>CM052654.1:140473380-140565426 GCA_028533165.1 Leontopithecus rosalia
GACTTTTTATTTTTGAGATGGAGTCTCGCTCTGTTGCCAAGGCTGGAGTGCAGTGGCATGATCTCAGCTCACTACAACCTCTGCCTCCAGGGTTCAAGCGATTCTCCTACCTCAGCCTCCTAAGTAGCTGGGATTACAGGCGCCTGCCACCACGCCCAACTAATTTTTGTATTTTTAGTGGAGATGGAGTTTCACCACATTGGCCAGGCTACTCTCAAACTCCTGACCTCAGGTGGTCCTCCTGCCTCAGGCCCACAAAGTGCTGGGATTACGGGCGTGAGCCATCACACCCGGCCCTGGCATTGTTTTTTACTGGGTTTGAAAGATTGACTGACTCCAAAACCTACCCCTTCCCGCAGCTCTTCCTCCCGTATGTGCTGGCACACACTCTGTGAACATGGCTGTGAGGCTGGCACTTGCTGTGAGGTTCCTGGTGGAAACGGAACACCAGGCTTTTTCCAAGTAGGACAAAAGAGTAGAAGCCTGCATTGTGGTTCTGATAAAATTGCGTGTCATTTTGTGGTCTTTTAACAATACATTTTTCCAATGAATGTGTTTATGTTAAGGCTACGAGTTGATTTTGCTCAGACATTACATCTGTAGAGGCCAAATAGAGAGCTGGTATTTTAGTACTTTGAGGTGCTGGTGTATTGGAACTTGCCGGGAACAACTTGACATGCATGTGGGGCATCAGCAATGTGAAAAATCAAGTTTTCTTTTTTAGGAAAGGAATACCAAGTGATAAAACAATGTGGGTTATTCTGAGATTTGGTTTAGTTTAGTTTTGTTTTGTTTTTGAGATGAAGTCTATCACCCAGGCTAGAATGCAGTGACGCAATCTCAGCTTTCTGAAACCTCTGCCTCTCAGGTTCAAGCAATTCTCCTGCCTCAGCCTCTTAAGTAGCTGGGATTACAGAGGCACACCACCATGCCCAGCTAATTTTTGTATTTTTAGTAGAGATGGGGTTTCACCATGTTGGCCAGGCTGGTCTCAAACTTCTGCCTTAAAGTGATCCACCGATCTCAGCCTCCCAAAATGGTGGGATCACAGGCGTGAGCCACTGCACCTGGCCTCCCATTTAGTTTTTACTTTTCAGCATAGGAGATTTTTAAGGAAATCAAGTATTTCTCCCAATTGTAGTTTACAATTTTGTTGCTTTGTAGGACAGACACTGTGGTAGTTCCTGGAGCTCTGCCACCGCTATGGGATCCGACGTGGGTCTCAGACAGCTGTGGGGTCTGGCGGTCTGTGTGGTTGTACCTGAGGCCTCTGTGTTGTGCTGGGTCTCTCTGAAAGCAGCTGGCATGGACGTGTGTGTGTGTGTGTGTGTGTGTGTGTGTGTGTGTGTGTGATGGTTGTATGGTTGTGGGCCTACAAGAAATTGAGAATAGAGGAGAATCAACCAGTACTTACTACCTGGAAAAGAAAATAATTTAAAGAAGGAATTCACAATGTAAAACTCTGCTTAACATTTTTTAGGTAGGAGTAAGGTTATAATATGTATTTTATTGGGTGTTCTACATTAATTTCTAAATCATGTCTTTGAACAAAAGATAATCTCCATGGTTACTTACTGTTGTTAATAGTCTCTAAAGAATTTGGAATAACTGATAAGCCCGTGTACAATTACCCCTTAAATCAAATGTGTATTTGGAACAACAGAAGAGAAAGGAACACCTAATTGTACTGAAAGCCGGGGACACAGGGGGTCTGAATGTGGTGTTACATTTGGTTCTGGGTCTCTTGGCTACCAAGCACAAGTGAGAAAGGGAATGTCAGGGCCCCAGGATCTGGGAAAAGCATCAAGTCGGCTCCTCAGAGACGCAGACACTCTCAGCACTGAAGAAAAAATGTTTCAGTTTCCACTCATTGCCCAGCAGGGATCCAAGCTCAGTCAACATTTTTGGGCCTTGATACAGGTCATCGGGTCCAGGCCTCCTAGGAAGCCAACAAATATGACAAATATTTATCTTCAGGAACGTCGCTATTAGCCAGACACCTGGATTCGCCCTTTGTTTTCCCCAGCTGAGGTTTTATGTTGTGATATTAGCATATAAACATGACAAAAACATGCTTTAGAATCAGGGCTAGAAGTAATTCTTACATCACGAGGGAACCTGCTCACGTGGCCTTTTCTGCACACGGCCGCCTGTTTCTGCGCCTGTGCTTAGCTGGCTATGCACGTGGCTCCGTCCTCAGCTGCTCCTCCATGTTCCCACACCACGCTCGGAGGTGGCAGGGGGCGCTGCTGCCTCAAACCTGACGTCCAACCACCAAGCTCACAAAGCAAACCTCAGGCATCCTAAGTTAGTTTCCCAGGGCTTAGTTTCGGTCCCAAGATCAAGGAAGAGGAATTTCCTGTGTTATAACCTTCCAGTTGTGCAAGTCAGCCTGGCATGGCCTCCAGGCATCGAAAACAAGGAAGACAGAAGCTGCTCCAACGTACCGCCCCGCTATTGTTTCGTGGATAGGTGGCAGGAAAAAGTGGCCTAGGAGGAAGCGACCAACCTTGACCTTGAGGAAGCTGCTGAAGATTCTTCTCTCACCCCGGTAGCAGTGTGCTGGAAGGGAAGGCCCAGTGCAGATCGGTGGAGTGAATCTGCCCAGAGGGCATGATTTGAGCCTCTCTGCATCAGTGCCGGAGGCCGGGGGAGCTGCAGCTGCTGCTGCTGAGCTCATCACTTGATGCAGGCAGCAGAGCAGGGGAGTATCACAGGGTGAGGCCAGGAGCCTCAGCATTTCCCTGCAACGCCCCCACACCGAAGCCTGCTATCTCCTGGAAGGGCAAAGCCGTGTTGAAAGAAAGTGAACCTTCCCCTCTGCTGTGTAGCCGACTGTTTAGTGGGGCTCAAGTACCTGCTAAAGAGACACTGTTATACATCCAGAATATTTCATGAACTGATGCTGGCATCCAGCTAAAATATCACATGTCAACATGTCTGCAATCATCTATTTTTGAACATTTGACTAAGATGAGAAATTCTCGGGCCTTATATTCATAGGCTTTTTTTTTTGGCTTTCCATGTTGATATAAAATATTGTATTAAAGACACAGTGCAGCTTGGTGTTTAGAATGGAATTGTCTATGGAAATGAAATTTAATCATCAAGATAATGGTCAGCTTGCTGTTCTGAAATCCTTTTCCTAAAATTTCCCAGGAAAATTAGAACTAGGAATAATCGAAGTTGGTTAATATTTATTGCAGTTTAATATTAACTGATTACAGAAATTGGAAACCCTTCCTTGTGATAGTGACATGCGTGCTAAGACATTTGGAATGAATTGGACATACTTATTTGCAAATGGTGATTCTTGTATGAGCTGCCACAGCACCCGAGGGAAAGAGGAGATTCCTAGGAATGCCTCGTTCTTCACGTGTCTGTTTTCTGGCCCTCTGGATTTATTCCCGTAATTTTATGGATTTTATTCCCCTTTAGGCTTCACTGGACTGTTTCCATTATTTGTTTGTTGAGCTTAGGGTTCTGAGGAAATACAGACCCTGCAGTGTAGCCTCAGAGCCTCTGCACACTCAACAAACACCCGAAAGTTCCGTAATAGATATTGGTATCTATTCAGTCCTTCCCAGTGCGGGGTACACCGAGTCAAAGCATTTGACTGGAAACTTTAAAATCTTCAAGCGATGGCTTTTCTTTGTCATGAGGACCTGACTGGAGTCCCTCTGGCTGTGCACACCGTCACTCAGGCCCTCTGCCTCCCGCTTGCCAGTCAAGTGCCGAGGCACAGCCTGGTGAATAATTGCCTGTCTTCACAGGGGCCTGTTCTGGATCTCAAGTCGAGGGCTTGCTTCCATTGCACGCCTCGTTTGGAGCTGCCAACAGCCTAGGGCCTGTATTATTCATGGCTTGACAGAGAGCACTCACTAAAAGCCCTGGAACAGAGCCAGGTGCTGGCTGAGAGATAGGGGAGAACTGCAACTTGCAACTGAGAGGAGCATCTATAATCCAAAAATAAATTTAAAAAGAAGAAACAGAGGAAGACACAGAGAAAAATAGGAATCCTCTATCTCCCGTTTACCAGTTTCACATAGATAGAAATTTCATTTGCATTAAAATAAAATATCCTAAAAATAATTGCATTTTTTTTCTAGCTGCGCTTGAAAGTTTAACACAATTTTCCACATTTAATTGCAAAGCTGATTTTAATTAGCAAGGCCCTGCGTGTGAAAAATGAAGATCCACTTGGGTGCGTGGAATGCACGGCAGTGTCTGCGGACGCTCTAATTACCATGCGGCTGCTGTACCACGGGGCGCGCTGTGGGACGTTTATGAAAAATTCTGTGCACGCAGCCTCCAACCCAGGCGCTCTCTGCTTTCCTCCATGAATCCGTGACAATAAATAGCGCTCTTCATTCTACATGAGACATCACCGTGTACACCTCACCCGACCCGTAAGCTTTCTGCATGCCCGTCCTTTTACGATTTGTCACCGATATTATAAATCAGAAGGTAGGGCATGCATATTTTAACATGAGTTTGGTAACATGGCACAGTTGCACATGGAGTGGAGATTCTGAGGTCTAACCTGGGTGCAGAAGAGAGTGAAGTGGGTGATGTCCAGGCTTGCGTCGCTCAGAGGCCTGAGGGCCTGCAGGATTTGCAGACCCGGGTTCCAGGCCTCCTCTTTTCTGTTTTGTTTTGTTTTGTTTTGTTTGTTTTTTGAGATGGAGTCTGGCTCTATTGCCCAGTCTGGAGTGCAGTGGAGTGATCTCAGTTCACTGCAATCTCCGCCTCCCAGTTTCAAGTGATTCTCCTGCCTTAACCTCCTGAGTAGCTGGGACCACAGGCACCCGCCACCATGCCCAGCTAATTTTTGTATTTTTAGTAGAGACGAGGTTTTACCATGTTGGCCAGATTGGTCTCGAACTCCTGATCTCAGGTGATTTGCCTGCCTTGGCCTCCCGAAGTGCTGGGATTATAGGCGTGAGCCACCGTGCACGGACCAAGGGTTGTCTTTTAGATGGTGGTAGCAGTCAACCTTTGCTGTCACAATGAGTCCTCTGTCTACAAAATTAACTCCTGGCCCATCATCCTAAGCAGGAAGTTTGCCTGGTGCCTGTCTATAGTGGCAGCCCCAGCAGATACACCTCGGGGCGTGGCCTGAGTAGTGTCCTCAGTAGTGAATGCAGCATGACTAATCATGTGGATTTAATGCATGCAAAGCATGTAATGCATCTTAGAGTGTGTTTTTAATTTTTGTTAAAGGGACAGAGTCTCACCCTGTTCGTAGCTCACTGCAGCCTGAAACTCCTGGGCTCAAGTGATCCTCCCACCTCAGCCTCCCAGAATGCTGGGCTTATGGTGTATTTTTATTTGGTAAAAGGAAATCTATTTTATGCTAGTGTTTTCATCTAAAAGATTCTGTGTGATTTAGGAAGTTGCCAGCCACAGTACCTGGAAACCCACCTCAAATTGGTGAAAACAACATGAATCATTGTCTTACCTGAACTGGGCATTGAGAGGAAGTGCCAGGATGATCTGACTCAGAGCTTCGCTCCATCCTCCTGCACCTCCTGCTGCATTCCGCCTCTGTCCTGGGAGAAGGCTGTGGCCACTCCTGGCTGGACAGTGCCTTCAGTGTCCAGAGGGGGCTGCAGGAAGGCCTCTCTAGAAGCCTTATCGAGATTTTTAGAAATACCAACAACCCAACTCCCACAGCCATTCCCTAGTGTCACTGACAAGCAAAGTGGACATCCTCAGAACCATGGAGACCCCTCCAGAGCATTCCCAAAGTGAGTTCCCTAATCCAGAACATCAGTGGCACCTGGGACCTTGCTAGAAAGACCAACTAAGTTAGAAGCTAAGGGTGGGATTGGCAATCTGGGCTTTAGCCACTCTCCAGAGGGCTGATTCTGATGCTTCCTGAGTTTGAGAATCGTGGCCAACAAACAGGGCTGGACTCCTAATGAGACAGCATCTTTAGATAATGGGAATAGGAGGAATTTATTCTGCATGAGCAACTCACACACAGAGCCAGCCACATAGATGAACCCGAAGACCAGCACACGCTCTGCCTGCTGCTCACAGACCTTGAGTCTGCATAAGCGTGTTGGGGCCTCATAGTTCCTCACGCCCACCCGCCCCTGTCCCCTGCCAGCGCCCAGCATTGCTGGAGTCCTGCTTCACTTCCAGTGCCTTCGCAGGGTGGGAAAGACAAGGCCAGCGGTGCTGGAGGTGATTTCTAATCAGGGACTTCTGGTTCACTTCTTTTCCTATGATGGATGCATGTAGCTGGCAGTGTTTAAGAACAATGCAGATGGCTGTTTTCTGAGGAACAAGGGACAGCCGCTGTGGAGGGGGGTCGGGACTGAGGAGCAGCAGCTTCTCTGGACTTAGCCTGACCTGTTTTGGGGTGCCCCAGAAGCACCTCGGGGGCCAGGCCTCTGCTGCACCCATGGGAGGGGCCCAGAGGTTCTGGGTCACTGAGAGCCACCCCTCTATCCCCAGTGGACAGGACAGGGTCTGAGTGGGCAAGGCACTGTGGCTGCCTAGTGTGTGTGCCCTGCAGCCTCTGACTAATGAGAGTCTATGAGTAGCCAACAGCAAAAGCAGCTTGGCTGGAAGGTAATCTGGATGCCACCCAGAGACCCTGTAGGACCCTAGGGCCCTCGCTTATCCTAATTCAGAAAGGACTGCCTGGGGGCCTGGCGGGCTGGGCCTTCACAAGCCTCCAGAGGCATCATTAGGGTAAAGGCACCCTCCATCTCCTGCTGAGGGAAACTGAGCTCCCCTATATCATGCAACAGATTTTCAAAGATCCATTCCTTGTTATTCATAGCCGCACTGCAGGGCCGTGAATATTATCTAATGTGCTATTTGACGTGGCCAGGGACAAGCTTTCTATACAAGTGGATGCATTTCCTGAAACTCCAGGGAGGAGAGTAGGGGAAAGTGAACATCTTGGAAGAAATTTCATTAATAAATAATGCACAGTGATCCGGCAATGCCCGCATCACTTCGCTGTTCCCTGGACTAACCCTGCGGTGTCTGGTGCTTCTGAATGAAGTGCGGCGCTCTCTGGGGAGCCGGGGAGGGAAGCGAGTGCATGGCGAGGGCAGAGGGTAGTGAATCCTAATGGCTGCATTTATCGTCAGGAGGGCCCGGGGAGTCCAGAGCTTCAGGCCGACCTCAGCGGGGCGAAGATCTGAGGGCAGAGTGCAGCGCTGCAGGAGGGCTCAGCTGTGCACCCCCTCCCGGCCTTCCTGAGCACCCTGGACACAGCCTCCTTGCCCTCCCTCCTTGCCGGGTGGGTGGAGTTGACTGTGTCCAGGAATACAGATCTCCGGCCTCTCCTCTTTCCCGACCCCTCCCCCCTCCTGTGTTGCAATGAGCAGAGAGCCACGCAGGGTCCCGAGGAAGCCCCTCTCCTCCCAGACTCGCTGAGGACACACGGCCAGCAGGACACATCGGGCAGAGTGGAGTGTAGGCTCCGTCCCTTCCCCGCATGAGGCCCTTCTGCTGCCTCCTAATCCTGGTAATAGCAACAGTGACATCCTGCAAGGACCACGCTGTTCCCGGGGCCTGTGGCCTCGCTGTACCCCATCTCTCGCCTGCTGCAGCAAAATACCCCGCCTTTGGCCACAGCGCCCCCCAACCCTGTCCTCTTCCACCCGGAAAGACCTTTCCCTCCTCCAGCTCCAATCAGGCCCCACGTAGCTGCTGCAGCTGCACAGAAAGCGCTCATCAGATTCTTAGGATAAAGTGCACCTGCTTTGAGGGACTAATGAACTGAATTTTCCCTGAGGCCGCTACGGTTTTGGCAGAGAAGCTTCTTAAATTAACCCAAATTGATTTCTAATAAATGAGGAAAGGGGGCATGTGGTGAAGGCCCCGCAGAGGAGATTCCCAGGTCTGAACCACTGAGTCAGGGCCCTTTAGCACGAGCTCACCCCAGCCGTCTCCCAGAGGACACATCTGGGCGCATCCCCAGATGCAGGACAGGCCAGGTGGGCACTGCCCCAGGGACGCAACCCCACTCACAGCACAGGCCTCACGGGGGAGAGGGTGCCCAACCACGGGCTTTTCAACATGTGAAACATGTTAGAACCCGAAAAGCTAAAAAGGAGTTTGCTTCTTAAATGTTCTTCACCGACTCTCCCAGAGCATTGTATTGGCAACAGAAACCAAAGGAAATATTAGCTCAAAGGCTGCGAGGATTAGAGCGAGGAAAATGCTTATTTTCTTAAGTAAGGACTAAAAATGAAATGGTCAAAGAACCCGTAGTGCGAAAGGCAGGCTGTTAGCACCCGTCCTGCCACGATTCCTCCCTGTAACCAAAAACTGCTTGTACCTCAAAAACTGTTGAAATTTTAAAAAATTTAAAAAGGAAAAAGTTACTGGGGCTCATTGCTTCCCACCAGCAGCATATCTAGCTGCAAGGTGAGGAAAACAAGTTCTGTCTACCGTTTCAGAGTCGCAGTGACAGTGGCCGAGGCGCGGGTTAGCACTGCTGCTTTTTCCCGTGATGTTTGAAGACAGTTTTGCTTTTTTCTGAATTAGTCTCATTGATTGATGTCATTTTGTATTTCTTTTTTTCACTTAACATTAATTATAACATGAGCTTATTTTCTAATAGCCATGAAATGTTTTCATTTTCGTGGCCAGCTTTCATCCTGGCGCTGAAATGTTATTTTTGCAATTTTTTTTATTGTTCAAATTTATTTAGTTTTCATAAAACGTCTCCATATTGTGCATAAAGTGGGAAAAGTATCTCTGCAGACAATGTTTGGGTATTTTGTTTCTTCCCTGGGATGGATTACCAGGAGGAGAACCACTGGGGTGAGGGAGGGGAGGGCACGGAGGGTTCTCTTTCCAGGAGAGCCTTTCTCCAGTAAGATCAGACCTGTTTACACCCCCAGCAGTGGAATCAAAGGACCGTCCTGTTATCCCACCATAGATCATAGGAAGTGTAACGATTTTCAAATCGCTTACTTCTTATTCAAAAACAGAATTGTCTTTTTTTTTTTTTTTGAGACGGAGTTTTGCTCTTGTTACCCAGGCTGGAGTGCAATGGCGCAATCTCGGCTCACCGCAGCCTCCGCCTCCTGGGTTCAGGCAGTTCTCCTGCCTCAGCCTCCCGAGTAGCTGGGATTACAGGCACGCGCCACCATGCCCAGCTAATTTTTTGTATCTTTAGTAGAGACGGGGTTTCACCGTGTTGACCAGGATGGTCTCGATCTCTTAACCTCGTGATCCACCCGCCTCGGCCTCCCAAAGTGCTGGGATTACAGGCTTGAGCCATCGCGCCTGGCCTAGAATTGTCTTTTTTTAAAAGGATCATTTTTAAAGGAGTAATCATGATGTTTAACAATGCCTTTGCTAGAAAATTCTAGAAGAAAGAGTGGTAAGCTGGTCAAGCGACACCTGTTCCTTCCTTGGATGATCTCGCTCACTTGGCATTAGAGGAGGCCCTGCCTCCCAGGCTGATCCTGGGAGTGGTTTTTACCGCCGCTGAGTAAAGGAACAGGCACCCAGCAGAAGTGATGCTTCCTGCCAGGAGAAAGTAGAAAGCACTGACCTCGTGCCCCTCCAGAGGTGTCAGGGCCTCCTGTTCCCAGCACAGAGCCTGCAAGGGGAGCTGAGTGGCCAGACCCCATAGCCAGCAGGCAGAGCCATAGTGCAGGTCCCAGGGCATAGTGAAGCAGGCAGTCCTGGTGCCCTTGCGAGGCTACCAGGCACATAACTATCTCACGTGGGGTCTGGGCAGCCTCAAATCTGTGAGCAGATGCTCTGCAGGTCTGGCAAAGCCTTTCCCTGAGTCTCTTGTTTGCTGCCCAGACAGGGCCACTGAAAAGCAGCCGTAAGCTCTGAGCATCTGCGTGTCCCCTGCCAGCTCTCCTGAATCCTGAATCAGCCTGTGATGCCCACACACATTTCTGAGGCCTCTGGTTTAACATCGGGGTAATGGCGGGGGCTTTTCTGTTCAGTCACCAGCTATGATTCCACAAGGCAGAATGATGACCTTCCCTGGCTTCGCACGTGTGAAAAAGGACCACACCAGTGCAGGGGCGATGGGACCCTCTGTGCCCAGCCTCCCCCATCCCCAATAAACTCCAGGTCCTTCCCGGCAAAGAACTCATCCTCTGCAAGTCACAGAGCGCCTGGGTCCTCCTCTTCCCTGCCTGATCACCGGGTCTTGGGAACAGTCCCCAGCTCTTTGCACAGGAGTGCTGCCTGTGATCAGAGTATTCTGGTTAATGTAATTTTCTGGGCACTGATGATTTGAGAGGTGTCACAGCCATTTTCACCCCAGGCAAATGGAGAATCGGCGTCATAGGACAGGAAGGACTGCTCGGCGACACTGCTTATGGCGATTCCCTGTGCCCACACTGTCAGGCTTCCCTGCCCAGGATTCAAAGCGCCTGGCCAGCAGGGCCTTGTCCCGGGCACCTCAGACCTGCCTCCGGGAAGCCTTTTGGGAAGCACAGAAACCTGTTTGTTGAGTGTTGCCTGACGGGGAAACATGCAGGCTGGAGAGAAGGAGGGCTCTTAGGGTCAGCCTTTGAACCCAAAGCCCTGCAATTTTCTATTATTCTTAAGTTCTTAATGCAGTCTATTCTTTTTAAATATCTTCTAAAAATGTATGATAACATGAAATAAATCTAGTTAAGATTCTCTTTTAAGTAGAAAATCTTACCCTTGTTTTTCTCTGGAGGAAAAAAATAAAAATAATTCAAGCTATTTTGGAGGCATTTTCTTAGAGCAGCTTTTGCCATCACGGGGACACCCCCTTTACTGCGCGCTGCTTCGTTGCCGTTTGCAGTGAAGGCCTGATTTGTGCAAACTGAAGGTTTGTGGAACGCTGACCGTCAAGTCCATCAGCGCCGGTTTTCTAAGCACACATGCCCACTCAGTGTCTCTGCACCACGTTTCAATAATTCTCGCAGTGTTTCAGCTTCATTATTGTTATGTCTGCGATGGCGGCCTGTGGTCAGTAGCCTTTGATGTAACTCCTGTGATTGTGTGGCGCAGGGGACCCCACGGCCTGCGTGAGGCGGTCAACTTAATCCCTAAAGCTGCGTGTTCTGACTGCTCTGCCCACCGGCCAGGCCACCACCCCTTCCCACTTCTCACCGTTCCCTGTTCCCGGAGACACCATCGTATTGAAATCACGCCAATTACCAAGTCCACAACCGCCTCTGAGTGTTCAGGTGGAAAGAAGAGCCACACATCTCTTACTTTAAATCAAAAGCTGGAAATGCTTAGGTTTGGACGAGAAGGCATGCCACAAGCCAAGACAGGACAAAAGCGAGTCCATTTGTGCCACACAGCCAACTTGCGAATGCAAAGGGAAGGTCCTTAAAGAACATCAAGCTGCTACTTTAGTGAAGACACAAATGCTAAGGAAGTGAGGCAGCCTTATTGCCGAGAAAGTTTGAGTAGTCTGGTAGAAGGTAGACCAGCCACAGCGTTCTCGTAAGCCAGAGGCCATCCAGAAGAAGATTCAAACTCTCTTCAGTTCTTGGAAGGGAGGTGAGGAAGCTTCTGAAGAAGAGAGTAAGGCTGGCAGAGGCTGGATCATGCGGTTTAAGGAAAGAATCTGTCTCCGTAACTTAAAAGTACAAGGTGAACTAGCAAATGCTGATGGAGAATCTGCAGTAAATCACCCAGAACCTCTAGCTAAGATCACTAATGAAGGCAGCTACACTAAACAGCAGATTTTCAATGTGGACAAAACAGCCTTCTGTTGGAAGGAGAGGCCACCTAGGACTTTCATAGCTGGAGAGGAGAAGTCAGTGCCTGGGTTCAGAGCTTCGAAGGATGGGTGGACTCTTGTTCTGAGCTAATGGAGTTGGTGACTTTAAATTGAAGCTGAAGCTCATTTGCATTCTGAAAATTCTAAGGCTCTTGAGAATTATGCAAACTCTACTCTGCCTGTGCTTTATAAATAAAACAACAAAGCCCTGGATGACAGCACATCTGTTTACAGCATGGCTTAGTAAATATTTTAAGCTCCCTGTTGAGACCTACTGCCCAAGGGGGAAAAATATATTTCTTTCTTTTTTTTACTGCTCATGGGCAAAGCACCTGGTCACTCAGGAATGCTGATGAAGACACATGAGGAAGTGAATGCTGGCTTTATGCCTGCAGGCACAAAATCCATTCTGCAGCCCATGGGTCAAGAAGTAATTTTCACTTTCAAGTCTTGTTATTTAAGAAATATATTTCATGAGGCAACATCTGCCATAGATAGTGATTCCTCTGATGGATCTGGGCATAGTAAATTGAAAACATTCTGGGAAGGATTCACCATTCCGGTTGCCATTAAAAACATTCACGATTCATGGGAGGAGCTCAGAATGTCGACATTAACAGGAATTTGAAATGCACTGATTCCAACCCTCACGGACGACTTTGAGGGGTTCAAGACTTCAGCAGAGGAAGTCACTGCAGATGTGGTAGAAATAGCCAAAGAACTAGCATTGGAAGTGGAGCCTGAAGATGGGACAGAGTTGTGTCAATGTCATGATCAAACCCAAATGGGTGAGGAATAGTTTCTTAGGGATGAGCAAAGCAGGTGGTTTCTTGAGACGGAATCTACTCTGGTGAAGATGCTGTGAACATTATTGAAATGACAACATAGGCTTTAGAATATTCCATAAACTTAGGTGATAAAGCAATGGCAGGATTTGAGAGGACTGACTCCAATTTTGAAAGTTCTTCTGTGGGTAAAATGTTATCAAATAGCACCATGTGCTACAGAGAAATCTCTCTTGAAAGGAAGTCTCAGTCGATGTGAGAAACTTCCTTGACTTATTTTAAGAAATTTCCACAGCCGCCCCAAGCTTCAGCAACCACCACCCAGATCAGTCAGCAGCCGTCAGCATCAAGGCAAGACCCTCAGCCAGCAAAAAGATTAGGACTCCCTGGGGGCTCGAGTGCTCATTCGCACTTTTTTAGCAATAGAATATTTTTAAATTCAGGTACATACATTGATTTTTAGACATAACACTATTGCATATTTAATATTCCATAACTGTTTGTCAAATATGTATGTATTTATTTAAAAATTTACTCAACAATGGATTTTGGTGCCTCCCTGGGGTTAGGAACTATCCAGGTACTAGTGATAGAGGTTACTTTATATTAACACCCTTACCGTAGAACAGTGCATGCAAATGTTAGTATGATGCAACCTTCTATCTTAAACATCCACAGGAGATGGTGGGCAATGCGATTCATTTCTTACTGATGTGTAATAGATGCCAGAGTTTCAGAGTGCCTGTGATAAGTTAGTATATTCATGTAATCTGTGGAAATCAAATCAGTGTACTCGGAATGTCTGTCACCTTAAATATTTATCTTTTCTTTATGCTAGAAACATCCAAATTATTCTCTTCCAGTTACTTTGAAATACACAGCACACTATTGCAAACTGTAGTCACCCTACTGATCCATGTAACCTTTGTTCCTATTTGTTCTGTCAAACTGTATGTTTGTACCCGTTACTCAGCTTCTCTTATAGTGCGCTGGGAAACCAGAATATCTGTGTGAGTCGCTTTATTGCCACGTTCACTTGATTGCAGTGTCTGGAACCGTGTCTCTGAGGTCTGCCTGTACTCAAGTTCTAGGTCCAGATCATTGTATAAAAGTGTCTTTCAATTTCAAAATCATAGAAATTTAGGCCCAAAGTGGCTGTTGGGAGTTTGTGTAACAAGAACCTGGGAGTCCTTTCATTTTTTCTGCCTGCCTCTAACCAGCCAGTGTGGGTGCCCCAAGCCCGATGGCAGAGGCCCAGTGCACACGTCTCAGGCGCAGCCAGGCAAAGGTGCTGCTGGTTTAGACACCACCCCTGCCTCCTAGAAGTTCAGGGACATGCACGGGAGGGTGCAGGGAGGTGAGTGTTTGTTAGAAGCCCCAGGGACCTGAGCACCCAGGAGAAGCCTCCTGAGCTGCAGGTGACATGCACAGGAGGGTCCAGGGAGGCGGGTGCATTGTGGGAGGAGCCCCAGAGACAGGAGCACCCGGGAGAAGCCTCCTGAGCTGCAGGTGACATGCACAGGAGGGTCCAGGGAGGCGGGTGCACTGTGGGAGGAGCCCCAGAGACAGGAGCACCCGGGAGAAGCCTCCTGAGCTGCAGGTGAGGTTTTCCTGAGCGACCGCTGTAATGTGGCTGAAACTTGAGTTTGGGATGGCAAATAGAATGTTGGCAATATCAGTCTTATTTTCTTATAAATGCATTACACTAAGCATGTTGACCTTAATTTCAAAAGTGGCTTGGACACAAAAATTTCAAATTTGGCAACATTTTGGAAAGTGGAAGTTAGAATACTTTTATTTAGCCCCAGCTTTGGCTCTAGCTAGATGTGCGGCCTGGGACGAGGCCCATCACGGCCCCCTGCCCCGTCCGTGGCATTTTCACATGAGTGAAGCACAGATAAGCACTGGATTCTTCCAGGTCTAGTCCACACTCTGCATTCTTCAGTTGCCATGTGATGTTTCACTTTCCACAAGGAATCATCATGACTTTTTCTCAAAGGCCAGACTCCTTTCTGCATGTAAAGCACAGGGCTGGGTTTGTCTCTACAGGCGCTGGTATGCTGTCTTTCACTGCTATACAGTTTCTGCCTGTGTAGACAGGTTCTTCCCAGGTAGATCGCACCAACTCCTCAGAAGGCAGATGCGTCCTCTGAGGCTTCATCTCTCATGTGCTGCGTCTCACAATACAGCTCACAGGGGCCAGTCTTTAAATGCTTGCTGGAAAATGTTGCTACCTATGAAATAAAAAGGCAATAAATAATAGGGCAAATGACTGAAAATATGTAAATAAGATCATTTGCTACATGCAAACGGATAGCACTAGGTCTTGTTCTGTCTAAATGCATAATTCATAAGAAGATATGACAACTTTGCCTTCATGGAAGCCCTCTTGATTAAATGCTAATATCCCCAGCCTCCATACCGTGTGTGGCTGCATTGTGGACAGAGGACCGTGTCCCATGCGGAAAGGGAGCTGTTTCAAAGAACGTGCAGCCTTTCTATGTGAGCGCAAATGTGTCATGGTGCTCTGAGAGCCATAAGGAATGTGTGTGAGGAGTGGAGGGAAGGAGCAGGGTCGTGGCTCCATTCTCTGCAGGTGGCCAGGGGCTTCCCAAGGGAGGAGCCCCTCCCACTGACATTTGGAGGAGCTATAGAATTGGCTGGGAGGAGGTATGTGGGATTCCAGGCTTGGGGAGGAACGTGCGTAAACGCATGGAGGCTTGAGAAAACGTCCCATGTCCAGAAATCCACAAATCCATGCCAGCCTATCAATCAAATACTTCCCTGAGTGCCCAGATGTACCAGGTGCTGGATTTTGACCCCCAAGGTCACAGGCCTGTCCCCACTCTCCAGGAGGGTCCTTCAGATCCAGGCAGTCTGAGTCTGGTCTTCTCCGAAGGAGCAGATGTTCGTTCCTGGCCATATCTTAAGGCACGTGGACCAGGAAGCCCAGGAGCACCCTTTGGAAAGAGCATCTGTGTGTGGCTTCTACAAACCTCCACCTTATTATAGCGTCCAGCCTTCTTGTGTTAGGTTTTGTTTTAGCCTTTTTACAGCTATAAGATGATATGACACCAATTGATCATTGATGTCATCATGCATTCTATTAGCATTTATCTAACACCAAGAAGCTGACATCCCCAGAGGGAGTCACTCTGCCCACCGATTCTTACTCATCTCTTTGTGTCTGATGTTTTATGATTTATGAGACTGATCTATTTCCAAATAAAATACATGAGGAACCCCCTTGCAATGAGAGCTGTTGAAGGAAACACCACAGAATCCTAGAATAAGGGGCTCCTGCCGTCGAGTGGTCTGGTTGAGCCCCCACCTCTCACAGGGACCAACCCTGTGAAACCAGGAGCGCCAGTGTGGAAAGCAGGCAGCACAGGGTGGCTCTGATGGAGGGCAGCAGGTCCTGGAGCCCTGGCTAACTTGCCCAGAGGCCCCTGAGGCACCTCTTCAAGGGCCCCTGATTCTGGAAAAGATCTGAGAGCCCCTTCCTTTGACAAATGAGTCACATAAGACCTGAAGTGATAAATCGACCTCCCTCATCTGCAGCAACCACCACCTCTTCTCCGGCTCCCTCAGTGAGCTTTCTGCACAGACATGAAAGAAGCAATATTGTGTTTCTCTAAAACAGAAAAAAATAAAATTCTGCAACTCAGATCTTAGTCACAAGTGCAGAGACGAGGCGTGGCTGCATTTGAAGACACTCCTGCAGTGACGAGGGAAGCATCAGGGCATGCGTGAGCTTCCTGCTGCCTCGTCAGACGCTCCCAACGTGGGGCCTGGCTGGAAATGAGTTGGAGCCTTTTCAGCTAAACAGCTCATCGTTCACCCTGAATGAGGGATGTGATCATCAAAACAAAAACAAATAAGGCACTGAGGACCTACTGTGTGCAGATGTGCATTACAGGACGATTTTTCTCCCATGCTCCCTGGAGACGGAGGCTTCTGAGGAACCAGCAGAGATAAGTGAATGCTCAGCGACCTTCATCTCAGAAGCTGGTGCCAGGGAGGTAGGAAGGGCTGCCCACTGCTGCACCTCTGTGTGCCCCACACTCTGCCATACACCTCTGGTTAGAAACAAGTGGGCACAACCACTGTCCCAGCCACAGGAGGCATCGTCATGGCCCTGGGGACCCCTTTCTGCTCATAGAGCCACAGGCTGCAGAGAGATCAGAAGGAGATGCTGGAGAACACAGACTCTGAAAGGAGGAGGCGCGATGGAATTTTGAACTTGTCCTCGAGACAGCTTTTCTGTGAGATTCTACTCCAGTTCCATTTGAAGCATATGGGCTTTTCACTAGATTACTGTGTGAGAATTGCCTGCCCAAAACTAGTGTTGGCCATCACAAGAAAATCTTCTATCTCTTGTCAATTGAGTTTAGAACGAAGATAGATTATAATGATGAGGAGGAGTAAGATAGATGATAGATGATAGATAGATAGATAGATAGATAGATAGATAGATAGATAGACAGATAGATAGATAGATAGATAGATGACTGATAGATGATGATGATAGATAATAGGTAGGTAGGGAGATTAGTAGATAGGATAGATAGACAGGTAGATGGACAGACAGATAGATAGGTAGATAAAGAGAAAGACGAATAGTCAGACATATAGATAGGTAGATAGACAGGTAGATAAATCACAGGTAGGTAGTAGGTAGAGAGATGATAGGTAGGTAGGTAGATGGGTTGGTAGATAGGCAGATAGACTGATAGGTAAATAGATAGATGGACAGGCAGACAGTAAGATAGATCAATAGGTAGATAAACAAAGATAGAGTCAGATATATAGATAGGTAGATAGAAACACAGACAAGTAGATAAATCATAGATAGACTGATACATAGGTAGGTAGATGAATAGACAGATAGTAAGATAGGGAGATAGACAGATGGATAGTCAGATATATAGATAGGTAGATAAATCATAGGTATGTAGATAGGTAGGTAGGTAGAAATATAGATAGATGATAGGTAGGTAGGTAGATGGGTTGGTAGATGGGCAGATAGATGATACATGGATAGGTAGATAGAATAGATAGGTAGATAGTAAGATGAATAGGTAGACAGAGAGTTAGATATATAGATAGATAGACAAGTAGATAAATGAAAGATAGATAGACACATAATACTAGGGATGATGAAGATCTATAGCTTGAACATCATATTCTCTGACAAAAATAACAAAAGCAGTCGTATTAGGCTCTATTAAATACACAACCCAAGTTCTATTTGCATGTGCGGTAACTTTAGAGTAGGGGAGCACGCACAATCAAGAAATCTCATGGGCTTTCCTTGGACACGTATTTCTAATGGTCATTTGGAAAGTACATAAATGGGATAAGAGCTGTGTCCAGCCAAGATGCTGTGAAACACCATATAGGCACCCCCGGATGGATGGGCTCAGTTATGAGGTTATGCTTCAACTAAAAAGTGCAGACACGACAGCTTGTAACTGATCATTGCCACAGAAATTAAAACTGGGGAGATACCATGGAGCAAACGCTCATAATCCTCTTCACAACAACCAGATGTTAAGGCTTATTATTTGCAGCCTGATGTCCATTGAACTATTGAGCAGCTTTGGAAATCTATGTGAAACAACAGTTTATATTTTGCTTGCAGTAACTTGTTAGAAAATGTGTATTTAATAAGCTTAATGATCTCTACAGAGGCATATTTTGCCTGGATAGAGTGCAGTGTGGTGTGTATATATAATATTTTACATATACTATATTTATATGTGACTGTAGGCATGATCACAATTCTTTCAGCTAACAGTGTCCAAATGTATGTCTTCATCACCAAACTAAAAGTATCTAATCAGTCAAGTACCAGGATTTTACATATTTCACAATTAGATAATTTCTTACCAACCGCATCAAGACAAAGTCTTCTGTCCTGAACATCTAAAGAAGGGGCATCTTTAGCCTTTTTTTTTTTTTTTTGTAAATAGAGAGGAGGTTTCACCATATTGGTCAAGCTGGTCTCGAACTCCAGACCTCAGGGGATCCGCCTACCTCAACCTCCCAAAGTGCTGGGATTATAGGTGTGAGCCACCACGCCCAGCCTAGGTTCTTTTTTAAACTGTGTTTTCTTATAACTTTCCCTGGTGCACAGACATAGCTGGTAGAATGATATATATATGATATATATGATATCTGATATATATATATTGAGATGGAGTCTCTGTCTTACCCAAGCTGGAGTGCAGTGGTGTGACCTTGGCTCACTGCAACTCTCCCTCCTGAGTAGCTGGGATAACAGGTGCCCACCACCATGCCCAGCTAATTTTTGTTTTGTTTTCACTTTTTTTCAGTAGAGACAGGGTTTCACCATGTTGGCCTGGCTGATCTCAAACTCCTGACATCAGGTAATCCACCCGTCTCGGCCTCTCAAAGTGCTGGAATTATAGGTGCGAGCCCTGTGCCTGGCCAGAATCGTACATTTTTATAAAGCTTGTTTCTCACTTTTCCAAATCAATTGTAGTTCCTGTCATTCAAGGTGGTGGTGCTGCTGTCACATGAGCGGTTCCTGGAAAAGGGAATGGCAGCAGTACTATTCCAGGAGCCGCTGAGGACCCGCAACAGTAGAAGGTGGAGCAATCACTTGCTGCTAACGTGGCACCGGGGCACACTCACTCTTGTTTTCCGTGTTTGTTTTCACCAGTTTCCTCTCTGGACATGTTCCTGGCTGGCGTGTGTGATGAGCAGTGACCAGGGCCGGGGCATGTAACAGGCAGTGACCAGGGCCAGGGTGTGTGACAGGCAGTGACTGTGGCCGGGGTGTGTGACGGGTAGTGACCGTGGCTGGGGTGTGTGACAGGCAGTGACCGTGGCCAGGGTGTGTGACGGGCAGTGACCCATGGCCAGGGTGTGTGACAGGCAGTGACCAGGGCCAGGGTGTGTGACAGGCAGTGACTGTGGCCGGGGTGTGTGATGAGCAGTGACCAGGGCCAGGGCATGTGACAGGCAGTGACTGGCCAGGGTGTGTGATGGGTAGTGACCGTGGCTAGGGTGTGTGACAGGCAGTTATTGTGGCCGGGGTGTGTGACGGGCAGTGACCCATGGCCGGGATGTGTGACAGGCAGTGACCGTGGCCAGGGTGTGTAACCGGCAGTGACCATGGCCAGGGTGTGTAACAGGCAGTGACCGTGGCCAGGGTGTGTGACAGGCAGTGACCGTGGCCAGGGTGTGTAACAGGCCACAGTGACTGGCCAGGGTGTGTGATGGGCAGTGACCGTGGCCAGGGTGTGTGACAGGCAGTGACCGTGGCCAGGGTGTGTGACAGGCAGTGACCGTGGCCAGGGTGTGTCACGAGTGGTGACTGGCTGGGGTGTGTAACAGGCAGTGCCAGCAGCAGTGTCTGCTCAGGTCCCCATTTGTGGTGTTTTCTGACTCATGGTGGCTTCGGTGTTTGTGTTGGCCTGGCAGGGGAGGTTCTTGCTCAGAGGGTGGAATGTCTGGCTCGGCACAACCCGAGGCTTTGACTCTGTGATGCCACTTCATTTTCTAGGTGAAAAGATGGATTAAGTCATTTTCAAGCTTTCTCCCATCCTGAGGATATTGCACTAGTGAGTAGAGTCACAGGTCACCGGCTTGTAGCAAACTGGACACTCCAAGGAGCCCTATCAACCTTGGGAGTTTTTTTATGAGATGGAACATCACTTAAAGAACGCCCTGGTAATCTGAGTATATTCATGTAGCAGCTTGGTCTGCCAATCTCACTGCCACGAGGTAGATGGCTAGAATACCTCTGTGGGGACATTATGAATATTCTAGTCTTGCAAATGGCAAGGGCAGTGATTCCGTTCTGACAGAAAGGCGGCAGTATGCATTTCACAGAAAGCAGACGCTGACAGAACTGTGCATAAGCTCTGGCAGACCAGTCAATCCAGTCAGTCAGTGGAAACAAGTGCTGAACCCCCACGTGCCTTTGCTTGGCACAGTGGGGACTTAGAATAATTAATTAGATGGCAAAGCCTCTGAAACCAAAGAGAAAACAGCTAAATTGAGTGAATAAGATAAGCACCCATGGAAAATCAAGGGCAAGGCGAGGTGTTGACACTTAGGTGGTAAATGACTAGTGACAGAGTTGCTAATAGCAGGTGACCCTGGATTCTAGGACAAGCAGGAATGACATGATGGAGAAGGAGGAGCTTGAGATGGGTCTTGAAGGATCAGTAAGAGAGAAAATTCCAGCAAGAAGAATGAATGAACATAGACTGTGAGATGAGAATGATGGGAAATGGGCAGCAGTCATGAAGGGTGAGCGTGGACAGGCGGTGGAATCTCAAATGGTACAGCAAAGGGGTGGCCACGTAGTTTAAGTTCTTCTAAATGAAGTCGAGGCCAGGCATGATGGCTCATGCCTGTAACCCCAGCACTTTGGGAGGCCAAAGCAGGTGGATCACTTGAGCCCAGGAGTTCAAGACCAGCCTAGGCAACATGGCAAAACTCTATCTCTACAAAAAATACAAAAATTAGCTGAGCTTGGTAGTACATGCCTGTGGTCCTAGCTACTCAGAAGGCTGAGGTGGGAGCATCACACCTCCACAGGGAGGTGAGAGAATGGAAAGGGGAAGGGAAGGGAAGAAGGAAGGAAGAAGAAGGCGCATCACTGGTGCTAATGGCTGGGGGCGTTGTGAACTGGCACATGAGGGTTTGCATTAGTTCAAGTCTTTCAGCTTTAAAGGAACAGAGACACACTTGGGAAGTGTGAACTGGAATTTCAAGAAGAAAAAATAGATGTATAAAAATGAATCCCAGCAGTCGGAGAACTGCGCCTCTGGAAAGGCTGGTTTGGAAAACGTGCACGCGAGCCTCCCATTTGTCCTTCATCCACCTCCAAGGTGCATGTCCACAGGCACTGACACATGGTCAAAGCCCGAGAGGGGCCTTCACTCTCATTATTGAGTTGAAAAGAACTAGTTTTCTGGAGCTGAAAGAGACTAAATTTAGTGATTATTGTATCCTTTATTTGAATCTTGAATTACTATCAAAGAGAATAAATATTTAATCAGCAGCTACAACATTTAAAGTGACTTTAAAAAGATAAAAAAGCAAGTTCTTGCATTCCAGAAATTGCAATTATTTTTTAAATTCCCTAAGAGGGTCAAGTAAACATTTTAAACAATTATTTGTTGAATGTTTTTCAGGTCTAGAACATGTCTATCAAGTTTAAGAAAATACATAGTTTTCAAATCAGCTATACCTTTGTAACAATATTCTACAAAGGAAAAAACAAATTTTAAAAAATTAAAATATCTTAAAAGCGATATTTTAAAATGAGGGAAATATGTAGTTAAAACCGAGTTGGTTCTATTAGTATGTATTAGATACACCAAGAAGTTGGCCATGCTAGCTATCTAATTGCATAGTTCAGTAACTTAAATTATTTCTGACATATTTTTAAGTGCTTTTGTATACTCTAGAAACTTAGAAGAGTAACCCTTTAAAAGGCTAGTGGTAAGAAGGGATACCCACTGTTCTCAAGAAGAGAGAAAAGGAGAACTCGGTTTTGTGGGGCACCTGCCTGCTCATTGCCGGGGGCTTCACGTGCGCTGTTTTTTCATTTGCTGCCACAGAGTGTAACAGAGGTACTGCCATTCATCTCACACACAGATAGACTGACGCTGAAATAAGTACATCTGCCAGGGTTAAGCAGGTGTAGACTGTCCAGCTTAGGTGGTGTAGACCCACCTAAGCTGGGACGCCTCAAATTTCGCAACCCTTGGTAAGTCTGGTATTTCTGCATCATAAAAGAAGAGATTATAGAGAATCACCTGTACATCTCCGTTCCTAAGCAAAACCAAGCCAGCAAAGACCTGAGTCTCCTGTGTCTTCTGTACCAGTGGGCACCTCCTCCACCTGTCCGTCACCTGAGCTGGAAACCAGGCTGCGTCCCACACCTATCCCCTCACCTCACCCTGCACGACCTGCCTGGACCTTCCCAGGCTGATCTATGACCTGACATTGCTTCTTAAATGACCTTCCACCACCTGGCTGTCCTTTCCTCCATCTCATTCCCACACTGCAGCCAGAGTGATGGATTCCAGCCCTGAGTCAACTGTGTAGAAGTTATCCCACAGTCTACACTGCCCGGAGCTCCCTTGGCTCCTGGGAGGAACACCACCTGGCAAGCCCTGACTGCCTGCCACCTCCCATCCCCAGACTCTGACCACCTCCTGCCCTTGCGGCCACCCTGAAATCACCCTCTGGGTCCCTCTGTCTCTCTGCATCTCTCTGAGCTCTGTGTCTCTGTCTCAGTCTCACTCCCTGCTCCCCACTGGGTCTCTGTGAAGCCTCATCCGTCCTCTCTGGCAGGGTAACTGTCTGTGCTTGGTGTCCCATGACATTGGGAGTGGCTTCAAATTGCTCAGTGACATGCTTTCCAAATAAACAAATAAATCAATCATGCAGCGTATTCACTCAGCACATTCTTATGGAGCACCTGCCCCCTTCAGAGAACAAAAAATCAGGGCATGGAGAAGGGGTTTGCAAATGCTTCCTCCGCTGTTGCTCAGCTCAAAAGAGCTCTTCCCTCGAAGTAGGAATTACAGCAGAATCTACATCACAGGGTCACCGAGAGCGTTAATGGATTTTAGATAGCACCAGGCACACAGGAAGAGCTCTCCAAGCAGTGCTGGTATTCACTGAGCTGGTTTAAAACCAGTGCTCTAGAATTACATTCAAATGCACTTTGAATATGTTAAAAATTATTCCATAATAAGCATTTTAACATTGACCCATGGAGACTATTCCAGCAATACAAGAAAAATGCCATCTCCAAAAGAAGCGGTGGCGGAGAATCACTGCCAGGCCTTGGAGCCGACGGGTCGGTCACCCTGACTTTCCGGTGGGAGAGGGGAGCGCACGGGACGCTGCCCACCCTCCCCTCTCTTTCGATGGCAGTGATAATAGCAGTTGGGAGCAGAAGACACACTACCAAGTTTGGTTTTCAGTTACTTGAGAACTTATCCCTGTTTATATTAAAATTGGGTAAACAAAACATCCAATAAACAACCGTAATACCTGACATGGAAGTGACAGAATGCAGTACACAAAGTTTCACGTGTGTGAGTTTCTGAGGGAAGGCCGTGGCCGGCCACCAGTTTTCTAGAATAACCAGATGCAAAAAGCTAGAAGTTGTTGACACCCAGTGAACCACAGAAGGACCTTGAAAGCTGCAACAGCTAAAAGACTTTGTGAGGTGTCTGCACAGACTCAGGGGGCGCAGCCCAGGGCAGCTTGGAAGGGCTGGGGTGACCAGGTGCCACGCCTCCGTGTCACCCCATGTAACCCAAACAGGGTGAAAGCACAGGAAGGCCAGGTTTTCTCATTTCTAGTCCAGCATGCCTTTGCCTCTTCACTCGACCTTAAGCGTTTTGGACTTACTCTCCGTCGCTGGCTGCTGTTGAATTGTGAGAATTCCAAGGATAAGCCTCAGCATAGTTTTTTGTGAGCTGAGGCCACTGCGGGCTTCCCTGCCCTGTTTCTGCATTGAGAATCGTGTTACAGATACACTTTGGAAAATCATGGGAGGTATTTTTTGTCAAAAGAGAATTATTGAGCTACCATGCTCTTACGAGTGATCGTATTTATGACTTCTTGAAGTTTCAGCTGTGTGAAAAAAGAGACGGTGCATTATTTTTGGAATCTTAAAGTGTCTTCTATCCTATATAGAGAGAGAAGTCCAGGTGAGGTTATGTGAGTAAACATCATTCTGTCAGATGTTCACCTCGGCCTTTCAGAATGATGTGCAAACATAAAGGGCCACCTTTGCGCCTCCGGGGTGTGCAGGGGCTGGCAGCAGAGCCACGGAGGTGACCCGGAAGTGCAGAGCATCTCTGAGGCACTGATGGGTCAGCTGAGGTCCTGGACAAGGCCGCAGTGCTAGGCTGAGCCCTTCCTGGTGTGGCTGGGTGGCACCACCAGCACCCCCACATTCGCTGTCCTTCCAGCTCATCGCCCCATCAGCAGACATGGTGTTCACAGAATACAAGGGCAGGAGGGGCCACGCTCCCCAACCCATGTCCCGGAGCTGCTCTCCAAGGCCTCCCTGTGACATATGCTAAATCTCTGGAGACCAAGAGGGCTCTTTTGACTTAAGCAGGGTCTTGAGCCATGTGGAGTTGAATGCAGATAGAATGAAATAGGCCTGGTGGTTGAATTTGTTGTCACGCGAAGTTGATACCAGGAACGGGCAATAGGAAGGAGGATCAGATAGAGAAGGAGCAGAGGGTGCTCGCTTGTAGCTGGGGGTAAGATTGGATTCAGATTTTTTTTTCTTTTTATTGCATTTTAGGTTTGGGGGTACATGTGCAGAACATGCAAGATAGTTGCATAGGTACACACGTGGCAGTGTGTTTTGCTGTCTTCTGCCCCTTCACCCATATTTGGCATTTCTCCCCATGCCATCCCTCCCCCGCTCCCTCCCCCGCTGCCCCTCCCCTATTTCCCCCAATAGACCTCAGTTTGTGGTATTCCCTTCCCTGTGTCCATGTGTTCTCATGGATAAATCTGGAGAACATCATTCTCCGCAAATTGACACAAGAACAGAAAATGAAACACCGTATATTCTCACTCATAGGCGGGTGATGAACAATATGAACAGTGAACAATGGATTCAGATGTTACGTTAACAAACAGAAAATCTTGAGCAGTGAACCGTGTCCAGTGGCAGGAAGCACTGGAAGCTTGAGGCCAGATGATTCCACAGGTTGCTGCGCTGAATCCAGATGGTTTGCCAAATGTAGGGAGAGGGAAGTAAAGCCAATCCAGGTGAAAGCAGGACACGAGAAGGTATTGAAACCTGCACTCCACTAGGACGTTCCCACGCGAGAAGGGAATCACTTAGGAAATTTAAAACATTTGAAGCTTTAGAGCAGAAAAAGAACTGCTGACACTTCTATTACATAGATAGGTAAACTGAGGCACAGCCGGAGTCCAGGTACTCAAAGAGATGTTAACAAGGCCAAGCCTGGAACTCGGGCCCCTGGTCATGTGGCGAGCTCTCTGCATCAAGCCTGGAACTCAGGCCCCTGGTCATGTGGCCAGCTCTCCGCGTCAAGCCTGGAACTCGGGACCCTGGCTGTGTGGCGAGCTCTCCGCGTCACCATGCTGGGTATGCTCAGGCTGTGTGTGAAATGTGTCCCATATTAAACCAGACCCTGCTTGATAGGCTTATGCCAATATTGTCCTGGCAGAGACTCACATGAACTCCTCACTTTTCCGTATGCACTTGACTTTCCACATGCACCTACCTTCTCCAGCATCCTTGATGTACTGTTTTTCCTACTTCTGATGATTTACGGTCCCTTTTCCGCCCTCCACCACCTTCCCATGCCCGAGAGTTCTAATGGAGCAGGAGCTGCAGCAGCTGCCAGGAGATGGCAAAGGCGATGGAAGTGGGTGGGCCCCTGTGAGGGAGCCCAGCCGGCCGCAGGTGCAGGGGCTGCTGCCGTGTGGACAAGGGCAGTTCAGAGGACATCTGGGCAGGAGGCGGCCCGCCTTCCATGCCTCAATGGCCCAGACATGGTGTCTGAGTTAGTCAGCGGCCCCAGGTGGTCATGAGCGAAGCCCAGACCTGCTGACGTCTAACTGCAGCATCCATGCTAAGGAGAATCTCCACTCCCCTGCTCAAACCTCACAGGGCCAACGTCGCACAACCTGAGCAACGAGTGAGCCATCTTGAAATGCAGGGCAGCCGCGTGTGTGAATGAACACAGAGGAGATGAAACGGGAGCCCCACCTTACACCCTCTGGGGGAGCTTCCAGTCACCTCGCTGAATAGCACAAAGCCAGGAGGGGTGAATCATTACCCACCGATCAGGACTAATAGGTGGTCACGGATGGGCCTGGTTATCGGTTTTAGTGGATGGTGCTGTGCAGGTGGCCTCAGTGCCGAACAGACTGTCTCACACAAATGTATTGATGCGCCGGTGAAGGAGAAGGGAGCTGGGGAGAGTAGCGGTCGTTACGACCCACGGCACCGAGTCCGGGCTCTGGAGAAGCCATGCACGCACGGCTGCATCTCCTCGTCCGTTATCTGGACGCACACAGAGGATGTCCCCCAGAAGCAGTCCGCTCAGATAGAGCTGGCCCTGAGAGGAGGTGGGCTGGTGCTGGCTTAGACTTGCCGGCTCGTCTGCTGGTCACTGGGCTCAGTGTGACGGCTCTGAGAAGATTAACTCAGATCAATGAAAAATGTTTCATACAGGGAATCTCAGAAATCTGTTTATTTCATGTTTGAAATGCTACGTAGACTGGGTTTTTTTTCTTGAATTGTCTGGTTATTAAAATTACTATTCTTGCTTGCTTATGTTTTTAAGGGATGATACCATTTCACCCTAGTGTTTCAGGGCTGATAGAGACTTAGAAGTCATGTAACTGCCTCGTCTAACAGATTTAAAAAGCGACATCCACGTCGATGAGGGCACTCCCTGAGTCACACAGCAAAGTGGAAATGGAGTCCCTCAATTCCTGCCCCTCCATGCTCGTATCTTCCAGGGCAGCTGTCCCCAACCGTTTTGGCACCAGAGGCTCGTTTCATAGACAGTTTTTCCACAGATTTGTGGGTAGGGAGGACGGAATTCAGGTGTGTTACCTTGTCTGTGCACTTTAGTTTTATTCCCTCATTGTGATATATAATGAAATAATTCCACAGCTCACCGTAGTGTAGAATCAGTGTGAGCTTGTTTTTCTGCCACTAGTCAGTCCCATCTGAGGGTGATGGGAGACAGTGACAGATCATCAGGTGTTAGATTCTCATCAGGAGTGCACAGCCTGGATCCTTCACAAGCACGGTTCACAACCGGCTCAAGCTCCTGTGAGAATCTGATGCGGCCACTGATTGGGCAGGAGGTGGAGCTCGGGTGGCGATGCCAGTGGTGGGAAGACCTATGAGTTGATAAAGCTTGGCCCTGCCTGCCACCCACCTCCTGCTGTGCAGCCCAGTTCCTAACCACTCCCAGTCCAGAAAAACTGGTTTCCAAAGGAACAAAAACTGTTTCTCTTCCCTTTCCCTGGTACAGTTGGTCTCAGTTGTTTTGGAAGTATTGATAGTAGAAACCTCCGGGCACGGTGGCTCATGCCTGTAATCCCAGCACTTTGGGAGGCCGAGGCGGGTGGATCACGAGGTCAAGAGATCGAGACCATCCTGGTCCACATGGTGAAACCCCGTCTCTACTAAAAATACAAAAAATTAGCTGGGCACGGTGGCGCGTGCCTGTAACCCCAGCTACTCGGGAGGCTGAGGCAGGAGAATTGCCTGAACCCAGAAGGTGGAGGTTGCGGTGAACCGAGATTGCGCCATTGCACTCCAGCCTGGGTAACAAGAGCAAAACTCCGTCTCAAAAAAAAAAAAAGATAGTAGAAACGATCAGGACAATCATTTGTTTCCAAAACTTTAAGGAGTGACGTATTTGTTGGATAACTGGATATGAATAAAAATAAAAAGGGCCCAAGTTTATTGTTATTATCACTATTACACAGCACTATTGACAGTCCCTGTCATTCAGTGAGCACCTGGTGGGTGCCAGGTGTGGTACTAACCTCTTTACATATATTTTGTTTTTCCATTTCATCCTTAAAGCAGCCGTGTGAGATTAGCATTTTTCCACTTTACAGCTGATGATGCTCGTGTGTAAGGTTGAACATCTGCCCAAGGTCAGTCCACCAATGAGACCTACCACGGGCTACACAAGCTCCTCAGGTCCACACACTGTGTCTTGCTCCCATGCTCTCTCCCAGCACCCTCTCACCCAGGGTCTGACTGTACCAAGGGGCTCCCTCAGGGCCTGTGGTCCTCCTGGCCTCTCTCGTTTGTCTGAGGATCTGGGCACCCTCCCATCCCAGTCCCTGCCTGAACCCGACACTGGCTATCTTCCGCCCCCCACATCCCCAGCCCACACCTCCTCTCCTCCATCCTCCTCTTTGCACCTTGCCGTGACCTTTCTGGCATGCATTTTAATTGCATTATTAAGTGCTTGAAAGAACTCGAATCACTTCCTGTTTCCTGGGTGAAAGTCCAGAGTCCCACTGTTCATCCCCAAGGTTGATCTGACCCCGCCTGACTCTGCACTCTTACCTTCCACCCCTTGCCCAGCCCCACTCCACACACTCCATGCTCCAGCCTTTGGGGTTTGCACTGGTGTTTGTTGTGTGAGCCCACGGTGTTCTTACATGCATTCGTGTTAGTTGTCTGAGCCCCTGGTGTTCTTACATGCATTCCTGGCTTTTGCAAATTGTCTTACTTGGGGTGTATTGAAATGTTTTCTTTTCCTCCCAGACGTCCTTTATGCACCTGGGAAAGCTCATCCCCAGCCTCACGTCTTCCTGAAAGCCTTGCCAGCAACCTGAATGCCTGCCTCTGTGTACCGTACACAGTGCCCTCTGCACATTTCCATCGTGGGATTTATCCCACTTCATCCATTCATGCCACAAATGCCTGTTGAGTGTCTATGACGTGCCAGGTGCTCGGCGCACAGTGTATGCAGGAGTGAGTGGTTCTAAAATGGTATTTCTGAGCTGTCTAAATCCCCCATTAGAGCATAGAGGCTTGATGTGAGGATCTGTGCTGCTCACCTCTGGACTCCAGCATAGCTCAGCACCCAACAGAGAGGAGTCTCCCAAATAGTACACACTGCTCAGGGACTCGCCATCCGAGGTCCAAAGCCAAGCGGGGCAAGGCCTGCAGGACCCCCTTGCGGAGTAATAGGTAGTGAGGGAGGTCACACATCTCACTCTGCACAAATGGAATGTCTGTCTGTGGTAGTTTTGCCTCTGTCTCCCCTACCCCAAGTGTGTGTGTGTGTGTGGTCTATATATTATTTCTGGAAACAAAATGAATTTGTAATGTAGCTCTGAAAATCACTCTTTCTCAAGGAAAGATAGCGAGCTTCTGCTGTAAGGGTCTTCTCTAAGTCTGGGCCAATTTCAGCGTGATTTAGTGGTGATTATCGGTTACACTGAAGGTGTTTTCTGGAAGGCTGGCGTGGGACTAATAACGTCTAAGCCTGGGGAGCTCTGCACAGCTTTGAATTATGCAGTTGCTTTCATAACAACATTGACAAGCACTAAGGCTCATCTTCTTCCAGTAGCTTATCAGGTCTAAAGATATAATTTAATCTGCAAAATACGCAAATCCAAATATATCCAAAGCTCTTTCACGACAAAGACATTTTTATGTTTTACATAAATATATATGTAGATATAATGTGCTTAAAATAAATCTTGCTTCAGATGTCTATTATGCATAGTGTGTATTTGGCGAAGTGTTTAATAAATGGTATTGTCAATCGGATGTTATACGCATTGTGCAAACCAACCTCATGAATGTTAGTAGGGTCTCCCTGTTCTCTGGAATTAGAGGAATGAGGACCTAGGAGACTACATGTTCGTGGTAACTAGACAAAGGAGAGCTGTATTTATTTGCGCTATCACTTCATTAACAGATTTCAACACACTGCGGGGAACGTGGCTGCTTCCGTCCCTCCGGTGTTTGTGCTAATGACGTTCATGATAAGCCTTAAATACCTTGATTGGTCTGACTTTAAAAGACGGTAACACAGATCTTTTTTCTCTCTCTCTTCCCGGCTTCTCTGCTTTTTTTTATTAGTGTATATGGTTGTCCCTTGGCGAAAAAAAGAAAAACACAAGATAAGCAGCCCCAGGAACCTGCTCCCAAGCGAAAGCCATTTGCCGTGAAAGCAGACAGCTCCTCAGTGGATGAGTGTGACGACAGTGATGGGACTGAAGACATGGACGAGAAGGAGGAGGAGGAGGGGGAGGAGTACTCCGAGGACAATGAGGAGCCAGGGGACGAGGACGAGGAGGACGAGGAGGGGGACCGGGAGGAGGAGGAGGAGATCGAGGAGGAGGATGAGGACGATGACGAAGATGGAGAAGATGTGGAGGATGAGGAAGAGGAAGAGGAGGAAGAGGAGGAGGAAGAAGAGGAGGAAGAAGAAAACGGTAATCTTTAAAATATTAGCAAAGTAGCAAGTCAGTCGTGATTTGGGTCCGCTGTTCAAGGTGAATTGCCGGCCGTTACCGTGAATGATTGTCGTGTAAATAAATCATTCTGCTTGGTCAATACTGAGAAAATTAACTCGTTATGTGAATTGAACACTTCTGTTCAATAATTCTTCAGATTCTCTGCTAGACTTCAGATTTCATTTCAGTCTAATTTTTGTTCAGATTGGCTGTCAGTAATTTGCTGAAATATTTGTGGTGTACCGATTTCATTAGCTTAACAAAATTTACCAAGGAAGTTAGGTTAGCAGACCTGGTCTTTAACGTTACATTTTCTTGAATGCCGTATCTGTGAGATTCAATGGTGGGCGAAACAGTGTTGTTGGAATGCTTAGCCCAGGTACCTCCTTGAGGGAGCTGGAAAGCCCGCCTGGTGACTGGTGCATCAAGCGGCGGACTGGGTTGTCTGTAGACCGCCAAGGCTTTGCCTTAGTGCTGGTTACGTCAATGGGGTGAAAGGAAGTACTATTGATATGAGATAATCAATCAGCCCATCACCTGCTTCCATATGTGAGAGCTGCGTTTCTGATCGGGGGTTTCCAGCACTGGGAGACACGCGAGGGGAAAGGCCGCCAAGCATGTCAGGGATGTCCCCGGCAATGCGTTCTCGGTGACGTGGCATTCGTGTCCAGCGTCCCATCACTGTCAGATGCACAATACGAGTTCAACACTAACCCTTTCATAGAAGTCATGTCTTCTGAGAAAGAGGCAGGAGTTTTGAGTTTGTGTGTGTGTGTTCTGTTTGTGTTTGTGTTTTTTGCAAAGCCTAGATATCGTCTTTATTGGCTTAGGGTTTTCTCATAGAAATACCAAAATATGTTGAAAGTGAAGGAAATTTTCTTTCTTACCCTTCTCCCTTGGGCTCAAAAGTTCTTCAAGAATCTGATTTCCAGGAGAACTAATTTCTGGACACAAGGGTAGTTGTATCGGCCAGTGGGTAGAGCCTCCATACACTGGGGAGATGTGAGTTACTTGCTAATCTCAGGTGCAGGCTTAAATCAGCACTATGCCTTCAGAAGTCAGAATAGTTTGTACTAGGAAACCTGCATTTTATGAAATAATCCCAGATTGCTACAGTGGCTTAAGATTCTTATGCAAACAATCCATCACTTACATGTATATATATACACAGGCACAGATAGACATGACATATAGATGCTAGATAGATAGATAGATAGATAGATAGATAGATAGATAGATAGACACATAGATGCGTATTCACACACACATACACTGCATAAATTAAAATTAGTCTGCCAAGGGCCGGGCGCTGTGGCTCAAGCCTGTAATCCCAGCACTTTGGGAGGCCGAGGCGGGTGGATCACGAGGTCAAGAGATCGAGACCATCCTGGCCAACATGGTGAAACCCCGTCTCTACTAAAAATACAAAAAATTAGCTGGGCATGGTGGCACTTGCCTGTAATCCCAGCTACTCAGGAGGCTGAGGCAGAAGAATTGCCTGAACCCAGGAGGCGGAGGCTGTCGTGAGCCGAGATCATGCCATTGCACTCCAGCCTGGGTAACAAGAGCGAAACTCCATCTCAAAAATAAATAAATAAATAAATAAATAAATAAATAATAATAAAAACAAAAATAAAATTAGTCTGCCAAGATTTTTTGTCTCGCTATGGTAGAGCGCTAGGTGAGAAAGCCTATCAGAACACACACCAACAGACTTACCATCACCTCTGTTAAATCTACTTGGGATGCAGTGACACCAGTGTCATTCATGAGATGCTAAGAATTAAAATAATAGATTTGTGTAGTAAAATATTTGGAAAGTTGGGGAGGGTCGATCCATCTGGCAAATTATTTCCGGACACTCTATTAAGTGAGTGTCGTTTTGAGTGACCACATTAATTGTGTAGACTGATGAATGATTTGTAACTTGATCGTGGCTTTCTAAAAAGATAGTGGCTAGTTTCTGTTCTCATCCTGTTTGGATATCAGGAGGCATTCGTGTTTGGTGTGGATAGGAGACCTGTAAATAGGTGTCATTTACACCATTTTCTAGAATCAAAAATTCAATTTTGGGTTATGTATGGTCATATTTTAAATAATCGTTCTTTGAAAATACAAAGTGATACGCTTTGAAAGGTAGCCAGATGCCTTATGGAAATAGCTTTAGAATGTGTCTATGTAGGGTTTGTTTATTCTGACTTGAACACTTAGGACATAATTGTTTTTAAAAGCTAGGAAGCAAACTAGAATTAAAGATATTTTTTCCAGAAAACTGTAACTAAATGGGCAGTGGATGTGTGACAGCAAGTGGCTGATTGTGCCTCGGGACGCAGGATTTCTAACTCTGTGGCCAGACCTGGCATGGTGGCCACCACTCCGGTGCTCAGCAAATGCTGAGTCAGAGCACAGAAGAAGGAGGTGCCGAAAGCAAACACCTATGGAAAGGTAGCAGGACCACGAAAGAATTCAGTCAGTTGTGGGGTGCCTGGTTTCAGAATTCGTGTTCAGCATCTGGCTCCCCAAGGAAGTAACTTCTATCATACCTATGATATGGCCTTTAAAGGAATCAAGTAAACTTCTCGGAAGGGTGCAGCCACAGTGCGATGCTGCGAGATCAGCCTTCCTGCTACCAGTGTGGATAGGTGCACCCAGTTTCCTGAGCATCCTGGCAGCAGAGTGTGATACCTCACTTCCTTTCAGGGGGCCTCTCATGAGAATCCCAGGTCCCAGGCAGCCACTTAGAACCAACAGCCTGCCCCTCTGGGGGACCTTCCACCCAGTTTCCAGTGCCTCAGTTTCTCTGGAAGGACACCAAAACCTTTTTTGATTTCTAAGGCAAACAAATGTATTTCTCCTAAGAATGAATCACCTCAGAGGCCTGATTCCTGGAGACACACCCATGAAGCCTTTCTGTCAGAGAAAGATGTCTCCATCGGAGGAGCACCACATGGGTGTTTCAAGACCCCACGTAGCCAGTGTCACCTGCAGGTACTCCAGCTGGATGGAGCACCTCCAGGTCTCTTATCTCCATCGGGGTCAGAAATCTCCAAGCAGCTTCTATATCAAAGGAACAGGATAGCTCTGTTGATAGAGCAGTCATGTTACATGATCAAACTCCTAATTATGTTTAATGTATTAAAAGGAGGCTTTGAAAGGCGTACATCTGCCAGTCTCCTGTTTGAATATCCTCACTTGCTGAGCATGTTATGTTTTACCTTACTGTTAAATTTAGTGCCAAAACCACTATCAACAAGTGTACATGTCTGCCATGCCAGCAGCATCTTTAATGTGAGATGTGTGGCATAAGTACGGGAGACCCCATACCATGCACACCAGAGACGTCCTCTTGTCCTCCCTTTCAGTGGCTTGGCAGAAATCATATGTTCCCTAAAAGCTGGGGTTTCCCACCCTGTGTCTGATGGCTGGAGTTGCGGCTCAGCATCCTGAGGCTGCCTCTCATGCTCCTTGGGTAGCACTCACAGTGACTGCCATGTCCCTGGGCCAGTAGCAGATTCACCCGAAGTTGATTATGCCTCTTTTCTAACACAGAGAAGCATAGACAGTGGCCTGAGGTTAAAAGGAAGCCACGTGGTCAGATCTCAGAGCCCAGTGTGACTCTTGTGCCCACCCTGCCTGGCACAGTGGCCGTCTGAGTGCAGAGACCAGGGCATGGTGACGGAGCTGCTAGGATGAGGTTATACTGGCCTCACCCTTGAGAGCAGAGAAAAAGTCTCAGGCAGTTTATCCTGGCTGGACGCCATTACTTGTTCAACCAGTGGGTATTTTAACCTCTATTATAAACTGAAATGGGGACTTTACTGGGAGGTTTTGTTTTAGATAAAACAAATATATACAAACTCCCAGATTATTACAATAGGAGCCCACAGGTTCGAGGAGTATTTATAATTTAAGAATTAAGTATTTATTTTAATTTCAAAGATCCTCCAGCGCTGTTGCTGACCTGAACCAAAACAGCACTAACAATGTACGTTTTCAATGGGCACATTGAGTCACGTTACTGGGTTTGATCTTCATGTTGATTGTATAAGATGGGTAGGGCAGAAGCTCCTTTTCTCTCATCATACAAGTTAGAAACCGAGACTACTTAAGACTGTTACTTTCTGTAGGTGGTGGATAGATAATCACTTTGCCTGGTTTTCCTTGTCATGGAACTCATGGTGTCCTGATCAGCCTCTGCTTATTTGTACAACAGGGGATAATACCTGAGGAATCCATTTCAGATTAAGCTCCTATTTAATTAAGCAAAGTCGTGTTCATTGTACAGTAGGCCTATCATAGGCTGCTCTTTTGCGTGAAGAATTTTGTTTCAGAATACACCGTTACAGTCTAAGTCCGCACTCATTAAAAACTGCCTGGTTATTCTAAAGTTAAGAAAGTTATTGTTTAATAGTCATAGATTTTTCTACTCTCAGATCTTTTTATGTTATGATAAGTATTATTTGGATTCCTGTGCTTTGAGAAATATATATGAGATGGGTATATGATGCCTAACAAGTTATGGTTTATATTCATACTCTAGTCTACTAACTATCTCTAAATAAATGTACATACACACATATGGATATTCTTTATGGTAGCCACTGCCTCTTCCCATAGGCAGGAACCAGCCTTTCACGTGGCAGAGCCTAGCAGTGTGCATTCTAGACTAAAGGAAGCTTCTGTGTATACAGCTGTCTTTTACACACAGGTGTTTCTTTAGATGCTCTGTTTCTGGAATATATTGGAGAATAGATGAGGTCCTGTCTTCACTGCTCTTTATTGGATCTCAAGGCTGCCTTCCCACTTGATCATGAGGTTAAATCAGGTGAAATGCAGATGTCTTCCTTTTCTAAAGTCTCCCTGGCTTCCTCTGTCGAGTTCTCCAGATCAATGAGCCAACAGCCTGCCTTGGCATCCTGGGCTGCTGGCATCTAGAACAGGGAGCTGCTTGAGAGGGAATCTGCGTGGTCACGTCAGGACCTTCTCCATGTATGACCTGATGGCTATGACTCCTCTGGCAGGACATGGCGGCTGCCCTGAGGCAGTTAGTGTGGGGACAGGGCAGGGAGTCAAACAGGCTGCTTTTGTTGGAGGAGTGCCATGACTCTTCTGTCAGCTGTGGGATCACCATGGTGGCCAGCAATCCGTGCCTGTTCAATTCTAATTTCAGGCTCCGTCCTCTTCGTGAATCAGTCCTGTGCATAGGACAGTTTTCTAACAGGGCGTTTCCACTCCCCACCCTCTTAATTTAAAGGGAATTCCAGGCAAAACTCATGCTGTATAAAATCCTTCTCACAGAAACATTTCTTTCTTCATGGTAAAGTGCCCAGGGTGTGTTTTCTTTCAAGGCCCCAAGTTGCCAGCACAGCCTGAGGATTAGCGGGACATGGGCTTATGTGTTCGCAGGAGCACAGCGTGGAGGGTAGGGGCATCTGCAGCGTGGCCTCTGAACTCGCCGGCGTCCCTGCTGGATGCCGTTCTCCATGTTGATTAGCCAATTATCCTCTCCCGTCTTTCTCAGGGAAATGTCCCTGATGAGGAAAGCAAGTAGAAACGCAGGCAGACTGTGAAAAGCAGAATTAACCAACCATTTTCACTGCAGTCAGCAGAAAAGGCAGTGAGTTCTGAGACCAACACAGAAACAGAGATGATATGTTTAGCATGCAAGGCTTCAACCAGAAGACTGTGGGCATGGTGGGGAGAAAGAATGTGATGATCTGCTATCATCTTGAAAACTCGCGTGGTGCCGCACCCACGGAGGCACTTCTTAGGACACGGCTCATGCAGCTACATTGAAGTCCTTGGCACTGCATCTTGGGAAATATAGAATTAGACGTTTTTAGGAGTCAATATATGATTTAAAAAAAAACTAAACTCTCTTCATGCAAACTAATTGTGCAAAATTATAGAAATAGAATTGTATCTTCTATTTTATAAACCTTCAGGTACTTTGATACAAAGAAAAAAACTGGCTGCAAATGTTATGTCATGTACATTTAAGATGCAGCTAGAGGCCGGGTGCAGTGGCTCATGCCTGTAATTTCAGCACTTTGGGAGGCCAAGGTAGGCAGATCACCTAAGGTCAGGAGTTCAAGACCAGCTGGGCTAACATGGCGAAACCCCATCTCTACTAAAAATATAATAATTAGCCAGGCGTGGTGGAGCAGGCCTGTAATTCTAGCTACTCGGGAGGCTGAGGTGGCAGAATTCTTGAGCCCGGGAAGCAGAGGTTGCAGTGAGCCGAGATCACACCATTACTCTCCAGCCTGGGCAACAAGACTGGAGCTCCATCTTGAAAGGAACAAAAGAAACATGCAGGTAGATGCGCACAGTCCTGGGGAAACTCCTTTTAACATAATAATGAAGAGAGAAATGTGAGACAGTGGGGTCTAGCATGTTTTCTTCCAATTTGTTTCTAAGGTCCACCCTAAGATAACGGCGGTATGCCTTGTGAATTTAGGTTTCATTCCAAGTTCCAGTTTTCCAAGTGTGGATGGAGCTGAGGAATCCGGTGTGTTTCCAGAGCTGGCTGTGCCTCATGCCCTAAGCAAGTCACCTAGTCTCACAGGACCTCAGTTTCACTTAAGATCAGGCTACTAGTTCATGCCCTTCCTTCACTTTGCTATCTTGTTTTGAAGTTTAAAGGAGTTGCAGAAATGAAAACGCTTGACGGATGTGAAGCAGTTCAGAACGATACCGTCACCATTGTGATCAAGGGCAGTCTCAGCATGATATTCCTCTCCCGCGTGTTTATTCAAGCCTTCGGTAACCCTGGCCCTAACGTCGTGACCCCCTCCCCACATGCAGCAAGTATATCTTGTATATTAAGGCTGCAAGAGTTTAAAAGATTCAGAGTATCATGGCAGCTCATTTCAAATCACAGTGTGTGTTTTTTTTCTCTGTGCCCAGAGGGGCACTGGGTTGCATCCAGACATAAAAACTAAACAGTCTCCATTTTCCAGAGGAAATGCATAATACAGTACAGAAGAGGTGTGTATGTAAAAATACAAAGTATGGTGCTTTACAGGTGGCAGAATTAGAAGTCACAAACTGAGGCAGAGGCTTTAAGGATTTGATTTGAAAATAAAAACATGCATTTTTGAATACTGAGACTCACTAAACTTTAAATTAGATTACTAAGAAAAATGGTTTTGTTGTCTCTGCAAGCTCTGTAGAAGCAGACCAGAGTCTTCTCCCTGACAAGGGTGAAAGATGGTAGACTAGAGACAAAGGAAAGGAACCCGGCTGTCCTCTCGAGCTCCCTCCCCACCCAGCACATTTATGTGAGCAGCCACGTGTTTCCAACCCATTCTGGAAAACAGAAGGACCAGAATTTTCACAGCGTTTTATGTCTACTGCCTGGGTTCCCCGCACTGAGAGTAAAAGCAATCACTCTTTTGACGAGGAGTGCTCACTGTGGTCCAGCTGATCCAGAAAGTCTTTGACGTGTGTGTGTGTGCATGTGTGTGTGTGTGTGTGTGCGTGCACGTGTGTGTGTATGTGTGTTTGCGCATGAGAGACAGAGAGACAACATGAAAAAGACAGAGAGACAGAGACAGTAGTGTAATTGGTTCATGTGTTTCACTCTATAACTGAGTAGCTGTTGGCTCCAAACAGCTCATTCTCTGGGTGGAAGAGTATGACTTAGTTTTTAATCCCTTAATTTACGTAAGCCAGATACCTAAACATCATCAACTAAAAAGACCCTCAAAACTTTATAAATAAATGAAACTACATTCATTTACCTTGTAGCCCATGGAACAGATAGCAGTGAACGTCACTGTGTCACACAAGAACGTGGAAACACTGTCCCACACGTTTTCTATAACTCTGCTCGTGGGCGGTTACAGCAAATATATGTCATATGAATACATATACATAAATGACATAGATGAGGGTGAATATATGTGTTATAAATATCAAAATTAGAGCCCAGCTCAGTCTGAACTTCTACCCTGAGTTTATTTAAATGTAGATAAGTCAGATTCATTACAACCAAATAATGTTAGAAATCCACTTCCTTGGCCACACCAGTGGCATGTGGGTTGCCCAGCGTGGCTGGCGGCACTGTGCTAGGTGGTGTCCACACAAGCTTCCTGGTTGCCGCTGAGTTCAGTGCGGTCTCTTCTCCTGGTGCTCCAGGAGCCCCCTCTGAACATGCACATGTGTGTCCCGCTGAGCTACACACATCACAGTCTCGCGTGATCCGCTCCAATCTTTCAATGAGGCAAATCACTTTAAAAAAAACTTCCCTCACATGTTAAGCCACTGGGTTCCTCTTTCTTTGAATCCAAAACTCTTCAGTCTTCTGAAGAACTCAGGAAGAGAATTTTTGTTCACTGTTTAAAGCGAAGCCATATTAACAACTTAAAGTTCGACATCCTTATCCCTCAGTCTTTCTCTGGCCTAAGTTGTGTTTTCTTCAGCCTAAGTGGCATTTCTTCCATATTGGGGCTGGAATCGGTGCTGCCTGAACTTCCTCTAAGTAGAAGCAGATGCCCAGGGCCCGGGTCTTCTCTATCACCTGGGAGCCCCGGGGGTAATCTCTGTGGCTCTCTGAACTCTGGCCTGGGTTCTCTACGGAAGGACCCTGGCAGCCCAGTGGGGGCCATGGAAACTGCCTGGTTCATCAGACCAACGTGAGTTGGATTCCCAGATACATGTTCTAGCCATGTGACCTTGAATGACACAAGGAAACCTCCTCAGATCCATTCCTTCATCCACAAGGTGATGAGAACAGTGTGAGGCCTGCCAAGTGTGTCAGTCAGAGGTCCTGCATGGGCCTCCAGGGAGTGTCCCAGGCACACTGACACAGCTGACGTGGCTTCTGCTTGCTGGTGCCTTTGCTGCCCTCTATACTGTGCGTGTGATTGGCCCAGGCTTCCCTGACAGCCGCAGAAGGCATCTGGGATTACGTCTGGATGTCATGTTGGTGTGCCCCAGCCTCAATCTCACAGCCCTCCACCTCCCTTCCAGCACATTCCACCAGCACATGGCTCCACAGCTCCTGGAGCTCCAGGCATGCAACCATGCGCCTGGCACCCTCTCTTCCTCCCCCAGAACACTCTCCCCGACACCACTCACTTTCCCGCCTCTTTAGGTCTCTGCTCCAGTGCCATCTTCTCAATGAGGACTTGCCTGACCCCCAAGCCCATGTCTCATCCATTGCCTTTTGATTCTGCTTCATTTCTCGTGGAACACACGTCACTACCTGGCATCAAAGCATTTATTTACTCTCTATTTTTATCTCTTGGACCAACTGCAATGGAACTCCTGTGACTACAAGGATGTTCTCTTTGGTTCATCGTTCACCTCTAAGTATGACAAAAATAGCTGATAAATGAGTATTATTCTGTTAGTTCCCTCCTTCTCCCCCCACTGCCACACCCGGCAGAGCTTGCTTTGCAAAATTGTGATGATTATGTTTCTCTTTGACCTGGTAAAAGGGTTGTGCTACGTTGCCCTCTCCAAAGACTTTGCAATTTTCAGTTTGATGAAAGTGTCCAAGCAGCTCAATACCTCACTCGGGTAAATACATGGCTGGTGGAAATTCATGCGTGCCTCCTGTCTTAGATCAGCAGTTTCCTCTGTGCCGCAGTTTCCTGCGTGAGATCATTCCTCTGAGATATGTCGTTGCAGCTCAGCCAGCTGTAGGGGATCTTCCACAACCTGAGCCAGCGCCTCTCTGAGGCCACTATTACCTTACACTGTCAGTGGCCGTGGGAGTGTGAGCGGTGTCCAGCCTGCGTGCTTGCTTTCAGCCAGTGACAGGAACCAAGATTGCTTTAGCAGGACATCCTCTGGTGAGGCCATATGCGTGAAGGCAGACGAGCACCTTCCCGGGTTTCTGAGCCCTGCACTGGGTACGTGGATGGGACTAGAGCAATGAAGATGCCTTTCCTGGAGCTGAGGAAGGCATTGGTCCCGGCTACACAGAGGAGATGGATTTACAGACAGAAAGTAAAAGGCAGCAGCCAACTCAAAGGCACAGGGAAACAAACTCCCGTCCAGAGACTCCCTTCTATTGGTGGAGAAGTAGGTCGGGCCGCTCAACGCACAGACATTTATGGTAACAAGACTGAGGCCCAGAAATAACCATAGAGAGAACAGCACACGCAGAATGGGCTGGGAGTGTATTTTGGGTAATTGCATACAATGCACCAAAACCATCTCCCCAGTAATTAGCGCCAAGAAGAACAAAGAAGTAACCACACAGACGCTGCAAGGCCCAGCAGACGTGGGTGTCGAGGAGTACTCGGCTCTGAGTTATTCTGAGTGAGTGCTACCCATCCTCTCCAGCCCCAGCAGCAAGCTCTCCAGGTGTGTCTGCCCTCCGTCCACCACAGCAGATGAGGAGCAGAGGGAAGGCCCCACCTGGGAGGGGAGATTTCCCCCAGGCCAGCCCTGCCTTTCTCCTCTAAGGGATGAGTTGCTGAGATTCCATCTCAGCAGGACCCGAGGACATGATGCAGCATTTTCCCACACGCAGGGTATATAGAGACAGAACCACGGACCTGCGTCATCTCCAAAAGTCAGAAGGAAGTGGCAAATGGCAGCACACAAACCCCAGGTCCTCTCGGCCACTCTGGCCAGTGCATGCAGTGCAGGAAGATGATTACCAAGGTGCACTATTTCTGCTTTTCTTTGTTTAAGAAAACAAAGTTCTGGGGTGTGATACTTATGACCTGTGTAAGAAATTCATCTGTACTCCAAAGCCCTGTAACTCGAGTTCACCTACATAACATACCTGCACATGCACCCCGAACCTGGAAGTTTAAGGACAGGCCGATCAATTATAAATACTTCTGTAAGCAATAGAAAGATCATATGACAGACAGCATTTATTTTAAACAACTCTTAAGAGCCACTTGGAGTATTTTATCAGTATCTGAAAGCAAAATTCAGATGCCTCCTCACCTGTCCTCATGGCTCCCAGCAGCCCAAGGACGCCTTCCCCGTGCCCAGCAGCCCCGACGCTTCTGCCCGCAGGACCTGGGAGGTGTGTGTGCCATCAGGAGGATCTGATGTGGGTCATCACCAGCGCTTGAAGCTTTGTGGTTCTCTTGGTTGCAGGGGGTGGCTAGGGTAGGAAAACACCCTGTGGTTTAGAAGAGAAAGGAAAAAGGAGATCAACGTAGAATTAGATTGTCTGCATCTAGTGAGAAAGAGAGGCATATGAGTTGTCAGGGAGGAGAGGGTCCCCCTAGGGACCACAGGGGTGCCTTGAGAGGCAGGTGTGCTGTGCTCTGAGATAACGCGCCTCTCCTGCCGTTCAGTGAAAGAGTCGGGTGCCCGGAAGTAGGCTCTTCCAATCGGAGGCAGCTATTTAGGAAGTGATCTGGAATGTGTCACACAGCACTTAGTGCAGGAGTCCGTCCCTCCGCTCCATCTCCAGCTGTGCAACTGTGTCCTCCTGAGCACTGATTCACATGAGGGGTCTGAGGAAGGATTTTTCCTGCGTGGCTTCTTGAGTGGCACTGGCTTCCTGTCTCTCCAGCGGAGGAAGCGTGCAGGACGAGAGGCCAAGATCTGTGTTTCCGACTTGAAGCAGATAAATGCCTGCTGAACAGGGATCTTCCTGTATCTCAGAAAATGATCTCTGAGATAACTGCTTTGTGACCATCTGAGCATGTACAGGTTTGGAAAGGTAGAGGACAGTCCTGAGAGGTAGGCAAACCGGGTGACAATTCTGGGCTCGTCCCTGTGGAGGACGCACGAACGGCCAGCTGGTGCTCCAACTACCTGCACCTAGTCTCTTCATGTATTAAATTTTGAATGCATGATCTCAATAATTCTGTCTAGCACTAAAATTTGAGGAAAATGGCAATGGCTGGCACTGGAGAAAATGCCCATGCTAATCCGTACTCAAGATTAATAAGAGTAGTGAGAGGGAGCTTCTGCTGGGATAATTGTAACCTCTGTTGACTCAGAAATCACTGAACTATGCATATGGACAGATTGCTCTGAAAATTTCCCATGATACTGGAAATAAGGCAAACAGCAGCACTAATGAGTTAGAGGTGGCAGGAAAGCGTGATGCTGAAGTCTAGAGCAGAGCCAGGGACAGTGTCGGCTGGTGGGTGAGACATGCCTCCCACTCCCAATGCCGCTTCACCCTCTGGGCTCCCCTTCACCTGCGCTGAACTTCAGGGCTCTGAGTTAGAAGGAGCCTCGGGGTCTTCTGGTGAAGCGCCTCACTGGTAGTCGAGGGCGAGGGAGACAGGATGGTACGGGGATCTCATGCTGGCAGTGAGAATAGACGTTCCCGGAGCCAGGCCACCTACAGGGCTGCAGGCAGCTGAGGCTGAGAGGCTGGCTCTGCACCTAGGAGAGCTACCCCGCTGAAGGGCCCCCGGGCGACTTCTCTTCTCTCATGAAAGGAAACAGACCACAGTGTAGCAACATGTGTCTGAGGCATTTGAAGCAAGAGGGGAAATGGACTCACGCTGCTCCGCCTGGTCCTGGCAAGGGGAGGGCGTGAGTGCCACCTAAACACAGGGCCACGCCCGTGGAAGCGTCAGGGGGTCTGGCCTGTCCTGCACCCCCACTTTCTCCCTGCACATCCAAGTCCCAGCCCCCAACTCTCTCCTGCCCTCCTACACACACATGTCCCTCGGGCTTCCCGGGCACCTGGAGTGGTGAACCCAGGCATCCAGAGCCCTGCATTTTCCTAATTTTCTCATCTGCTTTGCACCTCAGAATGGACCTAAACTCCGCTGCTCAGACCCTGGGCGGATGCAGGCTCACTAAGCTGGCAGTTCCAGCACAGCTCTGCGTGGTTGGTGACACAACCAAAGCTTCAGCCCAGAAATCAATGCGGAGTATGGAGTAAGGAGCAAAAAATCAGAAGATAAATGTAAAAATAGCAACAAAAGCATCCCGAATGGTGAGGTGGAAGGAGCTGCGTTACTTAACCGCGCATAACGCGCCTCCGGGGAGGCCTGGGCAAGAATTGTGCGGGCCTGCTTGCTCTGGAGGTGGAGGCAGTGTTGCATACGTTCAGGGCTGAGCTGTCCCCAGAACTCCGGGACACTCCAGCTCTGTCGTTTAACAGCGAGTATTGGGCAAACTGTCAGCCTCTGTGGCTCCATACTGTCACCTTGCAGAGGGAGCAGTAGGTACGGTACCCCAGTGCCTCTCTCACAGGGTATCAGGGGAACCAGGCAAAGGTGAGTCAGACTATTCTGTACTCACTAATTTCATTCCATCTGCACAGAAGGACATGGTCTGTGGAACACGTATGCCCAGGTGCAGAGGCTCAAACCTGTCATTCTAGCACTTTGGGAGGCCGAGGCATGCAGATCGCTTTGAGACCAGCCTGGACAACATAGTGAGACTCTGTCTCTACCAAAAAAATACAATATTTAGCAAGGCGTAGTGACACGTGACTGTAGTCCCAGCTACTCAAAGGCTGCGGCGGGAGGATCACTTGAGCCCGGGAGGTTGAGGCTGCAGTGAGCTGTGATTGTGCCACTGTGCTCCAGCCTGGGCAACAGGGCCAGACCTTGTTTCAAACAAACAGAAGGAAATATATAGGTGGTTTATGTGCCCTTTTTTCCCTATCGTTGCAGTAGCTATTAAAACACCATCCTCTTTTCATTAGAATGAATGCATTGCCATATTTCTGTATTTACCAGTCAAAATATATTTTGGTATTTATTTATTTATGTAACAAAACACCACCTCTGCCATAGAAAGCAATGGTCCTTCATTATTCGAAACTCACTCGAATACTCTGGCAGGCCCGTCTCCTCCACACTGGGGAAGTCTAGGGTGATTTTCGCTTTGGAGCAAAAACCCTGCTCCAAATTCCCCTCCTGCGCTTGTTCTTCTGCGCTTTCTAGTCAGCTGTGCATTTGCTCGCCCGGGGCCTTTGTCGGAGACCAGAAACGGCAGTAACTCAAGCACTGGATGTTGACGCACTCAATCGCTGTGTGTCTTAGGGACAGACTTGTCCCTAAGAGTCTGAAGTTGTAATCCACAGAGTTCTAACTCTCCCAGATTCTAGCCAGGAGGGTGGAGGGTAAATACCCCACAGCAACCCCATTTATTTTGTCTGAGAAGATGTTTTTGTTTTCTAATGATAACTACAGAGCATAAATGGTCTATAAGAGTCTGAGTCGGAGGAGATGAAATTCAGCCCTGAAACGTTTCATAAAGCTCACTCGTGGGGAAGTTGAAATCTCGTGGAATGCAACACAAGTCAGGTTTGTTGAAGGACTGGCTGATGGGAAGGCCAAAGGGCCCGTGAGATCAGCCACTGAATGGGGTCTGTTTCCTGAGCTCAGCTTTCTCACCTGGAGTGGTTGGGCCAGCTCTTCTCTAATTTCCGTGCCCATCGGTCACTCTGAGTCTACCCTGTGGGCAGCCCTGGGCTGGCCCCTGCTGAGAGGAGGCGCCTGCTCAGAGTCTGTTGCTGTGCGGCTTTGCTGGATAACAGATTGAAAATATAAAACCACAAAAAAGAAGCCGAGAATGCATTGGTCTTCCCTTGAAACCTCCATCTGAATACATGCCTTTATTTCTGACGTAAACTTGTCCTTTAAAATAATTTCCTGATAAATTGCTCTTTAATCACACACATGCTCCCTATTTGATAGAGCAGTAGTCACCACATAGAAACTGGCAAAATGCAGCACGGTGGCTCGTGCCCATAATCACAGCACTTTGGGAGGCTGAGGCAGGAGGATCACTTGAGGTCAGGAGTTCAAGACCAGCCTGGTCAAGATGGCGAAACCCTTGTCGCTGCATGGTGATGCATGCCTGTAATCCCAGCTACTTGGCAGCTGAAGCATGAGAATTGCTTGAATCCTGGAAGCAGAGGTTAAAGTGAGCTGAGATCGCACCACTACACTCCAGCCTGGGTGATGGAGCAGGAATCCAGCTCAAGACTCCATCTCAAAAAATAAAAAAAATCCTAGTAAAATGGACTCCTGAATTTTGAGGTTGGGATGTTCATTTTGTGGATTGTTTATATCATGTTTGCAACCCCAGACTGGCACAGAAAATTCCAATCTAGTTCCCAAAGCCCATCCCATCATGTGACTAATTTCGTTATTAGCCTCAGAAAAGCATACATGGAAGGGAGTATGTAGAACCAGGGAGGGAATCCCAAAGCTCACTGTGAACCATGCTGAATTCCAGATGAGGCTGATGCTGCCCAGCAGAGATTCGGAGCCTGCTTGTTGATGGATTGACTGGTTGTTCCCCTCCATGAGCCCACGTAATTAGGAGTTGACTTTATTTCACATGTTTTGAAAGTGTTAAATACCAGTGGCTGGAGAAATTCCATTCACCTGCCAGGCTTTGGGGCCACTCATGCCATCTTCACCAGCCGCCCTCCCATTTGCTGCTGCCAGGAGAGACTCACTTGACACTGAGCATGAGGAGCCTTGAAGAAGGGTGGAAACGCGTGGCAGGCTGTGTGTTCAGATGCCAGCATACTTTCTGCTGCCTGCTTTCCCCAGGAGTTGGCTCTGGGGCCAATGATAAGACAGTAAGCTGCGGTCTTTAGGAGGCATACTCTGTGCCATGGTTCTTGTAGGAGATCTGAAGAAAGGCCAGGAGGTTTTACTATCCCCACTGAGCTGATTAAGGCTTGGAGACGAGTCACCAGCATCACACAATTAGAAAGCAGCCAGGTCGGCCGGGCACGTGGCTCAAGCCTTTAATCCCAGCACTTTGGGAGGCCGAGGCGGGTGGATCACCAGGTTAAGAAATTGAGACCATCCTGGTCAACATGGTGAAACCCCGTCTCTACTAAAAATACAAAAAATTAGCTGGGCACGGTGGTGCGTGCCTGTAGTCCCAGCTACTCAGGAGGCTGAGGCAGGAGAATTGCCTGAACCCAGGAGGTGGAGGTTGCGGTGAGCCGAGATCACGCCATTGCACTCCAGCCTGGGTAACAAGAGCGAAACTCCGTCTCAAAAAAAAAAAAGAAAGCAGCCAGGTCATGATGGGCGCCAGGCTGTGGAACTCCTAACTCCTTATCAGTCTGGTTTGAGGACAAACTGCCCTCACTGTGCTACGTGCATAGAGTCTAAAGCTGGAGACGTCATGCAGATGGCCACATCGTCCCGGTCTCCAGACGGTGCAGGGACTTCCTCCTTGGCTGTTCTCAGCTTCACCCATCAGCTCGGCTGTGATCCTGTGTGAAACTTGTCCCTTTTTGTTTTAATTTCGTTCGGGGAAGGTAACTTATGAATTGAGTGGAGAAACCGATCAATGTCCGCTTATCAGAAAGGCAAGATGTTCTCCTTCATTCTGTGCTGCAGAAGGGAGAATGTAGAGGGGAACGCATTGACGATAATCCTGAGATTTGGAAGGTGGAGAATTATCGGTTTTGTACATAGCACATTTGCAGGAAGGTGAAGAAGGTGATAAGACGTGAGCCAGTGTTCTGTTCCACCTGCAGGATTTTGTGCCTTTAGAACCAGCAAAGAGGATTAGACAGGCTGCTTCCTTTCTTGTTCGCCTGTTCAAGGTCTTGCTTCTTTTTCAAATTATTCAGGACCACGTGATGAGTTCCATAAAAGAAATTTAAGAGGGCATCACGAAAATAACGTCTTGCTTGACTGTGGTTTCTTCTTTGACTCAGCTTTCAAAATGCTTCCACGTGTTGCCTGTGCTTTTCTGTTTTGAAATCATAACCTATTCATCTCACGATTGGGTCTTCACGGACATAGTGATTCTGGCTGTTAGAACTCGCCAGGGTTATTGTGCAGAGGTAAAACAGCTTGGTTATTCTGAGGAAACTTCTCTAATTACAGCCCATGAATATAACAAAGTGCATAAATTGAGAGGAGAATATAACTTTCATATTTCCGAATATTCATTAAAACAGGATTGACTTCAATTCCTGAAGGTCAGACACTAGCAATGACAAGGTATACGTTGCAGACTAATACTTCCACGTGTTTCTGATTGGATTCACTAGTTTGATTTTCTTTCTTTGCACTGCTCTTGGGGAATACTTTTTTATCCTCATAATAAAGAAGACGATTTATAGGAATTATCCAGAAGAACGGCAATATTTGTTTCACACAATTAGTGATGCTCTATGTCTAATAAAAGGTAAATTTGATTTGCTGAAGTTTAGAAAGGTGTGTCCGATCTTCAATATTTCTTACTTCAGTGTGGGATAACCAGGATATTATTTTCTGTTATTGATATATTGAACTCCAAGTCTTTTGTCACTAACAAAAGGCTTTTCTGCATCAAACCCATGGAGAAAACACCAGAGGCCCCACGTCTCAGCTTTTAGTGTGCTGATATTCTGTAGTAGTCAATATACCTCATGTCTTTAAATCACTGATAAACTTTAAACATTCTTCTTACTCTGGATTTTAAATAATAAAAACAAATAATAAATGCAAAAATGGCCTGCAGTTAGCCAAATCGAATCCAAGGATGTAGATACATTTAGGAACTTTTGTTATTACCTATATTATGCAATATACATGAAAGCAGTGGCATAGCGTGGCAGTTAGAGGTACAAATCCCAAATGCTCTTTGAGTATGAAACAGAATGTATTTGAGATAAAACATAGGGGTTTTAATGTAATTTTTAACATGGTCTTTTTAAAAGAGTTTTTCTAAATACTTTTTTGAGGATAAGCATGACACTTCCTCGCACGTTATACCCACCCACCAAGCTTTTCCTGAGGCTGTGAGATGGGTCAACAGGCCAGGTCTGCCTGTCCGGTCACACACTTCGCGGGACTGTGCCAGGCCTCCTCAACCCCACTTTCTATAGGCCTTTGGCCGCTGCACGCTTTCCCTGTCACTTTCAAACCTGTGGAGACAGACAGAGGAATCAGATTTACTTTCTAAACTGTTACTGTGGAATTTCTGTTGCTTCACTGTGTATCATGATAAATTGTCTCAAAGGTATTGGATTCCAAAGAACTTTTATTTCAGCCCCAACACACGCCTACAATTCTGAGCTTCCCAAAGCAGGCGGCGCCCCTGCCTGAGTCCTCAGGAACCTGAGGCTGGCCACCGTGTTGCCTGCACGCCACTGTGAAAATAGGCCGTTTAAAAGCAATTGCTGCAAACATCTGCTTCAGAGTTGGTAACAAGTAAAGTTCACGAACTCTGAGAAAGCTTGGTAATGTGAGGAGCGCAGTTAATATGCATCTGGCCAGGCTGTAGATAAAGCAACGGAGGAAATAAGTCATCTGAAAATGTACGAAAGGCACAGAAGTAATATTTTAAAGTCATATTTGCCAAATTGGTTTATCTTAAGATCAACAAAAGAAATTAATAATAGCCACAGATATTTTAAATGGCCTTCTGTTTTATAGCAACATCCGTGTGCTTTATGTCGACTTTTCCAACCCAGCTGCAGGCGGGCCTTAGCTTCTGAGGTGTCAGGGTTTGACTTGCCGTTAATGCTGTCCATGCTGTTGCCACGAAACTTCCAGTTCTAGCCACTGTTTCCTTTTCTTTTCTTTTTTGTCTTTTTTATTTTCTTTGCAGAAGACCATCAAATGAATTGTCACAATCCTCGAATAATGCAAGACACGGAGAAGGACGATAACAATAATGACGAATATGACAATTACGACGAACTGGTGGCCAAGTCGTTGCTGAACCTCGGCAAGATCGCCGAGGACGCGGCCTACCGGGCCAGGACGGAGTCGGAAATGAACAGCAACACTTCCAACAGCCTGGAAGACGACAGTGACAAAAACGAAACCCTGGGTCGGAAAAGTGAGTTGAGTTTAGACTTAGACAGCGACGTTGTTAGGGAAACGGTGGACTCCCTTAAATTATTAGCCCAAGGGCACGGTGTCGTGCTCTCAGAAAACATGAACGACAGAAGCTACGCGGACAGCATGTCGCAGCAGGATAGCAGAAATATGAACTATGTCATGCTGGGGAAGCCGATGAACAATGGACTTATGGAGAAGATGGTGGAGGAGAGCGACGAGGAGGTGTGTCTGAGCAGTCTGGAGTGTTTGCGGAACCAGTGCTTCGACCTGGCCAGGAAGCTCAGCGAGACCAACCCGCAGGAGAGGAACCCGCAGCAGAACATGAACATCCGTCAGCACGTCCGGCAGGAGGAGGACTTCCCGGGAAGGACGCCGGACAGGAACTACTCGGACATGCTGAACCTCATGCGGCTGGAGGAGCAGCTGAGCCCCCGCTCGAGAGTGTTCTCCAGCTGCGCCAAGGAGGACGGGTGCCACGAGCGGGACGATGACACCACCTCCGTGAACTCGGACAGGTCTGAAGAGGTCTTTGACATGACCAAGGGCAACCTGACCCTGCTGGAGAAAGCCATTGCTTTGGAAACAGAAAGAGCGAAGGCCATGAGGGAGAAGATGGCGATGGAAGCCGGGAGGAGGGACAATATGAGGTCATATGAGGACCAGTCTCCGAGGCAACTTCCCGGGGAGGACAGAAAGCCTAAATCCAGTGACAGCCATGTCAAAAAGCCATACTATGGTAAAGGTAATATTTCTACCTAACGTAAGTTGCCTCATGAAAGCATGAGCTAGGGTGAAGGATGCTGATGATAGCGGTTAAAGTGTGACTCACACTGAATTATGTCTCTACTGCACATCCTTAGAGTTGATTCCAGAAGGATATTTCGTGATTATGTTTCTGAAGCACAAATAAACATTTGTCTGAGAAATGCGTAAAGCAGCTCAATGTCATATTATCAGAGCAGGTGACTAATAGGATATTTCAGTGGGAATGGACTCCTTGGGAAGACAGGGCTAAAGCACAGATGCATCACGTGATAGAAATGCTAGGGTAAGCCTGTGCTGTTATAAATGAACCACAGACTATGCTGAGTGGCAAGGGTTTATGGAACAATTAGTCAATCCAAGATAAAGCACATATTTTATAAATGGGATTGGGTAGGTGGCATCGTGATTTATAAAATTATCATCAAGTGACAGTTATTGATGAAACTGCCCTCATAGAAAACACCCCTGATAGAAATTGAACACTAACCGAATGACCGATAACCCAAGATAAGGGCAGTGACTGCACATTAATTATCTTCAGATGGTAAGGAATGGAGACCATTTGCTATGCAAGGCATGATATGGCCTCGGCTAAGATCAATAGCCATTTCTTAAGGATATCCATTCCCCTCACTGATTCCATTCCACTGTGGGAACAGTTACGGTGCTTCTCTCAAATATTAATTTTATAAAACACTCAAAAACTATCCCATACGATAGTTTTAGCTGAGTTTTCTTTTATGAAGTATGTGGGCACATGTTTGCATATGTTGCTGTATTTAGCTATCTTTACATATATATGTGTATACTATATGTATGTAAGTAGACCATGCATATAAGTATCTCCAGCCTGAATGATGGTTTTCATGTTTGTAAGGGGTGGTGTCCACTTTCCATATGAGGCACATTCTAATCAGCCTCATGCAGAACCTCAGCTTTGTGAATATCTCCATCACAGTATGCTTTTACAACTCAGTGAGAAGCAATTTAAATAATAAAATTGGCAGTTCATTAAATCCTTCTATGTTAGGACCCAAAAGATCCTTTTCTGTTTTTTTATTCTATTCTATTCATGATGAGTCCTGAGTTCCCTCACGATGAACCCAATAGTGAGGTTCAGGAATTTACTTGAAAATCAGTTGCTATATAAACTTCAAACAATCAGAAAAACTGCATCTTTTTTCCACTGTGGCATGGGCACGTATTCTCCTCTCAATGTGTACACCTACCTTCTGGGGCAAGCTGGGCATCACCACAGCCAAACACAAACTGTAGAGGTAACTTAGCCAAAGGCTCGGGGGCTCTCGGCAGGTGCCCGGCCACAGGGAGCATTTCGGTAGCAAGGTGAAGACTTGCCCCTTCCTGTGTCATTATGTAGTGAAGGGGTTGTATTTTTTAAAGGAAAAAGAATTAGTAGACTGTAGCTCAGTAGAGCTTCAGGCCTGGTTTGGGCATTTTAAAGACTATGAAACATAGCACGTATATTTAAAATTACCATTCTACTGTTGTTAACAACATGGGCTAAAATTATCTATTAGAAATTTTTAGTTAAAGTTTTGAGAATCACCCAGGAATGAAACATTTTTATTTTGGGGGAAGAAAAAGTGTCTTCTTCTCATGTGATTGCTCAGTTGGACAAATGTATTTTAGGGTTATGTTTCAGAATCCCGGATGATAGATTTGAGGATGGAGTTTTGGCATCAAGCAAGGTAGGGATGTGCCGTGGAAAGGAGAGGCTGATTCAGCTTCGCAAATTCTCTGTTGCACTGGCTCCTTTGGTTCCTCGGTCCCTTTAAACTCAGTGGCTTTATGCAAATTTTAACTCTTTGTTTTGTTCTTGTTTTGTTTTGTTTGCAAGAAAATGAAAATCACACTGCCTGCTTCCCCTGTGTAAATGGGGTCGGGTGGGAATGAACAGTAAGAACTGAGACATGCTTTTTCCCTGAAGTGAGGAGAGGTTGCGGATTCTGACTTTCCTGTACGTGGAAGGCATTGCCTTCCGTCTCTCCCAGCTGTTCCAGGTCTTCTCCCTCTGACCAAAGCTCATTTCCGTGTCTATCAGTGTTTTCCACATTATTGCAAATGTCCTTGGAAGGTGTCTGCAGTTATATCCAGAACAAACAGCCAGTACATGCAGCCAAGCAAGGCCAACAAAGCGGAGCAAAGAGGCCCCTTAGAAACACTGATGCTGTCTCACCACCAGTCAACAGAGAATCCCTGCCTCCACTAGCGTGTCAACAGGCTCCATTTTCAGACACTGTTATTTTATTAAAAATGGAGAGCACACTTGTGTTCTCATTTCTACACAATCTCCTCACACCATTTAAATTTAAATGATGAGTCACATTTCCAAAATCTTAAGGGAATGCAAAAGGCCTGGATCATGAAACTCCTCTGTCTTCTACCCAGTAGCCTCCTCTATGAGTGAAGGGCACAAGCTGAACAGCACCCTTTTTTTTTCTGTAAGTTGTTTCAAGGCGTTTGGTTAAATTGTTGGTTCCTTCGCTTGCTTGGCTATTTTGTGTTTGCTTATATGTTTGCTTTTGAGATTACAAGAAGGAAGAGAGCAAGGGGAGGTAACGGTGAAGGCAGAAAGCATGGCCCCACCTCAACCAGGTGCCCCACCTCAACCAGGTGACCCCACCTCAACCACGTGACCCCACCTCAACCACGTGACCCCACCTCAACCAGTGACCCCACCTCAACCACGTGACCCCACCTCAACCACGTGACCCCACCTCAACCAGGACCTCATGCATCGAGAGGAGAGTATACCCTTGTCGTCTTCCAAAACCTGAAATGCTTTGGAGGCACATTCGTTTTCATGCAAATCCCTGCTTAATTTCCCAGAACTTTTGAAATCCGTGAAGTGATATATTTTGTTAGGAAATCATAAGTGTCGTGATAGAATAGAGTCACTTAAGGACGAGTAACAGATACACCTTACACTTTTTTTGCACCGGTCACTAGCCATTTACATCTAGTTTAAACATCTCTTATCTCTAGTTTATGATTTTTGATTGTCAGTGTTTCTTTTGAAACTGTTATTGTGCACTCACTACTTTACGGTGATTTATGTTTACAGGAATTTATACCAACATTATTGTGAAATGACTGAAAAGGAGTGAAGTCCTAGGAGTTTTGTTTGCATGTGTCAGAGAAGTTCCAGTAATCTAATTAGAAATCGAAGCCACAACCACATAATTTGAGACTTGTTCTCAAAGGTTCTTCTTGATAAATAATGGTAGGAAAGTAGCTGATGATTGTACAAATGTATTTCCTTCAACACCAGTACTGGCTTAAGAGTTTCCAGCACATGAGAGGCACATTATGCAGAATGAGATGTTCGCTAAAGAAGAAAAGGGGAGTGCTTTTTATATGAACGTGATAACATTTGTCTACTCTGCTAGTCCTTCATCGATTTCAAGTTCACTTGAATGAATGAAAAGTCCGTAAGAGTTCAAAAACTTTTAAATCCAGCTTTTTATCAATATAAAGTGAATTCTTAACCAAAAGTAAAACACGCATTTTCTAGCAATCATGATTGGCCTGATTACTGAAATATCATAAAGAATCCCTAAAGAAAATTTATCACATATCTGGACTAAATAACAATAGTCTCTATCTGTTGGTGACCTGAGCAACTGGTTTTCAAAAACTGGCTAAAAATACAGTGTTTCATATGCTTAGATGTACTGTTCAGTCTAAGCTTTACCTTAGAAACCTTTTCTGAAGTTATTGTATTGCATATTTATGAACTGTAGTCAATTCCGGGTATAGAAATAATTTTATTAGTAATATCGTTACATTTCTGGCCTCTGGCATTTAATTTTTTTTAAGCAAAGCTCTGCCCTAAATTGCCCTTGACTGGTACTTGCGGAGCAGCTGACAGGGCTGTAGAAACATATTACTTGTTAATTTTGTGTGTGCATGCACGGCATTCTACAAGCCTTCCTCTGGTTCCAAGTACAGACGAAGAAACCAAAACAAAAGGCTGCTCCCGTGGCTTCTGAAACGTGTTGATTACCCGTCACCCCTGTCAGGTGGGTTTGCCACCTTTTCGGTCATTTGCTTACAGTGCCTTCTAAGAGTTCAGTCTCTGTTCAGAAAAGCGCTGAATTGGTGCGCTACGAAACAATGTCACTTGACCTCCAGAGAGCAAATTTCAATGCCAGGAAAATCCTGCAGCTTCTAGCATGTGCGATTAGAGCATTCAATAAGAGAGAAATTCAGCTGGAGAGTTTCTGAATGGAATGACGCTCTGTGGCTGAATTTCATGGCAAATTGCTGAATGATGATGGCACAGAGTTTCGTTCTCTAAGAAGGTCACTGTCTCATCACGATTTACGTTGATTCCTTTGAGCAACACAGCTTATCATGTAACACACGGGAAAATAATCAGTTAAGAGAGGGGTAGGCTTTTCTTTTCTTTAGAATAACAATTAAAATACTTCATGATTCATGATTATACTGTGTAAGGTTGAAAAAAGTCACCCAAAACGAAAGAAGTACCTAAGCCAAGTCTGACGTCGCAGCCTGTCCCTGACACCTGCTTTACTTCATTCTCTAGCAAGGTTTCTTCAGGTTGTTAAATGATCACGTTTGTCTTCGACTGGTAAACATTCATTCTCTTGGCACCTGTTGTCACTTTTAGATCCCTCAAGAACAGAAAAGAAAGAGAGCAAGTGTCCAACCCCCGGGTGTGATGGAACCGGCCACGTAACTGGGCTGTACCCACATCACCGCAGCCTGTCCGGATGCCCGCACAAAGATAGGGTCCCTCCAGAAAGTAAGTCCACGTTCACCGCTGCCCTTGCGGGTGCCCACGCCCATGACTCTGTCTCTGTCATCCCTCTTACCTGACGTCATCTCCATCGCCCGGCTCAGTGCGACCTGATTTAACTAGGCCCCTACTTACCTTGACAGGCAATTCATTCAGGATTCATGGGCCTGCCAATGGCATGACCCCAGGAGAGGCGCACCCTGACGCCCGCCGCCCTGTCACAGAGCTCCTGGACAGGCCTGGGTTCTAGTCCCGATTTCAGGTCGAACCTGCTTCGTGACCTTGGGCAGGCTGCTTCTAGGGTTCTCTTCTCCCAGTCACAGAATTGAATTCGATGGTCTCTGAGACATCCCTTCCAGCATGAAACTGCTGTGAATCCCAGGGGACAGAGGCCTTGAGACAGACATTTCTTGCCCAAATAGCTGGATTTCTGTATATCTTCCACGTGCATATCTAGAGCTGAAGGTTGATTGCATTTCACTTGTAAAGTCTGTCTCATATCACGGTCATCTTGACATTTCAACACTGTAGCTTCTTTCATAAGGAACAGGTTGAAATCAGATGGGTTTGCATCTTGAGCATTCTCTTTAATTAATTAGGCTCTGATCGTGTGGAGTAAATCCATGAATATAGCAAACGTTTTTAGAACTGAAATGATTACATCTTTTTTGTTTATCCTTTCAGCACATAAAACATGACAATTAATTAAATACAACAGCTAAAATTGATTGTTCAGGGAAAAGGCGCATTCTCAGAAATGAGTGAGTGAGTTTAAGGCTCTGGTTTTGAGTCTGTGGCACTGAAGCGTCTCCCTTACTGTCTAAGACACAGTTTCTAGTGGGGAGCATGTCATAACATGGCTTGAGACATGACAAGATGACCAGTTGATTACTTAAAGGACCTTTTGAGGACTGTCCCATTAAAATGGGGAGCTTTGGGTTGAGGGCAAAATCTGGCAGTGCAAGCACAGGTTTGTAGGAGTATTTGGGACTTAGGAAGGTTGCTGAACATTTTCAAGTGAAAGATCTGTAGACGCTCTTAGAGCTCCAGGTTTTCAAACGGCTCCTAAAAATAGCAAACTTGTGTTTTTTGTAACCTTCCTGTGAACAGGCCTGAAGAGCCGTGAAAATAAACAAATGACAGTGTGTGGCCACAATCCCGTGTGTTACATGAGCAGGGAGACAGCAGCTTCCATGCACCCAGCAAACACGAGTTCACCCACACCCAGTCAACACTGCAGGCCAACACTGGCCCTTTCATTCAGATGAGGAAGATGAGAGTCAGAGGCTCTGCCGCCCGCTCTGTCCAGAGGTTAGCCAGTGTCTGGAAAACTGAGGATGCACAGTATCTTCTTAAACAAATCTGAGCAGGTACTAACTTGCTTAAGTAACTTCGAGGTAAAACGTGTATCCATATGTGTCTGACCTCCAAGCCTGCCTGTCTCCTCTGAAACCTGGCTCTGGTGCTCCAGTTTCAGCCTGAAGGCGCCTTGCAGGCTCTCTGTATTTCATTTTCCTCATTTACAAAGTGAGGCGTAGGATCAAGCTCTAGTGTTTTAAGAAGAGAGAGTTTCTTTATGTATTTTTAAAACCCACATTTTCACCTTCGAGGTAGATTATCGGCTCCTTTTTATGGATGGGAAATTCTTCTGACTCCCTGCTTCCACAGCACGGGCCTCAGTGAAGTGGAGGTGTGGGGTGTGGACTGGCACAGCGTGCATTGTGCCAGCTGCCGGTGCCTCCCAGGGTCAGATCGCGCTCAGAGTCAGGGAGAGCTCAGCTCTGACATGGGCGGCACCGACGCGCTCCAGGCAGCATGGAGGAGGCTTCTCAGCCTTTGCTTCCGTGTGATTCTTTATAACGCCACAAGCATTTGCTGAGACGGTTGGAGAATTCCATCCATAGGAGGCTTTATATTTTTTTTTTCTGGGCTAGTTCCCCCTAATCATCATTTCCGTCCAACTGACTTTCATAAACCCACAGCACACTATGTCAGGACCACCGAGGACACGCCATCACCCGAGACGCCATGCTGGCCCTCAGAGAGCTCCCTGCCCGGCTGAAAGAAGGGCATGGGCACAAGGCAGGGCCCTGCATGGTGGAGACGCCACAGCATGGTCTAGACGGGAGGGAGAGCCGCTTCTGGGGCCCCCAAGGCTGCCCTGAGGCACTGCCCCGCTGTCCTGTGTGAGAGGCGAGGAACCCGCATTTTCTAAAGGCTGCTGTGAAAGTCCACACAAGGGATTAGGGCATGAAAAAGATGGCAGTAGTGGGAATGGAAAAGCTGGGGTAGATTCACCAAACATCCAGAGATGGGCGGGCAGGCCGAGGAGAACAGCACCTGTGAGGAGTAAGAGAAGAGGGGAGACCAAGAGGACCCGAAGGATGGCAGCCTCGGTGAACCTGAGGGCGCCAGGGCTGATAATCCGTACAGAAGGCTGAGCAGCGGGGCCACATTTGGCGGGGAAACCGGGACTTGCATTCTTCCTACTTGAGTTGGGGGAGCTGCGCAATATTCAGCAGGGTTTGGGGAGGTGGCTCTGGAGGCCAGGGGAGGTCAGGTGCAGAGGTGGCTACCTGGGTACTGTCTGTGAAGCAGCATTGCTGGACACGGAGAATGGAATTGCTTTGGAAGGAGGCATGAAGGAGGGCCCAGAAACGGGAAGTTCGGCCATGAGTGCATGGGAAGATGGAGCAGGAGCAGGTGCAGGGAAATCAAACCGAAAACCAGGAGAGGAAGGTGTTTCTGATGAAGCCCTGCAGGAAGGCAGCGGCCGGGATGCCGCAGCCGCAGCCAGGGTGCTGCAGAGAGGAACTGCAGGCGGCACAGGGTTTCCTGTTGACCCCGACAGACAGATGTGAGAAGGGGAGAGGAGGAGAGGAGCTGCACGTGCTGCAGGTGTCTGAGAAATGTGTTTGAGATGGATGAAGTGGCAGCAGAGCAGAGACAGAGGATAGCCAGCACATGCCACCTCAGGCGGACTCAGTGGGAAGCTGGGAGTCTGCGTCCCATGCAGCAGGAGACAGGGGTAGGGTCCACTTGCCATCTGGACCTCAGGTGAGAGAGACCCATGTGCACCATCTCCATGGAAGACTCTGAAAAGTTCACCATGAAAGGAAAGGTGTGGGGCAGGTGCATGTCAGCGGGAAGCATTTGTGTTGCCACATGGTAGTGGGCACATGGTCAAGAAGAAATAATGAATGAAGTCGGTAGATCGTGTCCGGCAGGAAGGGGGACTGTGCAGATGATTCCTGGAGGTGTCCCTGAAGGGAGGACTGGCACTTCTTCCTCTGAGATGGGAGGAAGAGGGCGAGGAACTGTGCTTGGACCCCCTCCAAAAGGACCCCTCCGGTGACACCCTCCAGCCAGGTGCCAGCACAAGCTGAGCCAAAGATTGTTCATTTCACTGAAGGCACTTGCTAGGCACCTTCCACATCCAGGACAAGGCAGGAGCTGCAAGAGTCATAACACTAACACCAGAGCAGGCTCTGTTGGGGGATCCGCCCCACAGTGAGGACATAGGCTGTGGACTTGGGTCATAGCCTGGATGTGGGACTCGGTGCCCAGCAGACTGCAGGGGAAAGAGAGAAGCTGCTCCAGAGAAGGAGGGGAAGTGTGGAAAATAGAATTACATAACTAGGGCAGGCAGATCTGTTTTGAATAGGCCTCCCATGTTCACCTGGCCTCAGGTAAACCTTGCTGGCAGGGAAAGCCACCACCCATTCCTCTGGAGTTTGGAGACAGCGGGCTCAGAGGAGAAGGCATCATGCAGAAGGGGTCTGTGTGGGGGTGACTTCATCCCTGCTGACCTACCAGAGCCCAGGGTAGTGGAGTGTTCACAGAGGACCAGAGGGGAAAGAAGATACAGATGACTGGGGGCCAACACCACTGCTGGGAGAGTTCACGTCGCTCTGCCCTGCAACCGGCCGGCAGCATCCTTGCACCACAAGGAGTGTCTGCGTGGCCTCTCCCACTTGTTAATTTCACAGGGTAAAAATGCAGAACACTTACTATTCTAGCTCATTCTATTTAAAGAATAATAAAGCCCTTGGTTCCTAAAGGAAGAGTGACTATTTCATTTTATTTAAAATTAAGGTTTGTGGTTCTGTCTTCATCTGCTCACCACACGTTCATAAATGCTGTGTGTTTCCAAAGCACAGGCATGTTGTTAACATCCACAGCCTCTGTGCTGTTCTGTGGCTAATCAATCCTCAGTGCTTATGCATGGGAAACATCTGGGAGTCCCCGGCTCCTCTAGCCCATGAGGCAGGAGTCCGCTCTGTGTGTTCTGAACTGCCCGGCTCCTGGGTCCAGCGCCTTTGCTGTGCCGGGCCTTTAGCGTAGGGTCCAGTCAACCCTCTTACTCCTCCCACGTGTGTCTTCCTGGCCATGCCCATTACAAACGTTTGTAGGACTGTCTGTCCTGAGCGACCTGGCCTTTGTTAAATGACTGCATTCTTGTGTGTCCTGACCATGCCTCTGTTTTAACGCTGGCTGTTCTCTTTGCCTCTCCCCGTCAAGTCCTTGCCATGCATGAAAGTGTCCTCAAGTGCCCCACTCCAGGCTGCACGGGGCGCGGGCACGTCAACAGCAACAGGAACTCCCACCGAAGGTAAGTCATGTGTGCGGCACTGGTGTGGGAGGCCACGCAGGCCACTCTCCATGCCTCCTCCTTCCCGGGGAGGCTGGCCACGCTCCCCACGGTGCTCCCCACGAAGTGCAGGCACCTCCACATGACGCACAGAAGTGGCAAGTGCTCCCCGAGCTTGTGTAAAAGGGATGATTTTAGTTGCCCCATCCCGCTTAGCATAACGGAGCATTGTATCAAGAGTGGAAACCATGACCATTTACAATGACTGGAGGGGAGGAGGCCACGCCTTCTCTGTCCTCCGGGTGTAGATGGGGCTGTCTTCCCGGGTATAGACAATGCTGTCCTCCAGGGTGTAGATGATGCTGTCCTCTGGGGTATATAGACAGGCTGTCCTCCTCCGTGTAGATGAGGACACTCTGGGGTGTAGACGGGGCTGTCCCGGTACCCAGTGGACTGGACATGACCAGGAATGCAGCAAGCCTATACGGTGTGTAGCTTGGCTTGGCTGCCCGTGGAATTTTGCAGAAACCCCAGGTCCTCAGTATGGACATCTTCAGAACAACCTGCAGGTGTTTCACAGGCTGGGTGGGAGAAATAGACACTGGACTCCCTCTGTGAACAAGTATATGCAGAATCACTCTTTTGTTTGTGAATGATTTCAGTTCTCCTTTTCCATCCTGTTCAGGCTTGATAGGAGCTGCTCAGCTGCCCATGATATTCAGTTCTTATCCGATAACTTTTTTCCAGAAACAGAAAAGTAATTCTGTTCAAGTTTGTCTTACAGTCTATGGTTTTATGAGTTCACATAAAATTATATCTAAAAGAAGGAAACTGTCATAAGCTTTACTCTAATTTGTGCTTGTCTGACTGGCAAACTTGGTTCTTTGTGTTAAATTCATAATGAAACAAATGACCACGTGCCCTCCAGAGATGTTCAGGTGCTTCATCTGCAGAGGCGGGAGGTGCTGGATGGGCTGGAGAGCTGCGTGCTGGGTTCTGTTCACATGGCGTCGGCAGCATCAGGGCCTCCGTCAGACCTCAGCACAGGCGTATTTTTGGGATATGACACATATATGGGGTGAGCGTCTGTGCATATGAGTAGATATGCATGTGGACACCCACGGAGCAGACACGGCGATTTCATGTAAAATGAGCTTGAGCACAAAAGAGCCCATCTGGTGTCTCCTGAACCGTTTTGCTCCGGCACACGTTACTGCCGTCTGAGAAATCATTCTTCAGTCCTCTCCACTTTCATTTCCCTGCTCTTGGAGAACCTCGAAGGGCTAAAGCCAGACAGACCCCCCCAGAGGCCACGGTCAAAGCGTTTAGGAAATCAGCTTAGACAGACCACCCTGGAGGCCACGGTCAGTGGCATTTAGGAAATCAGCTTAGAGCTCCATCTTCTGGTAACAGCCTTGCATTGCCATTCTCGGGCTTAAAAACTCCCCCCACCCAAGCTGTTAGTTCATCTCCAGAATCGGTGAGCACCCAGAGTAGAATCTGTGTCTACAACTTCCCCGTGGTGTCCTCCTGAATGTGCGAGAGCTGGCGTGCTCTCCCTGGGAAGGACTGAACACACCTCACACACAGCACTGCCACCGCCTTCTCTGCTGGAAACCTTGCAGAAAGCACGCACTAGGTCGGGAGCACCTTTCCTCTCCCAGTCCACCCATCAGGATTGCCCAGGTCGGGTTTGAGAAGACACCCCTCCCCCACCAGCTCCGCCCATGTCAGGGTCCTCATGCTAAGGGGAGGATTGGTGTGTGGTGAAGGCGTTTCAAGTGGGACTATTCAACCCGCTTTCTGTGATTGCAGCCTCTCCGGATGCCCGATCGCAGCAGCAGAGAAACTGGCGAAGGCGCAGGAGAAGCACCAGAGCTGCGACGTGTCCAAGTCCAGTCAGGCCTCGGACCGCGTGCTCAGGTACCAGCCGGAGGGCACCGCCTGTGAGCTCTCTCCACAGCCTGCCCCACACCTCGGAGCGCTGGGGACGTTCCTACAGCAGCTGGGACTGGGACCCGAGGGTGGGGCGTGGTGGAAGCCAGCCGGGACCCCTCACCACAGGCCAGACTGTGTGAGGGTGAGGGTGTCACTGTCCCCCTGGTCTCTGCAGACCCACTGTGATGATTTACATGAGAGAATCTGAGGAAATCTTTTCTGCATTTGTGTCTGGCCCTGATATTCCATGAGCCTGAGTGCTAGACGAAAGGGAAGCTTTGAAAATTAATGAGATGCCCAAAGTAATTCTCTCCTAATTTGGAGGAAAGGGCCTCACACCAACCTAAAGGCTGGTGCTGATGTTTCTGACGATGCCAGAGGAATGAGCACCCCTCGCATACGTGTGGGAGCTCTCTGGTGCAAGGCCGGCAGAGGTTTTGTTACCCCGAAGGTCCTGAGATGTAGGTGGGAGTAGGTGTTGTCACCTCCATCTGGCAAGTGAGAAAACCCATTGGGCGGAGAGGTTAAATAATTAACCCAAATGTTACAACGGCCAACACCTTCCAGATCATCCAGCTGAAACCACTGTTTTATTTAAGTTTTGGGAGGATACGCTCCCCATTCACACAAGCCTCCTCTTTATCTTTCACTTTTACATCTCTTCAAATCCTCACCCACATAAAAACTGTGACAATTGCCTATATCCTGCCTTTTCACCCAAGGTCACACCAGAAACCCGCATCCTCGACCCTAGGCAGTGATTTTAACTGTCACCTTCACGCTGAGTATGTTCTGCTGTTTGGAGGAAGCCCCAGTACCAAAACTAGGTTCTGGCTTTGAGGCATTTAGGCTGTTTCCCGCTTTTACTATTAAAGAGGGGCAATAGTAAAGGTTTCTTTTCATATATACAGCCCTTTGCCTCTGTTATTTCTTAGGCTACTCAGAAGGCTGAGGTGGGAGGATCGCTTAAGCCCAGGAGGTCAAGCCTGCAGTGAGCTGTGATTGCACCACTGCCCTCCAGCCTAGGTGACAGAGTGATACCCTGTCTCAAAAAAAAATAAAAAAGGAAATTATTTCTTTGGGACCAATCACTTAAAGCAAATCATTGGGCAAGCAACATGAATTTTTTTTGTTCTTGATTATTATTTTATAACATCCCAAGAAGCTTCTAACATAGTGATTAAACTCCCTTCCTCCCTAAATAAAAAGGTTAAAACCTGTATAGAAAATTATGAATATTTATTTAAGCAAAAATAAGAAAACAAAACCCTGTATGACCCTACTAACCAGAGATAACTTCTCAATAAACTGTGGTACAGGTACATCTAGAGTCATCTGCATTTGGGGGTCCCAGCCCAAAGTGCCCCCAGAGGACCCATCACGGGGAGCTACCCCTTCAGGGTAATGCACCCATCTTCCAGACAGCAAGACCAAGTGCTGAACATGTCCTAGGGCATCCTCCCTCTGCCCACCAGCCCACAGCTAATTATTGGCAGCATGAAAACCACCCCCACCCAGTGAAACAAACCAGCCCCGAGTGGTTGTATAATTAAAGAAGGGACAGTTATTAATCAAAGGAGAATATGAAAAATGGTAGGGAGAAATCTGTTGGTGAGGGCTTTTATTGATTTTCCTGAGCCTACTTTGGCCAGAACCCTGAGAAACTGGAAGAACTCTTGTACTTGGCCCTTCCAGAAGGCACCAGGTGACAGCACTGTCCACTTATGGGCTGCTCTGCTCCCGGGGCCACATGGAGTGAGAGTTTCAGGGAGAAGCTCACGGCAGCCGGGGCCTGCTGAGGCATGCGTGGAATTGTGAATACCACCTTGTCCAAACACAGCTTCCACTCTCATGTTCCGGCCGGAAGCCTTCTGCCTTGCTCCTGTGGCTTCCTAACTTAGCATCCCTGTCTCTGGCTTGGTGCAAAGAGCTGCCCCACCAAATGCCAAGTCAGCAGAGGCTGGGAGTAACTACAGGGCAGCTGCCAGCTGTTCTCCTTGCCTCTGGCTGGGGTGGGAGCCAGGCCAGGCCAGGGCTTTTAACAGGAAGAAAGAGTCTCCTCTCTCACTGCAGCGTGAGGGCTCGGGCCAGCCCAGCAATGCACATGACCAACCACAGCCACTCCTGGCTGTCCAGGGAGGTACTGGGTGCTGGGCCGTGTACCAGCCCCACATGAGGCTCCTGCCAGCTTCCCACCCTCGCCCTCCAGGGCTTACCTGGCGTGCCAGGTGTGACACTTGGAGGTGGGGTCCCTGTCCCAGCACATCTGTATTCCCCACAGGGTCTCCAGGTAGGGTGCTCATTCAGTGGAAAAGGAAGAGACAGGAAGGAAGGAAAGAGAATGAAGTTAAACCTATGGTCATTTAACTCATTATGATTTTTTAAAGTCTTTAAATAAATCATTCAGTGAACAAGAGCCTGAGGCTTAAGCAGGTGCTTCCAATCCTGGCCACGTCTATATCCTCATTTCCAGCCCCCGGCTTGCAGCCTCTGTGAGGGTGTGGCCTATGGCCCTCCGGCTGAAGCCTCTCCTCCCCTCCTCCCTCCCTCTGATCTGGTCCTGATCTTTTCAAGGCTTGGGGGTCATGCTTCTCCCAGAAAGAGCCCCCTTGGCCTTGCCCACCAGGTGAATAGCAGATTGTCCGTGGGCAGATCCGGTCCCGTCCCAGGCTGCCCAGTTCTTGCTATTCCGTGACGGTTCTCCTGGCTTTTTTTGCCTCCTCACCTTTGGACGATGAGTTTCTTTTCCTGGAATGCTTTCTCACCCCTCCCTGGATCTTTACCTTAAAAATCAGCCTATTCTGTAAAAGATGACTTCTGTATTACTTCAAACATCAGCTTCTCCACTCAAATGTCACCGAATTTCATAGCCTGAAGCGTTCTCCCTTCTCCAGAATTCTCGTAGCCTTTGGACTATTGAAACATGATCACCCACGGTCTTTTTTTTTTTTTTAATTAAAAAAAAATTTTAGAGACAGGGTCTCACTCTGTTGCCCAGGCTGGCGTATGGTGGCACAATTATGGCTCATTGCAGCCTTGACCTCCTGGGCTCAAGCGATCCTCCCACCTCAGCCTCCTGAGTAGCTGGGACTATAGGCACGCACCCCTGTGCCTGGCTAATTTTTTTTTTATGCACCTTTATATTGCCTGGAAAAATGCTTCAAGGACAGTAGGCAATTATTACTGCTTTTATTGATTCGAGAAGAAGTAAATAGGCTAAATTAATGAAATGAAAATAAATGTATTAGTGATTTGGTAAACAAATTGGATATTTAACCGTTACTGTGCTGTTATAAAGATGGCACAGACATGGCTCTCAGGCTGAAATCTTTCTTTCTTTTTAAAAAAAATTCAGTTATCAAAACTTTGTAACGGCACAAAAACCAGTATAAATTTATGAAATAATAGGAGTAAAAAGAGCTGTGTTAATGGGCACTTAATGGTACCTATTAAGTCACAGTTTATAACAGAACAAAATTCCCACAAATTGGAAGCGAGTTAAATAGCACAATATTCATTGATTTGAATATCACTCTGCTGTTAAAAACTGTTTTTAAAGCATGAGAAACAAAAAGGAAAATTAAATATCATGTCAAATATGCAAAACAGTAGCATTCTAACTATTTAAGTAAATATGAAATACATTAAGTTAATCATAAAAAGCACACCAAAACCTTAACAGTTTTGTCTCTAGTCGAACTATAGGTAATTTTTTTAAAAAATAACTTTTGTATCTTCTAAATATTGTTTCAATGAATCATAAAAAAGCAAAATGGTGGTGAGGGAATGGAGAGTTCCTGGCCTAAGGTAATATTTCTCAGCTAGACAGAAAGAATATAATTTGAAATCTATTCAACAACAAAAGAATCAATAATATTGTATCGTATATTTAAAAGTAACTAGGAAGAAAGCAAATTTCAAGTGTCTTACCACAAAAACTGAGTGATGTATATGTTAATTATATGTTAATGATTTGCTCGATTTAATCATTTCACATTGTGTACAGATGTCAAAACATCACATTGTACTCTGCAATGTAATATAATTATGATGCTTATAAAAATCATATTAGTAAAAAAGAAATAATCAGCATATAAAATATTTTTAAAAGCAAAACTTAATCAAAAATAGGCAAGACAGTAGTTTTAAACCTGTTGTCTGCAAGGCAAGTGTAGATGATCCTGGTGTACCTGAACAAATCACCTTTAGAAAGACAGCAAGGACTCACGAGGAAATATATTTATTCAGACACACAAGCAATTCTAATAAGAAACCGAATCAAAACCCCTCAGATTTCCATCCCCAGAGAGAACAATCAGAGTATTTTTGGCACATCTGTTGTTAAAGAGTTTCCTTCCTAAGCAGCACACATTTGTACCTGCTGGTATTATAATTTCATACATCTGCTAAAATTTCCCACTTGTGCTAGAGGTACAGGCAGTAGTGGAAGAGCTTACTGATACTAGTACTCAAGAAATAGAATCTTACTCAAAATTACTGTCCTCCTCCAGGCGTGGTGGCTCACGCCTGTAATCTCAGCACTTCGGGAGGCAGAGGCGGGCGAATCACCTGAAGTCAGGAGTTGGAGACAAGCCTGGCCAACATGGTGAAACCCCATCTCTACTAAAAATACAAAGATTAGCTGGGTGTGGTGGCAGGAGCCTGTAATCCCAGCTACTTGGGAGGTTAAGGCAAGAGAATCACTTGAACCAGGGAGGCGGAGGTTGCAATGAGCCGAGATCACACCACTGCACTCCAGCCTGGGCAACAGAGCAAGACTCCATCTCAAAGTAAAAAAAAAAAGATTGTCCTTCCTAGGCTGGCTATGAACCTAACACTAATACAATTATTCGCCACCTTTTGTTTTTTTCCTACTAAACTATCAACATTCTTTGGGTCTTTATTCAGAATACATTTTATGTAGTTTAGAATGACAAAAATTCAACAGGAAACTCTCTGCCTTTAAAATTCAATATTTTGTTAGCTTTACAGTGTGTAAAGTAATGCTGATGTGAAAAGGTCTGTACGTATTTTTTGAAAATGGATCACTTGATGCCCAGAGTTCAAGACCAGCCTGACCAATTTGGCAAAACGCTGTTTCTACTAAAAATAAAACAAGTAGCCAGGAGTGGTGACTCATGACGTAATCCCAGCTGCTTGGGAGGCTAAGGCAGGAAAATCACTTGAGAAGAATACAAAGATGTCAGATGATTAAGGATGTTAGGATTAAGAATGCATCTACGGCCAAGCGTGGTGGCTAATGCCTATAATCCAAGCACTTATGGAGGCCGAGGTGGGCAGATCACCAGATGTCAGAAGTTCAAGACCAGCCTGGCCAACCTGGTGAAACCTTGTCTCCACTAAAAATATTTAAAAAATTAGCTGGGCGTGGTGGTGGGTGCCTGTAATCCCAGCTACTCAGGAAGCTCAGGCCAGAGAATCGCCTGAACCCGGGAGGTGGAGGTTGCAGTGAGCTGAGATGGCACCACTTCACTCCAGCATGGGAATCAAGACCAAGATCTGGTCTCAAAAATAAGAAAGAGAATCTGTATCTGATTCTACAAAACCTGACTAGCTCCTCAGTGTTCAATCCATGAAGCCTCCAGCCCAGTGAGACCAAGGAGGTGTCACAGAGGAAGGAAAGGACACAGGACCCTTAGTGCACCAAGGAGGTGTCACGGGGGAAGGACAGGACACAGGACCCTTAGTGCACCAAGGAGGTGTCACGGGGGAAGGACAGGACACAGGACCCTTAGTGCACTGTGGGACCCTGCATGGCTGTGTCAGATAAAGGACATCAGTGGAAAACTGGTCAGACCCAAGCACAGCCTATAGTTTAGGAAAGAACGTCACGCTAATGTTGATCACCTGGTTTTGCTCTTGTGTTATGGTCATAAAGGTGGTCACATTGGCAGAAGTTGGTGGCAGAGCATAAAGAAAATCTCTGTACAACTTTTCTGCAAGTCTAAAATGATTTCAAATAAAAAGTCTAAAAATTTCATTTATGAGCTAGACAGATGAAGAGGTGGACCTAACACACACACACACACACACACACACACACGTAAGACATAGTGTCTATGAGTGAGCAACTACCCAGTGTCCTTCCTATTGAATATTTTATTCCAAAGACACTAAGAAGTAGCTACCAGGTGAAAACATTGCATAGCCTAGTACTTGACAAGGCATTGTACCACCCAGGCTACCTCATTATCCAGTTAGGTACATTTGATCTGGTTTTGTCTGTGTCCCCAAGAGTATTTCTTTACTTCCTCTTATTTATGTATGTATTTTTTGGTTGTTTTTTTTTTTGAGATGGAATCTTGCTCTGTTGCCAGGCTGGAGCACAGTGACACAATCTTGGCTCACCACAACCTCTGCCTCCCAGGTTCAAGTGATTCTCCTGCCTCAGCCTCTTGAGTAGCGGGGGTTACAGGCACCTGCCACCACACCGGCTTTTGTACTTTTAGTATTGATGGGGTTTCGCTACATTGGCCAAGCTGGTCTGAAACTCCTGACCTTGTGATCTGCCCGCCTCGGCCTCCCAAAGTGCTGGGATTACAGGCATGAGCCACCACACCCGGCCCACTTCCCCTTATTTTTTAAGGGGATTTCTTACTGAGGCCATGTCTTTGTGTGTAATTCGGCAACTCTTTGTAACCACTGCAAAGAAACGTCACGACTGGGATATCCCCATCCTGGTATCTCACGTCATCACCATGCCACCACCAGACCTCTTACAAGAAAGAAGGAAAAAGGGACATATTCAAATATTTTATTTCCTGTCTTTTTTGATTGCCCACGTTGACTTTTAGGCAGTTTATTTGGTGCTATGTAATTAAAACACACTTTGTCTTTTCTTCAGAAAATAAAAAAGTTGTCGTTGTAGTGAAAGGTTCTGATTCTTTCACACATTTTGAAAAGTAAGACGTTGTAGTTTAACGTGAAGCTCGTCGTGTGCAAAGCCACAAGCAAGCAAGCTACTGTGTTGTGTTGTTTGCTTTCAGGCCCATGTGCTTCGTGAAGCAGCTGGAGATTCCTCAGTATGGCTACAGAAACAACGTCCCCACAACCACGCCGCGTTCCAACCTGGCTAAGGAGCTCGAGAAATATTCCAAGACCTCGTTTGAATACAACAGTTACGAGAACCATACTTATGGCAAGCGAGCCATAGCTCCCAAGGTGCAAACCAGGGATATACCCCCCAAAGGATATGATGATGGTAGGAGGTGCACACTCTTATACATGAGAGACACGTTGCCATTGCTGATGTTGTTGTTGTGTATATCAATGTCCAAAACTTAGCTGAGTGTTGCTGGTCACTCGAAGGGTGCCCAGAGAGCACGGTGTTCTAGCACAGCCCAGGAGCCGAAAGCCCCCCAGGCCCACACAGCTGTAGGTGAGCGAACCCGCAGGGGAAGGAGGGAGAGGAGATGGATTCCCCTCTGTAATTCCCAGACAGTGCACTCAGCTGCTCCTGGAGTATGCAGCGGAGAAGCTGCGGACTGGCTCATTGTGTTTTGTGGTCCTGGGAAGACAGTGCCCTTATCTTAATAGGCTTCCTTTTAATAAATGGCCCTAAGACAGACAGTGCTGGGGGAGCCAGCAGGTGGCCCTGGGCTCCCGGGAGCTTTGAGGAGCTCTGTACCCATCTCCTCTGTGTTTTCAGCCTTGCATGCACATGAGACCCATCTGGGGAGGGTTTTTTAAAAATTCTCATGCCCAACCTGCCCTCCAGACCAATGAAATCAGGACCCTGGGTGCTCTCTGCATGATGGCGTTTTTGAGAAGCTCGCCAGTGTCTCCCAATACAGCCAGGGCTGCACTGTCGTTCCCCAGTGGCCTCCTGTCCCCCAGCCTCTTCTCAGCAAGCCCAGGACCTGGGTCCCCCTATACCTGGGGACAATGGAGAGAAGCAAGGCCTGGCCTTGGTGATGCCAACATGGCTGTAGCTTTGCTCCTTGCTGGCTTGTGGCTGCTGTGGCAGCAACAAAATAGAACTCACACGACAGACGCAGTGCCACGGGCTCCACGGGAAATGGTGGCTCATGTTGACTAGTGCTCATTTGAACCACCACCGAGAGTGTGAACTAGTTACCATTTCACTACAAAGTTAGTTGGTAAGTAGTTTTTCATTAGAGGGGAAGACTGTGCTTGTTTGATTTTATTTATTTCTCTAAACATGTGTGCTTTAAATTCTAGGCTATATAGATGTATTGCCAAATTTTACCAATTGGGACTTGGGGTGTAAATGCTCTGATGATTTAGAAGTCTTATGATACTGTCTAGCACAGGGGAAGGAAATCACTTTTTTAAAAAGGTTATCAAGCTTTTCTTTGAAAAAGATACTTAGGGCCGGGCTCAGTGGCTCACGCCTGTAATCCCAGCACTTTGGGAGGCTGAGGAAGGTGGATCACTTGAGGCCAAGAGTTCCAGACCAGCCTGACCAACATGGCAAAACCCTGTTTCTACTAAAAATACAAAAGTTAGCTGGGCATGGTGGCTCATACCTGTAACTCCGGCTGCTCGGAGGCTAAGGCACGAGAATCACTTCAACCTGGGAGGCAGAGGTTGAAGTGAGCTGAGATATGGCACTACTGTACTCCAGCCTGGGCGACAGAGCGAGGCTCTGTATCAGAAACAAAGGAAAAGATACGTAGTTAAAATCACAGGACACGTACACACCCAATATTTAAACTGAATGCCTGGGGAGTTCCGAAACCATTTTTGTCCTTCTACAGGAATCGCTGTACATCTTTCTAAGCTACGGTATTTCTTGCTTTAATAACAATTCATTCATATAGCGAATGAAGTTCAGTATTTCTTTGATGTATCATATGTTGGTCAGAAACACAGACGAATGGGAAAAAAAAGAAGTGACTGCCGGTGTAGCAGAGATAGTTCTATCGGTGTGGTTTGCTGTAATAATTTCAGGGTTCTTGCAATTTCGTGTGTTCATCTACAAGCGAAGGATCAAAAGAAACTAAGTTCTTGTAACTGAAGACCGTTTCTATGATTGCTAGTTCCTGGACATTTCACCGGGATCCGATCAATTCTCTCATGAGAGGCCCATTTTCACCTGATTCTGTTGTTCCTGTTCCGGGTGGTCTGATTTATTTCTTTAGATTTATTGTCATGGTCAGACTCCAGCCTGAGAAGAAAGGGGGCTTCTGGGTAAAGTCTTGACCAGCAGACCCGTCTTAGGTCACGGTGCCTTTAGCGGACCCGAACTCAAATCCTGAACACTGAGCGTATTCTCGGTGCCGTTCTTAGGAGCCGGGTGCTGCTGGACACATTAGCCTTGTGCTCTGTGAGTTTCCTCGGGAGTAGAGTGGAGGCGAAAGTGTCCTCAGCTGACCTCACGAGGCTGCTGTGAAGCTGAGGGGAGGTGGGACGGCGCAAGGTGCACTCTGTGTCTGTATGAGATGAGCCGTCACGTGTTAGTCACTGCCACTGACCACCCGTGCTCAGTAGCATCCCTGCTGTGGAGACTGAGGCTGAGCCATGCTTTGCAGCTGAACCCCTAGAAACCAGGATTTATCCAGCAGACAGACTGAAAGCTTGATGTGAGGGCTTCAGGAAGACACAGCAAAGGAAATGCAGCCTCTTACCACAATTTATTGAGAAAACAAGCCTACCGTCTGCTTATTTGTGTGCGTACAAATGTTAGCGGTACAAGTATTATGTGAATAGATTGTGTGGTGGTGAAGCCTGGGCTTTCAGTGACACTCTGTTTCCATTTCACTAGACTCATCTGACAGATTTTAAAAGCGTCCTGGAAAGTGCCCACCAGGACAAAACTGGCTGGTAGGGCTGTTGAGGGAGCGTGATCCAAGGGGCCCCATCCCCACACCTGGGCACCAGACGGGAGATTGACTGTGGAGTGTCTGCCGTCTGCAGTGACTCTCCCATGTATCTTTGCCAAGACTTGCCTCACTGCTCCTAAAAAGAGTCAGAGAAATGGGCTTCTTGTAAGGGAGAAACGTACAGCTCTTAGCAACCACAGGTCAGGGCCTGGAGATACAGAATGAAATAGAACATAGTACCTTCTCTGCAGCCTTGGAGAATCATCCCTTAAATCGCACCAGCTGTGATCAAACGACTCTCAAAACCTTCACTTCACCACCTGCATCCTTCCAGACACAGCACGAGTGCTTGCTGTCCACCTGCCAATCTCTATGTGTCTGTGTGTCTGCCTGCCTATCCATCTGTCAGTCCATCATTCCTTCCCTCAGGACACACAAGATAGTGAAATACACACTGCCCAGGGAAGTGAGCAGTCCCTCTGCCGGGAGGATTAGCGTGAACTTTACCCAAGTGGCAAACTTTATATGAGATCATAGAGTTTGAGCAGAAATTATGCAAAGGCAGGGAAACACACAGGTTCCTGAGCACAGCCAGTGGTCTGAGAGGTCAAGACTGAGACCCAGGAGAAGGAAGAACAGGGACAGCTGTCAGGGCTACTGAGGAAGGGGTTTCACATTGTCTGTAAAAAATAGGAATCCATGCAGGGTTATGGAGGGGCTGAGGGGAGGAGGACTGAGCACCCACTCAGGCATCTGGGCCCTGCCCTCTCCTGGGAACTCCAAGCCAAGGCCTACCCAGCCTGTTTTGCATGGTGAGCTAAGAATAGCTTTGACATTTTTAGAGAATTGAAGAAAAACATAAATGACAAATAATATTTCCTGATATATAAAAACTATGTGAAATTCTGCTTCCATGCCATGCATAGAATGTCATTGGCACCTGGCTGCCCTCAGGTCTTGCTGAGCAGGCTGTGGTTGCTCCTACAGGGCAAAGCAGAGCTGAGTGGCCACAGAAATGATCACACAGCTCCCAAAGCCTGAGCATTTGCTACAAGATTATCTCCAGAGAAAGTTGCCAACCCCTAACCTATGACATCTCCACCACTGCTGTGTCTCCAGGCAACACACCCCCACCCTTTGTGGCCTAAACCCATCAGGTCTCCACCCTGGAATCGGCTCTGCCATGCTCTCCTGTTGGTCACCCCAGCTTCCCATGCTCTCCTGTTGGTCACCCCAGCTTCCCATGCTCTCCTGTTGGTCACCCCAGCTTCCCATGCTCTCCTATTGGTCACCCCAGCTTCCCATGCTCTCCTATTGGTCACCCCCAGCTTCCCATGCTCTCCTATTGGTCACCCCCAGCTTCATGTACTCCTGTTGGTTATCCCCAGCTTCCCAACCCTCAGCATTTAGACCTTTCCATCATCTTAGCATTTCCTCTTCTCTGCCCGCTGCCCTCTTGGCCACACAGACCACTCCCCTGACTGCCAGGCAGCTGCAGGCTCAGCTTATCTCTCCTGCATGACCCCTCTGGAGTTCACCTCCCTGGCCCTCTGTCTCCAACCCTACCAATTCCGCCTGCAGGGCTGCCCTTCTTCCCTCTGCCTGGCTGACTTTCTGCAGCCTCTCCACCTGAGCAGAGGCCACTCCCTGGCAAAGTTTTCTCCTCCTGCGGGCCCTTCATACCACTCGCCAGCCCCCTGTGTCCATGGAGCTGGTGCCATACACTGCCCTGTAGCATGGCTGCAACCCAACCCTCGGGCACCATCTGCCCAGACTGTCCTATTCCATGGGCCACAAGCTCCTGCTGGGCTACAGGCCAGGTCTGCAGATTTACTCCACCCTCTAAGGCCAAGGCAGGGCAGGGAGGCAGTAGCTGTGCCAAGGACACAGAGGAAAAGAGAACCTGAAACTAAGACCCTGATGCCCCTTGGACATCAGCTCAACTCCAGCAAGTAGAGCATGTGGCTTGTAGATGTCATCTCACAGGATAGAAAGCTCCGTTCCTTCCCATATAAGATTAGACATCCATATTTCAATTTACTTGAAACACTAGGTGGAAGTGTGTAAAAACCATGAGACTCAGTGACACAGATTAGTAATCAAGTTAGGTCTAAAGGCTACTGGGTCCCCGCGAGTGAAGACGTCTTCATGATGGACATCTTTTAATTGTATTCTTCTTTGTCTTGTTTTCATAGCAATTCATATTGTGGAGACATGTTTATCTATTCTCTGCAAGAAACTGTGAATACATGAGGAAATGGACATTTCTAGGAGAAGGAGGCATGCACATTTAGTAAGAATTTCACAAGCAGAGTAGGCAAATGAAAAGGTCCTCCCTGGAAGGTTTTGTATTTTGTTGTTTGGTGTTTTTTTATTTTTTATGTAAATAGCTATATTTAATCACACAAATCCTGTGTGCTTTTCCTTTTATCCTGCAGAAGAAGAGGTATTTTTAGGATGGTTTAAGACCCAGCGGCTGCTCCTGTTTCAAGGCGGCTCTGGCATCTAGAGTTGAAGCCACCGCGTTGCTCATAACAGACACTGATGTCCTGGGCACCAGAAGAACATTAACACATTCTTGCTGCTGATGGATTGAAAAGCAATTTGATCAAAAATAGCTTTGGGCCAGGTGCGGTGGCTCAAGCCTGTAATCCCAGCACTTTGGGAGGCCAAGGCAAGAGGATCACCTGAGGTCAGGAGTTCAAGACCAGCCTGGCCAACATGGTGAAACCAACCTCATCTCTACTAAAAATACAAAATTAGCCAGGCATGGTGGTGCGTGCCTGTAATCCCAGCTACTCAGGAGGCTGAGGCAGGAGAATAACTTGAGCCTGAGAGGCTGAGATTGCAGTGAGCCAAGATGGTGACACTACACTCCAGCCTGAGTGACAGAGTGAGACTCCATCTCAAAAAAAAAAGAAAAGAAGAAAGGTTTTTTTGGCAGGGGGGGCAAAAGAAAAGGAAAGTGCATTCTGTCATTGTGAAACTGCTCTCATGATCAGACCAAGCATCCTCCATGCTGGAAGAGTGGGGACAGAGCACCCACAATCTGAGGCCGTTGCTCTACAGTGCCCCCTGCTGTCAGGGCACTGAGCCAAACAAAGCTGAGTGTGGTCTGAAAGATACTGGCATGAAGGGCTATGTTGACATTTTACAAAAAGGGATAATTATTAGGACCAAAGACCTTCTTTCCTGAGCAGTTTTAACTGTAGGCACTCTTATTTTTATTTTGTTTTAATTAAAATTTTTAATTCTTTTATATTTAATAAATGATGCATGTGAAAGTAGATATTATGTTGTCTTAGCTGCCCATTCTAGTGAAATGAGTCAACAGGCGCATCAAAGAGCTCTTGACAGTGCATTCACCGACTAAACTTCAGCACTGTCCACTTGGAATCTTCTAGATCCAGCATCTTATGGATTAAAAATCAGGAAAGCCAATGAATCATCATGTCTACATTTTATGACTTCAGGATAATTTAAGATGATTTGAGTAAGATGAGAGGAAGAAATGCAGATTCGTTTTAGTTAAAAATTACTTCAAGTAAAATGTTGTCACACAGAGGTAGCATTTTTCTTTTTTTTTTGACTTTTATTTTAGATACAGGAGGTACCTGTGCATGGCTGTTACGTAGGTCCAGGTAATGAACAGCACCCAGGAGTCAGTTCTGCAAGCCCCACCCCTCCACAGTGTCCACAGTGTTGACTGTTCCCATGTGTGCTCATGTTGAGCCCCCACTCATGTGAGAACATGTGGTAGGAGGTTTTGTGTTCCTGCATTAATTCATTGAGGTTTATGGACTACAGCTCCACCCATGTTACTGCAAATGACATCATTTTGTTCTTTTATATGGCTGCATAGTATTACACAATGTATATGTGCCACATTTATCTAATCCACCACTGATGGGCACCTGGGTTGATTCTATGTCTCTGCTATTATAAATAGCATGGCGATGAGCATGTGACCCCACATGTCTTTCTGGCGTAATGATCTACTTTTATCTGGGTACATACTCAGTAATGGGATTGCTGGGTCTAATGGTAGCCCTGTTTTAAATTCTTTGAGAAAACTCCTAGCTATCGCCCAGTGGCTGAAATAATTTGCATTTCCACCAAGAATGTGTAAGTGTTCCCTTTTCTTTACAGCCTCTCCAGCATCTGTTGTTTTTTTCTGAGATGGAGTTTCGCTCTTTTCACCCAGGCTGGAGTGCAATGGCGCAATCTCAGCTCACTGCAACCTCCGCCTCCTGGGTTCAGGCAATTCTCCTGCCTCAGCCTCCTGAGTAGCTGGGATTACAGGCACGCGCCACCATGCCCAGCTAATTTTTTGTATTTTTAGTAGAGACAGAGTTTCATCATGTTGACCAGGATGGTCTCGATCTCTTGACCTCATGATCCACCCGCCTTGGCATCTGTTGTTTTTGGCTTTAGTAATATCCGTTCAGACTGGCGGGAGATGCTGACCTGCTGTGTTTTTGGTTTGCAGTTCTCTGGTGATCAGTGATACTGAGCATTTGTCACATGTGTGTTGGCCACTTGTATGTCTTCTTTTGAGAAGTGTCTGTTCACGTTCCTTGCCGATTTTTAAAGGATTATTTGTGGATTGCCTGTTGATTTATTTGTTCCTTATAGATGTCAGATATTAAGCCTTTGTCAGCTGCACTGTTTGTGAATGTCTTACATTTACATCTTTGATCCATCTTAAGTTAATTTTTGTATATGGCAAAAAGTTACAGGACTAGTTTCATTCTTCTGCATGTGGCTCAGCAGTTATCCCAGCACCATTTCACCATTGCTTGCTCTCGCTGGCCTTCTCAAAGATCAAGTGGTTGTAGACACGTAGCTTTATTTCTGAGTTCTCAGTTGTGTTCCATTGGTCTGTGTGCTGTTTTTACACCAGTACCAACCTCTTTTGGTGACTGTAGCCTTACAGTATACTTTGAGGTCAGCTCTGGCTTTGTTCTTTTTGCTTAAGATTGCTTTGGCTATTTCAGGCTCTTTGTTGATTCCATAGCAATTTTAGAATCATTTTTTTTCTATCTATGAAGAAATACATTGGTAGTTTGATAGAAATAGAATTGCATTTGTAGATTGCTTTGGGCAGTATGGCCGTTTTAACAATCTTGATTCTGCCAATCCATGAACATGGGACGTTTTTCCATTTATCTGTGTCATCTCTGATTTCTTTCAGCAGTGTTTTATGGTTCTCCTTGTGGAGCTCATTCACCTCCTTGGTGAGCTGTGTTCCTAGGTATTTCATTTCATTTGTGGCTACTGTTAATAAGATTGCCTGCTTGACTGACTGTCAGCCTGGAGGTTATTGGTGTATAGACACTGGGGCAGCATTTTCTAATTGAAAAGACACTGAACTCTCTCAGACAAAACATCCTTGATGGCAGTCGAGGCTCTTTGTGGACATGGGGCAGCCTCAGTCACCACATCTGTGAAGTGGGCATGTGGTAGCATCTTACGGGGTGGTGGAGGCCCGGATGCAGTCCTGTTGAAGGATGCTGTGAGCACAGTGTCACGGGAGTCACTGTGAGAGGAGCTCGTGAGGAGAAGCCTCTGTCCAGGCGTGAACGAGAGGTCCCGCCCCGCCTCTGCGCCCACATGCCTGTGGCCCCGCCTCTGCGCCCACACTCCTGTGCAGCCCTCACCAGCGCTGAGCCTGGGTCGCCAGCTGACCTGTGTCGGCTGCAGTTGTTTGTGGCACAGACCTTGTGTTATTCCTTTCATTTTTTTTTTTGGAATTGAAATTTCCTCATTTCAAAACAAAAGTATTATTTATTTTATTTTTGTGGGTAATGGTTTTTTATTTCTAAACCAGTGGCTAGCCCTCACTAGTTAAAATGAAAGCCCATTATAAATATTATTATTTCATTTGTCCTACAATTTTTCTACTATTTCTTAACAAAATTGTAAGTGATGTAGAATCACAAGCTTTAGATGATATCCAGAGCATCACAAACTGCAAACTGAAGGTTGCTCAGGGTGGCTCAGGGTGTGCACCGTACAGGGCCCGTGGGGGTACCCTGACGGCCTCTGCTGTGTCCCTCTGCTTGACTCCCTTGCAGCCCCAAATGGTCTCTCTCAAAGGCCCTGGTGTGGGGCCTGCTCCAAACAGCAGCCACTGCCCACCCTACCCTGCATTGCTGGGCTCCCGAGAGGAGGGGTATTCCCAAAGGAGAGAAAAGGGGGGGCGCACACTGACAGACTCTCAGACACGCTTCTCAGGGATAGCTGTGCCCACCAGCCATGGGACCACTCAGGGTGGCTTTGCTAATTCAGATTAGCAAAACACAGTCATAACATCTACAGGTTACTGCTGTATTTCATGGGTTTTGTGGGTGTGGATTTGAGCCTCTGGTTAATGCACAGGAATCTGAGTGTAAAACAGTCAGTCACTTGCTTGGGAAATCCTCTGTACCTTTTGGCAGAGGCTGAGAGGAAGACAGGGCAGCCAACTCCCGCCCTGCGCACTGACCTCAGTGCTTCCTCTGCAGGGGCCTGTGCGTTACAGCATCACCAGTAACACCCCCACCCCGCCCCTGATGTCCTGAGAGCCTTCAGTCCAAACCCAAACTTGCAGTGATGAACACTTCTTTTTTTCCTTTATCCGAATCCAGGGCAGTTTCTTAGCATTGCTCATGATGTTAGCAATGTGAGGAAGCTTTTTGCTTTCCTTAGCTTTGTTCTCTTCTTCCTCCGTGGGAAGGAGTTCCTGGGGAAGTCCAGCTCCAGGTTCAGAGCTGTTGCCAGTGGCACGGAAGACACCAAGGGAGCAGTGACCTCCTGCAAGGTCTCCCTTTCCTTGTAGCAACAGACAAAACCATAGTTTCCAGCAGAATTAGGCAGCGTGGAGCTTTGCCGATTCGAGCCAGGACAGCCCTAAGCACCAGGAGAGCTCAGGCTGGAGTGTCTCTAGCCTGTTACCAGGTTTTCCCAGCCACACTCATGCCCATCCCCGGGAGGCAGACAGGGATCTCTTGGAGAAGCAGGTGCTTCCTAAAGGGAGGGGTTCACTGGCAGGAATTTAGGACATGGGAGAGACCAGGTCCACCTCCGAGTCCTTCTTCATTCTGCTAGATTCTGACTGACATGTCTGGACCCTGCACAAATGATGTTCTGTGACCTTAACTGGTAGAGACATAATTAGTAAAGAAGGACCCATCGGGTTAACCCTAGACTGAAACATTTTCTCATCCATGTGCTAAAGGAGATTTTCAACAGCTCTCACAAACAGCCCTTGCCCTCAGTGCTGGTTTGGCTGTGAGTGTGGTGGCTCAGAAAGGATGACTGGGCAGCAGAAATTGTGTCAATGAGGGTGGGTGCAGGGAACAGAGGGCTCATGGCTGTGAAAGGAGCAGCTGCATGTGTGCCCAGCGTGTCTGCCTGCCACCGAGGGGCCACTCTAAGTTTATCCTGAGCTAATTCTCTGTCCATTTCCTACTTTCACTCCCATGGTCTGTCTGGTCTGCATGCCCAGCCAGAAACCCACTTCCAAAGCACGAGGACCCCACAGGCCCAGCAGGTAGCCCCCTGGTCCCCTTGAATCCCTGTCACCTGCAGAGGACCCGGGGCCCCAGGTGGCTGTCGCAGCCACTCTGGCTGAAAGGAACAGCCCAGCTCTTGACAGATGAGAGACTGTGGATCCAGGTCCTGTCACCAAAGGTGCTCATGAGCCCTCGAACGTCGGGGAGGACCCCCACTCACTCTTAGGGCCTGGACAGGGATTTGACAGGGTGGAATGCCCAGTCACTTCCCTACACCCTGTGGCTCCCGAAAGCTAGCCAGGCGTGTGCCTGTCTTTCGAGGTACCAGGTGCTGGGTGCCAGGTGCGCCTTTCCAGCAGGTTGGTGAGTTCTCCTCCAGCGCCAACCCGATTCTCTGCGTATTCAAATATACACAATGTAAAAAAAAGAAAAAAGAAACGGAGGCAGAGGGTTTTGTTTTGTTTTTGTTTGCTGTTGTTTGTTTTCTTTACGCATAAGCCCCGGCACCCCGAGGCCGTCCCACGCGGCTGCGTGTGTCCGAGGCCGGGCGGGCAGGCTCTGCCGCGTGCCGTGTGCCATGTGCCGTGGCCCTGCGGCCGGGGCCTGAGTCATCCCGTCCCTGTCTCCCCAGCGAAGCGGTACTGCAAGGACCCCAGCCCCAGCAGCAGCAGCAGCAGCAGCTACGCGCCCAGCAGCAGCAGCAACCTGAGCTGCGGCGGGGGCAGCAGCGCTAGCAGCACCTGCAGCAAGAGCAGCTTCGACTACACGCACGACATGGAGGCGGCGCACATGGCGGCCACCGCCATCCTCAACCTGTCCACACGCTGCCGCGAGATGCCGCAGAACCTGAGCACCAAGCCGCAGGACCTGTGCGCCACGCGGGTAGGCGGCCCGGGCGGGCGGGGTGCGGGGGGCCACGGACCCGCCCAGACGCGCGGCGCTTTCCCTGCAGCTTCGCGTGGCCGCTGCCGCGACCTCCCAAACCGCTCTTCCCACGGTGAGCAATCGGCGCGGCTTCCCCTGCAGCGGCCTCGGCGGCCCGGGGTCCAGGGTGCATCCATGTTCTAAATCAGGCCCGCGGCCGGTCTCGCAGGTTAACCCGCATCCACGGACCCTTCTCCCCGGGATCCAGTCATTCTGTAAACAGAGGACATCACGGGGTCTTCCTGCGGCCTCCAGTGACCCCACGGAGGTTGCAGAACCAAGGCTGGGTCTGCCGTGGGCTTTGCCCCAGGAGGCTGCGGTGGCACTGGTGGCAGGTGACACGCAGGGGCCGTTTCGTGGCCCACGCTCCCCGTGGATTCCGGGGAGCTAGGGGAGCAGACATCAGACTTCCACGCCGAGGGGTCCGCCCATGTTCACGGCCAGCGCGGTGGCTCAGCTTTCTCGGGGGTGCCTGAAATGCCCTGAAAGGCAGAGGGAGAGGGTCCGTTTTCACTTTCCATTCAGTGGGCTCGTGGCTCCCGCTGGGCGGGAGAGTGCATGGGATGCAGCTCGGGCCTGAGAACGGCGGAGGCCACCAGGAGGCTGAGAACTGGGACGGTGGGCAGGCGGCCTCCGTCCTGCTGTCTGAGGTGCGCAGGGCGCCGGCATGTTCCCACCTCTCCCATCAGCAAAGGGCTCCCAGCCGAGCAGCGCCTGGCAGTGCCCCTGGGCGCAACACTGACCGCGGTTCCTAGAAATACCTGTAGTTTTCGTGAAGAAAGGTCGGTCATCTTCTAGCGGTATATTTGGTCTTAGATATTGGAGACGCGTCAGGGGCGTTCAGTTTTGTGGTAATCAAGGTTGCTAAAACGCAAAGTTAGCATGGAAGAGATTCTGTGGCAACCATAAAGAGAGAGAGAGAGAGACCCCTTCCAAGTTTTTTGGCACTTTCTTAAAATTAAACTAAAACTGAGAGAATAAATGCAACATTATGAAGCTTAAATTAGCATTGAAGCTTCAGATCAGAGTGCACTTTGACAAAGAGAGTTCAGGCAGAATGATACTGTGTAATTTATCAAGGTAGCAGCTCCAGGGATGGGAATCTCATTCCGAGCATCTTCCTTCTGCTGTAGCATGGAGAGGAGAGAGAGGAGAGAGCTGTAGACCTCTGAGGACGCAGCAGCTTTCACACTAGCTCTGAAATCAAATTTTTGCTCAAGAGAGTGTCACTCTTTGAGGAGAAACATGCAGGATTGTTAGGGGGTGTTTTGATTTTTTTTTAACTTTCTGCCCATGGGTCCCTTCTTCTGACTCTCCTCCTGAAAGGCAAGTACTCCAGAATTCCTGATGTGTTTCAGAGCACCATTTAAAAAAAAAAAAAAGCCTCACCCTGTACCTCTTTGGTTTTTTTAAGCTGTAGGCTAAATCGTAGGTTTGCTGAAACTTATGAGTATCAGGTCAGACGGTAATCACTGTAGCAAAGGTATTTTTAGCTGCATTGCAAATCTCCTTTCTTAAAATGGAAAATTATCTTCATCATAAAAGTTTGTATTTCAGCCTGGCAGGGTAGCTTGCACCTGTAGTCTCAGCACTTTGGGAGGTTGAGGCAGGCAGATCACTTGAGGTCAAGAGTTTGAGACCAACCTGAACAACATATAGTGAAACCGCATCTCTATTTTAAAGATACAGAAAATTAGCTGGGCATGGTGGTGCAAACCTGTAGTCCCAGCTACTTGGGAAGCTGAGGAAGGAGAGTTGCTTGGAACTAGGAGGTGGAGGTTGCCGTGAGCCCAGATTGTGCCACTGAACTCCAGCCTGGGCAACAGAGCAAGACTCTGTCTCTCAAAAAAAAAAAATTGTATTATAAGGTAAATTTTAATTCCTTCTCTTTCCTTCCTTCATCCTAATTCTTTTGTTATCCTCCTCTGTAATTCTTGAACTATTAGCATCAAAAAAACTGAAAGAGTTTTAAGCCAATATGTGTGTGTGTTTATACACACACACATTCATACATGCACATATATGTATATACACACATGAATACACACAACATTTTTATCTCAGGTATTTGAACTGTAATAAATTAAAATTAAGTACTTTGAAATTTTCTTCTGAACAGACTCTAAATCGGAGACAACTAGACAAGAAAGAAGGCAGGGGAGGATAAACAGTAGGCAAATAGGGAAATGGAGGGATGGCTGGCTGGCTGGCTGAATTCTCCACCCAGTTTGCATCTAAGCATGGGCTAACAGCAAAGTACCAACCATGTGTAGCTGCCTCCTTTGCCTGTTCACCTGGGGAGTTTAGGCAGAGGAAGCAGCAGTGAGGAAGTCTGTGCTTGAGCACTATGCTGGCTGACGGCAAGCCTGCCATCTGGGAGGATGGATGCCAGGCCAAGCCCCGTCACCATGTCTTTTTGCCAACAGAACCCTGACATGGAGGTAGATGAGAACGGAACCCTGGACCTCAGCATGAACAAGCAGAGGCCGCGGGACAGCTGCTGCCCCATCTTGACCCCCCTGGAGCCCATGTCTCCCCAGCAGCAGGCCGTGATGAACAACCGGTGTTTCCAGCTGGGCGAGGGTGACTGCTGGGACTTGCCCGTAGACTACACCAAAATGAAGCCCCGGAGGATAGACGAGGACGAGTCCAAAGACATCGCTGTATGTCCTTTTCATTGAGCCTGCCTGTGCTGACCGCCAGACCTTAAAATGGGGCCCCAGCCAAAAGAAAATGCCATTTGCACATACCTGATGAGAAAATACCTTTTCTCTTTATGACCTTTAGCTGAGGAGAGCTTAGGAAAGAGTTTTTGCTGACCCAGAAGAGATTTGTGACTACCATTGATTAGAGTGAAACAAATGATGGACTCTAGTAAATGATAAAGTTTATTTTCTAACAAGTGTTTTGTTACAAATGATTAAGAAAACGTATAAATAGCATGTGAGTTCATTTTTCTGGGTGTCTTGTTGAAACAATACAAGATTTTCCTTGCAGGTAGAGAATTCTAATAGGAGTCTTAGATACTTAGACGGCTGTTAATTAACTAGATCTTCAAAACTAAGGACAGTGTCCCTTCTCTAAGAAACCTAAAGTATTCAGAAGAGTTTACTCCAGCCCTGGATACCTGATTTTGGTGCCGTCACCTAAATCTTTGTTTATGACGGTATTAGTAAAACATCTACTTCAAGAACATATTTTTGAAGTAGTTATGGTGTTCGAATTCAGATTATTAAAATTGATAGAATGCCCTTAAGGCTTTGAAAAGAAATAAAGAAAAATGTTTTCTTTATGTAGTGACTTTAAAGTCTTCAATTCTGAGGAGTGTGACATCTTCTTTACTTCACTGAAAAATGCAATTTATTTTTAGTATAATAGAGAGATCACTATCAAAGCACTATTGTACAGAAACAAGGAAATGGAACAAATGAAACACTAGCAACACGCAGTAATTGCCAGAGAGGGCACTTGCTTATAAGCCTATTATCTGTATTGTTCAAATTGATTTCAGTATCCAGGCATTGTGAAAAAGAACCAAATCAGAGTGGCAAGCTAAATTTCTAGGTATTTTTTCCTCCGGCAATGTTGAATCATTACTACCAAATAAGGCATGGTGGTTGAATCTCCAAATTTACGTTAATTAAAAGTAAGCCCTCATAAAATGACAGAAGTGTTTTCATCCTGGATTGCCATGGAAGGCAGATCTTCCCATGTATCTATAGACTTAGGAAACGTGTCTGCTGAGCATTGCCACCTGTAGAAACATCTATATTACTGCAGTTGAATGCACAACCAAAAAGGAAATTTAGTTACCTTCCTCTAAATTGGTCTCCGTTGCCTTGAATCTTAAAAGCACTGGCTTGTCAAATGCCGACCAGTGGTTGGGGAAAACTCAGCTCTAAGGCGCTGTAGTTCCAGTGCTGAATCCTGTCAGGCAGGGTTGGGTAAAGCAGCCCCCCACAGGTGTGTGCTAACACTGGATGAGGAAGAGCAAGGGAAAGGTAGTCTCTGGCCACCAGACCCTATGTGTGTCCATGTGCTGAGCACAGCCAGGTGAATACTGAATAAGGCCTGGACCACTGGCAGGTGACCCTCATTTTAGGAGTTTAGATCAGTGGATGAAAAGTTCAGTGTGCATTTTCAGAAGGGGCGTTATCAGGACAAAAATATGTAGGGAACTTAAAGGTACAGCAGGAAGCGGTGCAAGATGTAGAGGCCACCCAGAGCCACGAGCCGCCTCCCTCAGTCTGTGTGCCGTGTGATCAACCGTGCGGCTCTGAAGCTGTGTTTTTCCCACAGCCAGAAGACTTGGACCCATTCCAGGAGGCTCTAGAAGAGAGACGGTATCCAGGGGAAGTGACCATCCCAAGTCCCAAACCCAAGTACCCTCAGTGCAAGGAGAGCAAAAAGGATTTAATAACGTAAGCATGCTGTGAGGTGAAATTACGGATCTTCTCAATCTTCCCATTCTTTGGCTGATTTTTAAAAACCGGATCTGTACATGCCTTGCCGTTTGAGCATGCCACATTCCCAGCGATAAATGTTTCCGACTGCCGGGTCGGTCGCGTGAGCAGCTCACCGTGCACTTGCCTGTCCCCAGTGGCGCTCTGCCGGCCCGGGGCGTCGTGTTCATTTAACCCGTGCATTTTGCCGCTTTTCTTCAGGGTGCTTAAATCCCCTTGCAGACATTGCAGCTAAACTGGAAACAATGAAACTTCTTTAAAAGTTTTTTTTTTAAACATACTTACTATTTTGGCTGTTTTTGTTTTTGTTTGGTGGCAGATGTCCAACTCCAGGGTGTGATGGGAGTGGTCATGTGACTGGTAATTACGCCTCACACAGAAGGTGTGACTTCATTTTTCTCATGGTGGATTCTGTCTTTTCAATTTATTGTTTTCAGCTTACCTCAACAATGCTGTCAAAGTAAAAATGTTGAATTCTGTGTCAACCCTTTAAGTGCTCTATGTTGACCTTCAAAAGCATGCGAATTTATGTGTTGTATAATGTCTTTTATTTTCAAATAAACGACCCAAATTTGTAAAATTCTTCTTAAGCATTGAAACCAAAGAGCACAAATGTTTTATCTGATTTTTTAAACAATTGCTTATTAACAGAAATATTTTCTTAAATTTATATTCGAACTGATTCAGAATTGATTCTACAAAAAAAAATTCAATATACAGCACTTGCCCATTGCTTTTCTGCATTGAACTCTTTAATTTCGGTTTTTATGTTGTGTTTGTTCGGGAGTTGGTGCTTCCTGGTTGACTGACCTGCCTGTCCCGGCCTGTCTTACAGTCTGTCTGGCTGCCCCCTGGCGGACAAAAGCATTCGAAGTATGCTGGCCACCAGCTCCCAAGAACTCAAGTAAGATTTAATTACAATAATTCTCTTTTAAAACTCCATTCACTCAGTAGTCCACAGAAAATGATGTATCATTTGCAAAGAAAAATGTCTGTTAAAAAACATGACCCATGCACCCCAGTGCCTTCATTTAGACTCCGGATTGGGTCCTGGGAATTTCAGCCACTTTCCACCCACCCATTCTGCCTTCTCCCCTGACATACCTTCATGTCACAGCCCTCCTATGTGGAATTTCTAAAGCATGAATATTTTCTCTTCAGATATGTATGCATATGGAAGGGAAATTTTACAGTTACTCAAATTTTTAGAAAATGACTGCAATTTAAATAATCAAAATTTAATGTTTAAAGGAAATTCATAGAAGTATTTAAAATATGGGCACTTAAATAGCACTCATGACAAAATCTAACATCATAATAGCTAATTTCTTATATATGCTGTGGTCTTAGTCATGAATACTCTTTAGGACAGTGACAGCTCATGGTTAGGGGATCCACAGAGTCATGGAATTCAACCAGACACACATCGTTCTAGAGTTGTACCTCCCTCTCCTCTATGCCTGTCATTTTTAAGCACAAATCTGGCAAAATGGTGAAACACCTACGTTTATACCGCCACACCGAGATCTGCCTCCTGCACATAGACATCTGTAGATGCAGGTCCAGACAGGTTCTGGAAGAAGCGGTTGGAAGTCACAGAGGGAGTCTCAAAGCGTCTGCACTCCAGGGAGGGTGTATGTGCAGGTACACGCAGGGAAAGCGGGAGAGACCTGGGAGATCCCCACAGTGAGATGAGGGCTGAGAGTCCCAGATCATCACTTTAAATTATCTGACATGTCATATCATTAAGGCAAATAGCTTGGTTTTCATTTTGTTTGGAAAAAGCGTTGTTATCCATGCAAAGAGAATGCTGCTTTCCAACCCACGTTTGATCTCCTTCCCAATCATCCCACCCCACCTGGCCCCCTAGGCCCCTGAGGACAGACCAGGACTATTGCAAAGTGTAGCCTTCGGTTTCACACCTGTGTCATCTTTTACAGAGTCCCTGTCCAAGGCCCTAGGGCCATAGATCACCTGCTTATGTTCAGTGACTTCCTGAACTAGGTCTTTCGCCACAAGACCCTTGGAACTCTTCGTGGAATGTAAACGCCTGGAGGGCTTCCTCTTACTTAATGCCTTTAAAGTCTGTAGCCTCATCCAAAACGTGCCTAATGGACAAAGTAGCTTTAGGATCTCACAATGGACAGCATTAGCAAGAACAACTCAACCCACTTTGTTCAGTCGTCTTTTGCATGGCTCGAAACCACATTTCCCTCATGGTCAAAACATGACTAACTGCACTTGGAACTTGGCCAGTACATCAGAACATGGCAACATTCCTTTGAATTCCTTGATGAGGGACACTTTGCAAAAGTTTGGCACATCTCCAGTTCCAACAGGCAAGCTGTAGCCAGGAAAACAGCCTCTGTAAAAGTTGCGTCTAGCGTTGCCTCTAACTGGTCAGAGGCTGCCCCGTTGTTTTCTCTGGCTTGCAACCCTTAACATCAGGCTTGGCAGTTTATGCTGATTTGAAATTCCAAGCCAACTCACTGTTTCTCCAGCACCAGCACTTTCTTCTTCTCTTACCTCATCTTGCAAGATGATGTGGTGCTCCTCACCTTTATCATCTTCCAAGGGAGCCCGTTAGCTCTTTGTGCCTTCCAGGGCAGGGTGAGAATGGGCGGCCCCTCCTTCCTGTCTGGTCCTGGAGGGGAGACTGTATCTTCCTGGATGTGGATGGCCTTTGCCTAATTTTGGTTGATAGAAAAGCCACACACATACACGTGTCTAAACTTGTCTTTGCAAAAAGTAAGTCCTATTCTGATGGAGCCTTTCTGGGAAATCTGAACTTGACTGCTTTTCTTAAATGGGCCATCTCTATTAATGGATCTTCAAAATGAAGAATTTCAATCAAACATCTTTTATAAAAAAAAAACACTACTATTTTAACGACCAAAGTTTTCTTGACGGCGTATAACCATAGGTTATAGTTGTTTTTTCTTTAACCTTTTAATTGGTGACACCCTCCATCCCTTACTTGCTGGATCTGGGTCAGGAAGATATGTTGGGTGGTTTCTCAAGCCCAGGGGCATGGGCAGGGCCCCTCGAGACTTGCCACAAGTTTCTTTAGAATAATGCCTGCGTGAGTCCTTTTTAATATTCTCTGTGTATGTTTTCAAGGGTTTGGTCAATTTCTCCTGCAGCAGCATCATCCCTCACTAAAAGCATGAAGTTAAGCCATTCATTGCGCCCTGCAACAATCTCTCGTCGCTCGCAAAGACATAATAATTGCCCCAAATATTCTTCTCTACAGTACGCGTCAGCTAACAAATGGAACTTTCTGGAAATTTTCTTCTTGTCACTTCCAACAATAAATTGCGATATTTGGCCTTTGACAGGACACTCTTGATCATGGACAGAACAAATTTTTCAGATAAACTCTCATTCTTCGATCCCCTAAACTCTTAGACTTCCTGAGATAATACCTTGCCTGGATCTTACTCAGGGCAGCAAGCATGGGACATTCTTAAAAGCAAATCCATAACTTCGTGTCTAATTATGTACAATATGTAAACCGAAACTGGATTAAAATTTAATGTGCAAGTGAATCTTACTCCAATGCTGGGATGGTTGCTTTCTTGGCTCCTTAGCCCATCTGGTGTCAAAGACAGAGTTCAGTGGCTCAGAAGTCAGGGAGGAAGCCCCCAGGGTAAAAAGGACACTTTGGGGAGGCAGACAGAGGGGGATGGCCAGTTCCGAAAGCCTCTGTGCCTGGCAGATGTCTTTCTTTGAGGTAGAGTTCACCACCACCTTGCATGTCCTTTCTGGGAGCGAGCCTCACAGGCCCACCATGAGCCCTGCCTGGCTGTGACATTCATTGAGACCACAGGCCAGAAAGCAAAAACGAATACATTTATGCAAATTAGAGTTTTGGGGGTGAGAACTCTGCCCACCGTGAGCTCTGATTCTCAAGAAAAGTTTCTCCTCATGACATTTCATTGGCTGGGATTCCCTGAAAGAAACAGCAGGAAGGAGCTTGCAAAATCACCGGAGCCGGTCAGCCTTTTCTTTTTCTTTTTCATTTTCTTAAGGAACCCTAGTCTCCCAGCCGGGAATCACTTTTTCTACTTCCAGATGTGTGTTCAGTTGTAGACAAGGGCCTGGTGTAGGCATAGCCAATGTCAGCGGAATACAAACTGATTTCAGCCACAGCCACAAATCGTTGGCCAAATTAAGATTCCTCTGTAACCTCCATGCCTTTGTCTTGAAATACCAGCAGTCCCGACCTCAGTGTAACGCCTTGTAGGAGAAAGAACCTTGGGGCACTTGTTAGTCTCCTGATGTCTGAGCTGGGACTGAGTCCTCATGGGAGTGAGGAGATTGTGCTTCTGGTCCCTTGGCCTTTGAGATGGTCTCACACACGCTGTTGTCTCTGGGCATGTATCCTAGGCATTTCCAACTTGGGCATACAGGAACTTTAGCCACATCTAACACGTATTTTAACCTGGTTACATGCATTTGAAAATAAATCATAAATCAAAGAATCAGCATTTTGAACATAGGTCAAGATGTGGCTGTTTGCTAAGGCTGCCTCTTTCTGGGCCGTCCTGGGGCTTAGGTTCTCTGCTGTAGACGCAGCGCAGGCTCGGGAGATTATTTACCAGGCTCTCCTGGAGAGAGACGTGAGCTTTGCTCACCCCTCAGCTTCCATTGTTAGGGTGCCGAGGGTCATCCGCTTTGACTGCTCACCAAGTTCTTAGAAATAATCCTCATTCCTGTAATCTTTTGCTTTCGCAGTTTACAATAGTCAATCCACGTAACTTTGTGAATTACAACTGCCCTCGGCTGGGGGCTGCTTTCTATAACAGGCAGCTGCATTTCCTTATCAGAAGAATGAGTTGACCTCTGTGTAAATTCAGCTCTTTTAGGACAGAAAGTTGTGTGATTCCAGCCTTCACATTGGGAGGGGAGCTCATGTGTGATCTCTCACTTCAAAGACTGCTCCCAAAGCACCCTCGTTTCCGTTATAAGAAATGGTACCATTCAGCAGCTGGCTCAGCTCGCCCGATTGCACCTGGGCACACAGGACCTGTGAGCAGAAATGTCTCAGGGGAGAGGAGGTGATGGCCTGGGGTTTCTCAGATGCGGGTTTCTCCCACACACAGGGTCCACTGGGACTCTAGCAAGCAACCCCTGGCCACAGGGGCTGAGCTTCTGCCCCAGAGCCTCCCCACATCTGTGGCGGCATCTGCTTGTGCTGAAATACTGCAGGCCTGTAGGGTGCCTGACAGCAGACAAAGTGCTTCTTTGCAGTCTGTCACCTTTGTGAGGAAAGGGGGAAAGGTGTGCTTAGACCCATTTATGTATGTGAGAACTGAGGGACGGGTGGTCGGGCCGCTGAGTTGAGATGCACAGACAGTCTGAGCTCAGAAGCTTTCCCACACTACACGGTTGCTTCACCAAATCATTAATAACCCACCTAAGGTTTGCTGCTTTGTGATTGAGAGTTGAAGGTTTACATTGAGTTATGACTGTACACGTGCACACAGACGTGCACACAGAATGTATTTCTGTGTTCACAGTTGGCCTTGTGCAGTTTTCCTGTGACCCACACAGGGAGCTGGGCTGGGACCTACCTGGCAGTGGCCAGCTCCCAGTACTGTGCCACATCCCTGGTGGAAGCTGACACGTCCACTCCCCACAGTCGGCTAAAAACATTTTGAACTTGCTTCCCCAGGGACCCGGGTCTACCATGTATATTTTCACATCTGTAAATGGCTTATAAAGTTTGCACTATGGCATTTATAAAAAATATCCTATAAAATACAGCCTATTGAAGATATATCCATATCTTTAACACATATATATATTGAGATGGAGTTTTGCTCTTGTTACCCAGGTTGGAGTGCAATGGCATGATCTTGGCTCACAGCAACCTCCACCTCCCGGGTTCAAGTGATTCTCCTGCCTCAGCCTCCTGAGTAGCTGGGATTACAGGCATGTGCTACCGCGCCTGGCTAGTTTTTGTATTTTTAGTAGAGACAGAGTTTCTACATGTTGATCAGGCTGGCCTTGAATTCCCAACTTCAGGGGCTCCACCCCCTTCAGCTTCCCAAAGTACTAGGATGACAGGCATGAGCCACTGCACCTGGCCTGAAGTTACATTTTATTTTATAATAATGAGTAGGATAAATTTAAAATATAGGAAATATGATGAATGTGGACCTGGCTGCCCAATCCACAGTCAATTAACAAAATAACGAAGGTATCATTTAAAAGCTTTCTAGCTACTCGGGAGGCTAGGCACGAAAATCGCTGGAACCCGGGAAGCAGAGGTCGCAGTGGGCCGAGATCGGCCGCTGCCCTCCCGCCTGGGAGGCAGAGTGAGACTCCGTCTCAAAAACAAAATAAAAAGGAGCTTTCTCAGTCTGACGTTTCTCTTTCTTTGCTCAGGTCAAGAATGTTTTTACCTTGGCAGCCCCACACTGGCAAAATCAGCATACTGTTTGCTAAAGAGGCCGTGGGTTCTATTGACATTTTATTTTATCTTTAATTTGCCTTATTTACTGGCTTCTTGACCACACTGATCTGTTTTGTCTCAAGCCATTCCTAAGGCAGTTTTCAAGGACGGTGGCTTGGTTGAACTTAGCGATAGAGAGCTCACATCTTCCAGGGAATGAAGGTAAATTTCTAACTTCACCAAAGCTGGCTTTGTGGGGGTTTGCTTTTTTTATTGTCCAAAATTTGGAAACATTTTAAATTCAGAAGAAATCATGAGGAAGATTTTTTAATGATACATTTCTTAGCATTCCATTCTTTCATTTCAAAATGATGAAACATTTAATACAAAGATGGGAAACTACTGAACTGTATTGCCTACTTCCACAAAAAAATCATTTGTCATCAAATCAAATGTAAAATACTGCATCTTACACAAACTATTTCAAATTTTTTAATACATTGATTTTTAAACTTCTGGATGACTTTTTAACATAAAGCATTGCTGTCACACAGGAACAGAAGAAAGAATTTATTTTCTTTATAATTTTAAGTACTGAAGTTTTAATGTTATTTTAGGCCAGGCATGATGGCTCACACCTGTAATCCCAGCACTTTGGGAGGCTGAGGCAGGCAGATCATCTGAGATTGGGAGTTTGAGACCAGCCTAACTAATGTGGAGAAACCTCATCTCTCTGCTAAAAATACAGAATTAGTCAGGCGTTGTGGCACATGCCTGTAATCCCAGCTACTTGGGAGGCCAAGGCAGGAGTGTCGCTTTAATCAGGGAGGCAGAGGCTGCAGTGAGCCAAGATTGTGCTACTGCACTCAGCCTGGGCAACAAGAGTGAAACGCTGTCTCAAAAACAAAGTTATTTTCAATGTACGTACACACATTACTGAGCTATAATTATATATTATTCTTTTACACACTCACATGTTTTGCTATTTTTTTGGTCTAGGTTTCAAAGATGGACACATTTCCTTTCACGAAACACATTACCTTGTCTGAGCTCTCTTCATATTTCACATCTAATTAAATTGGCCTCTTCTAATTTGCGGGAATTCTGGGATGGCTCTGAGAAATGCACTTTCTTGGGCTTCATGGGTCCCCACATCTGACTCTGGGCAGCAAGCAGGATGAACAGCCAGTACCCTGTGATGGGAAAGTCTAGCCAGAATGAGGAGGTTATGTCGTCCTTTCACTGTAAATTTGAGGTTTTAATCTAGTAAACACTTCGCTAATTTGTAGCTCCCTGGAGCAAAATAAGTGAAATTGGAAATAAAGTAGATGCTCCCTTTGGGAAATGATTGGCAAGGATTTTGGATTTCCTGGTCATTTCAGGAGAGAGACTCATTCTCTCCTGGGCCCTTTCTTGAGTGAAAGGCTTGGAAGGAACTTGAGGACGTTGGGTGCACAGGGGTCTGGGAAGCAGGAAAGCTCACAGCCAGGTCTGCGGTTTCAACCTGTGCCTGTGCTCTCTCTTACATGACATCTGTGGCCTTGTAGGAGTGAGGACTCAGGGAAATCACGCTGTTCTGCTCTATTCTATTCCATTCCATTCCATTATATTCTTTTGTTGCATTTTTACAGAAAGAGTTTTGTTTCTGGTG
>CM052654.1:140573531-140593643 GCA_028533165.1 Leontopithecus rosalia
GTGCCAGGTCTCAGGAGACCTCAACACAGTGCCCTACCCAACCAGCTGGGAGTGCCAGGTCTCAGGAGACCTCAACTTAGCGCCCTCCCCAACCAGCTGCGCCATCGGTCCTGAACCAGTTTCTAAGACGAAACGTGCAGAGCAGTCCGACAACACAACACAATGCCAGGCTGTGCACTTTGTCTCTGGAGAAGGTACAATGGCACATGGGAAAGAGGAGTACAGCTAACGTGTGATTCTGATGTCTATTCTGACTGCATGTGGGTGGGTGAGGCACAGACTGGCCCCTGGTGGCCAGCAGGCAGCCTGGCTGAGGCTCTAGCACCATAGCCTGCAGAAGCTCAGCGACAGCTGGTGTGTGTTCCGAAGGCTCCTGGGCTGCTCATCCTTCTCCCAGCTGAGGGCTGGTTAAGCTGAACCCAAATCCTCACTGGGAGGCCCTCCCCCGCCCCAGGAGCCCACCCCCATGGCCCCCACACCATAGGTCATCTCCCCTCCCTGCTCAGTGCCTGGCAGCGCCACTGCAGCTGAGGAGCTGCTCCTGGCACTGAGGTTTCCTACACAGGATAGAACCAGTCTGCACCACAGGGAGGAGGAGGGAGGAGGAAGGGGGAGGGAGCCTAGCAACCACGTCTCCATAGCAACGCTCTCCTGCATCCCCCCTGCCTCTCCGCCCAGGGCAGGCCCCTGAGTGCCAGAGAAGGGGGGGGCACAGAGAAGGCAGCCAAGAAAGGGGCCCCCTTCCCTTCCTAGGTCTTCAAAGAGCCTTCCCCCCAGCTGGTGATGTCTGCCCTGCCTCCGGACGGGGAGGATGGTGCTCTGGAGACCTGCTCCTTGCCAGCGCTGATAAGACAGGAAGATTAAAAATGCCTGCAAGCCTCTCATCCTCTAAGATCCTTCCCAATTGTCAAGGGTTTCTTCCTTCCTTCCTCTTCTAGAAAATCATTCCTGTTCTTTCTTTATAGCTTATATAACAGATAATTTTTTAGAGGAGATTCTTTGCCTAAGAAACACATTTTTGATATTATGCAAGTGCAGTTTCTATTAAAATACGCTCTGAAACAGACACATTTTTAAATGATTTTCTTAAAAATTAGAGCCAAGGCCAGGGACAGTCGCTCACGCCTGTAATCCCAGCACTTTGGGAGGCCAAGGTGGGCGGATCACCTGAGGTCAGGAGTTCGAGAGCAGCCTGGCCAACATGGTAAAATCCCATCTCTACTAAAATTATAAAAATCAGCCAGGTATGGTGGCGGGTGCCTGTAGTTCCCCCTACTTGGGAAGCTGAGGCAGGAGAATCTCTTGAACCTGGGAGGCAGAGGTTGCAGTGAACCGAGATCACACCACTGCTCTCCAGCCTGGCAACAGAGTGAGACTCCATCACAAAAAAAAAAAAAAAAAGAAAGAGAAAAAACAGAGCTGAAGTTGCTTCCCATTGAAGGTGCAGAAAATATAGCTATTTCTAATATTTAAATTTGCCACAGGCAGCAGCCCCTGCCCCTCTCCCTGCCACAAAATGTTCTTTTAGTTGGAGCAGTACTGGGGACAGAAACAAATGGAGAATCACTCATGGAACGAAGCTGCTGTGTTAACAATGGCCCTCCTCTGCGTATCTGCATTAATGAGCACATCTATATTTAATCACCAGACTCTGCGTCCAGACTGCCGTGAGTGGGAGTCGCAGACAGAGCCATATGCACCCTCTGTCCTCTCTGGGAGGATGAGCCAGGGAATGTCCCGAGGTCCCCCCGCCCCCCAAAACCAGTGGATGTGGCTGCCAGGGCCACTCTTGGCACGTGCCATTCAGTGACTTTGAGGTCCTCCTAATCTCCCTCTAACAGATGATCTTCCTCTCCCAGCCAGAGGCAAGGAATACCCTTGAGACTGAAGATAAGGACTTTGGATCACGGTGATTAGGGGTGCAGGAAACCCTGCCAGACATCTGAACCCAACCACCAGGGACGAGGCGTGGGTAGGCAGGTGGAAACGCCGGTGTGGGGCACAGGGTGAGAGCCAGGACAACAGGGTGTCTGCAAAATGCTTGTGGCCTGAGTGCTGTGTGCGACCTCTCGGCTCCACTTCCCAGCAAGGCCCACCGTCATCCACATCTTCGCCCACGGTCTCCGTGGGAGGCGCGTCACCCCACACCCTTCTCTCCTCTCGGTGACTTCCCGGGGATAAAGCTGCTTCCCGTGCGTGTGCTGCTCGGCTCTGTGCTTGCCGTGAGCAAGACTCTGTCTCCCTCCCTCCCTCCCTCTCCCAACCCACCTCTCCCATCCTTCTCTGTCTGCCTGCTTCTCTTTCCCTCTCTCTCTCTTCTCCCTCCCTCCCTCTCTTCCCCCAACCTCCCTGTCCCTGCCTGCCTCTCTCTCTCTCCTATCCCATCTGCCTGCTTCACTCTCTCCCCTTCTCCCTCTCTTCCCCACCCCCTCTCTGCCTGCCTCTCTCTCCCCACCCCTCTCTCCCCCTGCCCTCCCTCTGTCTGCCCCCTCCCCCTCCCTCTCTCCCTCTCTCTGCCTCTCTCTCCCCCCACCTCCCTCTGACTGTCTCTCTGTCCTCTCTCTCTCTCTCTTCCCCCCACCCCCTGCTGCCTCTCTTTCGATCCCTCTGCCTCTGTCTCTGGTCTTTGTGAGGCTATCATCATCTGCACCTGTGGAAGCTGTGGGCAGCAGGTGCCAGGGCTGGAGGTGTCTGTGCAGCCATTATCCTTTGTCCACTCACAACATCCATTGTCTTGACTCTCCCTAGCTCTCACCTCTGTTATAAGTGATCTTCCTTATTTATAAAAAAGATCCCTTTAGCCCACCTCGGCTTGACTGGCCTGCTTCCACCTGGGCCATCCTTCTCCCCGCAAGGCACCTCCGGGGTGTCTCTGGATGGGGACACATACTCCGAGCTGCTCCATGGCAGGCAGCTTCCTTCACACCTTTCAGTCCACACCTGCTGCAGAGTTCTCGTTCTGGCAGACGGCCCTTAGACACTGGAGCTCAGAGGCTGAACCGAGTGCCTCTGAGGTGGGACAGCTTGGGTTCAAAGCCTACTCCTCGCCGTGGGTAAACTTCCAAAGGCCCGGGTCTATTTCATCTGAAACAGGGATGGCGGCCGTCACCTCTTGCTTGGGGGACTGATGGGAAGAGCCAGTGAGCGGGCAGGGTGTGGAAGCAGCTTGTACGCACTCAGCTCTCCTGGCTCTTCCCATGGGCCATGGAGCCTACCACGCGCCTTGTGTACTGAGCAGCTTCTGAGCGCTGGCTCTCCTTACCCACCCCTGCAGCGCTCAGTGGTCTTGCTAACCTCGTGAAAGTCCACTCGTCCCCATGTGGTCACCTGCACCATCGTGCTGAAGAAGGCCGCCAGCCTCCAGGGGATCTGGGACCTCTGTCACCTGGCCTGGCTGCTCATTAAAAAAGGGGGGCAGCTAAAATTCTCTCTACTACTAGGTCTTTACTCCTAACGAATCCTAACGATGCAGGCGTTATGTTTCCTATTTTACAGATGCAAAAACTCAGGTTCTGAAAGGTTCGGGGGCTTGTTCTGAATGGCAGACCCTCGGGGCAAACCCTGTCTGGCTCACTGACTGCTGACCCTGAGCTCTTTGGCCACGCCCCTGAGTGCCCCAGCCTCAAAGTGCACAGGAACCCTGCAGGGCGGCAGGGGCTGGGCTGCAGGCCAGGTGTGCATGCAACTGGGTCGTGGGGGATTTCCTCAGCCCCACCAGCCCCTCTCACCTCCAGGGCAGGTCCCACCTTTGCCTGCACCTTCCTCAAAGCAGGCGCTGAGTCCTCCAGCCCCCAGCCCAGGTCTCCAAATAGACACCCAGGGAGCCCATAGCCCAGGGCATTTGCAGCAGCCTGGCAGGTTGGCAGGCAGACACAGGCAGGCGCCCTTCCCTGCTTCCTCCCGCAAGAGCCCCTGGTGGGGACAGCACCCTGGGGCCTGTCAAGCAGCAGCCGCTGGCAGAAGCCTGGTGACAGGAGAAGCAGTAGTGTAAACAGAGTGGAAGCTCTGCAGTGGGCCACTGCTAAGCCCAGCTGAGCCCCAGCTCCCAGCTGAGAGCCAGGAAAGACCCTCGGAGCAGGCCAGCCCCTCCCTGGAGCAGGCCAGCCCCTCCCTGCAGCAGCCACCGTCCCTCCCCAGCCCTGCCAGCCTGGTGTGTGGCTGGCTCCTCTGAACGTGCAGAGCACGAAGGCTGCCCAGAAGTGGCTGCTGTGGGGGCTTCAGGCAGGAGCCATGGACCTCCCATGCCTCCTCGGGAGACTCTGAGGGCCAGCTTCAGGTGTGCCACCCATCAGGGCTCAGCCCTGCCCTCCCAGACCCTGAGTAAAGGAGATACCTGAACACAGAGACAGCTCTGTACATGGGCAAAGCAGGAGCACAGCCTGGGGACAGCGACTGGCGGAAGACAGGGCCAGGTCTCCCCAGGGGAGGGTCCAGGAAACCTTATGCAGGCCCCGAGGTAAATAGGAGGCCATGGGACAGAGAGGGCCGGGGCTGAAGCTGGGAAGGCCAGTGCTGGCAGGGAGGGAGCAGAAAGACTGTGGAGGGCCTGCTGGATAGTGGACACGCCCATGGCCAGGAAGCCTCCTGGGAGTCCCTAAAGAGGCATCATTATTTCCCAGAGGGAAGGCCTGGCCCCCAGCCCCTCACCATGCCCCCACCGCCCTCTGGGCCATGTTAGGCTGTGGAGAAAACCTGCTGCAGGTGCCTGGGGGCTGTGAAGCCCAGTGGCTGGCACCCATCCAGCCACCGTGTGACGCCCCCCGCACTTCTCAGCAGTCCCAGAGCAGCCGGAGGGCCAGAGCCTCTTCTGGAAAGGGAGTCCCCAGACGTTCATGAACTTCAGAACACTGTCTCCTTCTGCCTCACAGCATTTTTCCTTCCAGCTCACTTTTCGCTTCCCTTGACTCTTCTTCTCTGAGGTAAACATCCCTCCAGATATCCCCAAATGCCCCCACTTTTTGTTTTTGTCTCTCAAGTGACTTGGTTCAAGTTCTTCCACCGTGGCTGCCTCTGTCGGAACACAGTCAGCTCGGGCCGTCTCCATCCTTCCGGGAGTCTGGGCCGGAGCGGGGCAGTCCTGGGCTAGCGGCTCCCGTGCAGCGGCCGCACCTCATGAGAGGAAGTCTGTGGGGAGGAGGTGGGAACCCCACACGCATCTGAGCTCAGTCTCTGCCCACGGGCACCTCGTTGTCTTGCTGTTTTATTCTTGTGGGCACCTGTTTTCTGCTTTCATCCAGCTGATCTCCCCTGACTTGCTCTTTAAACATGTTCCAGCTGGCAGCGAACCTGTGCACCTCCCGCAGGTGGCCGGCGTGGACTGGGCTTGCTGGTGACACCCTCCCTTCTAGTCCCAAAGGCCACGGGAAAACAGCACACTCAAACTCGGCTGTCCTAAGTTAGTGATCAAGGCACCCGATAGCAAGTCCAGAGTCTCAAGGAAGCAGGTCTTGCTTTGCTCTCCAGGAGGCAGGGCAGGGATTGAGCCCCAAAGCTAGAACCATCTCCGGGGGCGCCCAGCATCTCACATCTGGACATGTCACCATTCCTAGAGCAGACCCCGTGTCCATCTGGGCCTGCCCGCCATCCCCGGCCTCCTGGGTCACCCCACTGATGTGAGGCTGATGTTGGACAGTCTCAGGTCTGAGGTGTGTTGTAAGGCACCTGCAGCAGCTTCTCCTCTCCTCTCTCCTCCTCCTGTCTTCCCCTCTCTCCTCTCTCCTTCTTGATCTCCCTCCCCTGTCCATTCGGCCGATTCTCATCTTTTCCCGGGGGAACACACCTCCCTGATTCCAGAGCCAGAACGTGGCGGCCACATCCCTGCCACATTTGCCGCAGGTGCGCCGACCTCTCTCTCTGCCCTCCGTGGCTCTCTTTGTAACCACAGGGAAGACGTGAGAACCAGAGGACAGTGTCATTTTTAGCAACCACGTATGGATGGCTACTTCCTGACACAGAAGTCTAGATAAGTTTTATTTTCTTTTCTAGAATCTTCTTCAATCTTCCAGTTTTATACCACCAGGAAAGTCCATGTGAACTGCTCAGTAAAAAGCACAAAGAGAGGAAGGAATGAGCCTTTGAGCTTTAAAAGAAATGAACCAACCCCATAGATCACAGCAGATTCTAGATTCAGAGGGGGGCATTATTGATAATGAGGGTTCACGTAAGAAGAGTTTAGTCCAGTATAACCCAGAAGGTAAGACACGTTTCCTGTCGTCTCAGCTTTGTGGCTCCTTGTTGACCTTAAAGGTACTTAACTCTTTAGATCTCTTTCCTTGCCTGCAAAATAAAGATCTTTTGATTATCTATTTTTTTAAACCTCTTGAAAAATTAAATCTGTGAAATAATTTGTAAATTTGACAAATAAAACAAGGCTTGAAATGAGGGAAAAGGCAGATTCCACGGTAGAAAGGAAGAATATGTTCTTTTTTTAAAAAAAATAAGAGGCTGCAAGAAGAGAAAATAAACCTCAAAAAAGTTTTAAAATCAGGCTTATAAACAAGAGGATACGGGCACGAGGCAGAATTTAGGAGGAAGAAAGAGAAAATATCAAGTGACCCCGAGTGTGAAAACCCTCCGCGAATTCCAGGATTACAGGGGCTGCAGGCACAGCACAGTCTCTAACACCCCCAACCCCCGATTAGAATAAAAAGTTTTCCCTATGAGACAAGGCTGCAAAAAATGAAAGATCCACAACCAGAAAAACAAGGAAAATAGAAAGCACAAAAATAACAGGAATGTTAAGGTTAGGGTCAACATTTTAGCTAAGGAGGAAAAGCGTGCACCTCCCCCTTCCCCATCCCCATCCAGGCGGCTCCAGAAATCTTCCCTTTCTTCTGCCCTGGAAGACCTGCCTTTCCTAAGGCAGCTGAAGTCCACCAGCTTCTGGAAACTGACCTGCTTTTAAATTCTCTGAACCTCCTCATGTAACTGAAAAGGAGTCTAAACCCTCCCGCAGGGAGGTAGGAAGTGACCGTCCCCTGCGAGGGCCAGCAGTGGAGAAGCGGCTGCCCTCAGGACCCTCCAGGCCCACACCCAAGTCTGTGTCTGACCCCACAGAATGGGTCTCTCAGTTCTTCAGGGCCTCAGTGTCCTCAGATTTGAAAAACAATGCCTGAACTGTGTTGGGCTTTTGGCCGCTGCTGCCCTTTCCTCTGTGCCCTCTGGGGCCGGAGCGCGCCTGCGCGCGTGCGTGTGCCTGCGGGGAGCAGTGGTGGTGCTGGCCACGAGCGTGGTTGCGGTGCTGCTGGTCGGTCATCTGTCGCCGTCTCACAGGCGATCCAGTGGGCTCTTGGTGTTGGAAAATTGGTGTCATCGATTTTCCAAAAACTATGGCTTTTCCAAAAAGCCCTTGCAAAGAACCCTTCCCAGCCCCCAACCATCAACCCTCCAGGATGAGTGACTCCTCATTCCACATGGGGTTTCTTACCCTAAGGGACAAACAGTCCTTGCCTTTGAGAATGAGAAGGACAAAGGACCGTTTGTGAAGCATCTCCAGACCCTCTAATGCTGGCTGTGTTGAGAGTAAGGGAGAGACCCTCAGCCTTGCACATCTCAATCCGGATCCCACTGCCAGAAAGGAGTTCCCTGCAACAAGCTGCATAGAATGTGTTTTAAAACGTGTTTGTACTACATATAAATTGTGTTAGCTGCCTTAGAGCTCAATGTAGTCAACTCAAGGTGAGTACCTCTCCTGTGACCCCAGGCCCCAGCGTCCCGGCCCTGAGCGAGGTCCCTTTGCATGTGGAATCGGGGCCCCCGCCTGCACCCTGAGCGTGTGGTTGAATGCATCAGGCCCTGGATGAAACTCGCGCTTCCACGCGAGGTCGAGAGGCTGGGGTGGTGTTTCTGTTGCCTTGCGTCAGCTGCACCAGTCACCTTTTGTATTTTTTTTTTGCATGGGTCCTCCGAGTCCAACCCCAATACTGGCTCCGGCTGCCCCAGCCTCTTGCTGAGCCGCTCCACTGCTGCTGGACGTGCATGTGCTCTGGCAGCAGTTCCCATGGACACACCCCGTTAAGTGAATGGGACGTCAGGATGTGCTAGGTACGTTCTGCCGCCCTGGACAGGAGCCCATCGCCGGACGTGCCTGGGCGCCTTTCGGCCCTGCCGCAGTTCACAGTGTTGACAACAAGGGCAGCATGATCGATACTAAGGGACAAGCGAGGTTCCTAGGCTGCATGGTCGGGAGACACACACAGTGCATGCAGCATGGGCGGTGAAGCTGCCGTGGTGGCCCTGGGTGCTCCCCGAACAGCAGCGGGAGAGTCCCCAGAACACAAGCCTGGGAGCCGGGAGCAGGACCAAACCATCGGCAGTGCTGTCCAGGTCCGCCTTCCCACAGCCCCTCTCATCCAGTGCACTGTCCCCAGTGCTGGGGTGGCACGCCTGCGTCCTCCAGGACATCGGGGCACCAGGGCCGGGGGCAGGGCGGCTGGATGGGACTGGTGCGGGTGAGAGGCTGACCCAGTGCTAATGCAGGCCCTGGAGCCGTAAGTCACGGTGTAAATCCACTGGCCAGTACTCTTGCTGATCAATAGGTGGTACCATCTGCATGTGGTCCAAATGAACTCTAGAGTGGGGGGTATGTTATTGGGCATCATGGAGCTGGTAATGCTTCTTCACCCTCCAAATTGCTATTTTGCCTGCCACGAGCTCACGGATCTCGGACACACTCGGCCACAACCAGAACCTTTGAGTCTCGTTTGCACGATGACCCTTGCACGTTCCTGGCCACCTGGGGCTAGCCCTTCCCAAAATCTTACCTGAATCAGCAAAAGGACATTTTTTAAAAAGCAGGATAAGGGTGCTTTTAAAATTCTTTTCCGTTTATTTGTCGTTGTTATTTTCGAGTGTGATTTAAAAAGAAAAGTGCCGGGAACCGAAAGAAAAAAGGTGTTTTGTGTTTACGGGTGACATACATCAGAAGGCAAGCCTTCCACCTAAATGCCGCTGATATAGACAAGCCCACTTCACGTTTTGAAATGTGTAGGTTTTCCTAATCCTGCAATATCCTAGACACCACATTGTAAAAAACCCTCACCTGAATTTCCGGAAACCAAGCAGAATGGGAGAGCCTCTAAGAATCTCAGGGGAAAAGGCTCCCAGCAGACCCAGAGTGACGGAAGCTTAGTGAGAAGGGCACCCACCCCACCACAGGGTGTCAGGGTGTGGGCACAGCATTCTCGTGTTCTCTGGTATTTCTAAGTAGCAGGCACACCTGCCTCACCCTTTAATGAGAGGCCTTGGGAAAGGAAGGAAAGGGTATTTGGAGAGGGCGCAGAGCCGGGAGGCTGAGGTGCCTACAGGGGAGGCAGCAGAGACTCCACCCCAGAGGGTGGCTTGGAAAATATCGAAGCCCCATGCAGGCTCCGGCACTGCTGCACTAGGGTGGGAGAAAGCACAAAATCAATGAGCGTCTTACGGATTGAAAAGTGATTTACAGGATTTGCCTTTCCTTGAGTGTTAGGTAAACTCTTTAAGAAACTGGCCAGAAGTGATATAGGATAGCTGTTTGTCGGCATCCCCGGGGGATTGGTCCCAGGACCCACCAAGGTTACCAAATCCAAGGGTGCGCCATCCTTGATATGAGCAGGAGCGTTCACATAGAGCCTGCGTATATCCTCTCATGGTTTTAACCTTCTCTGGATCACATCTAATTTTTAATACAAAGTAAATGCTGTTCATGGAGGTGTTCTGGTGTATTTTTAAAGTTTGTATTATTTTTATTATTGTTTTTATCATTTTTCTCTGAATATTTTTGATCTTCCGTTGGCTGAATCTGAGGATGTGGAGCAGTCCGATTCAGAGGATCAGTCAGGAACTGCTTGCCCATAAGTAGCCTGCTCTCTTTCTGTTTGGAAAGGAAGTTGCAGCAGTGCAGCCTAAGAATAAGTGTTGAGCCTTTTCTTCCCATTTGAAATATTTTTATTTTGCCTTTCTCTACGTTTGTTTATTGTTTCCCATTTATATGACTAGAAGAATTAAAATTAAAGTATTTAGGCTGGGCACGGTGGCTCCCACCTGTAATCCCAGCACCTTAGGCATCCAGGATGGGCAGACAACTTGAGGGCAGGAGTTCCAGACCGGCCTGGCCCAAATGGCAAAGCCCCTGTCTCTAAAAAAATACAAAAGATTAGTCGGATGTCGTGACCCATGCCTGTAATCCCAGCTGCTCAGCAGGCTGAGGCAGGAAAATCACTTGAACCTGGGAGGAGGAGGTTGCAGTGAGCCGAGATCATGCCACTGCACTCCAGCCTGCACAACGGAGTTAGACTTGGTTAAAAAAATTTATATATATGTATATATATATTTTACCATGTTTCTGATGCCTCAGATCAATACATATTTTTAGGACAAGATCTGTTTAGGCAAAATGCAAGTTTACGAATATGTTTTTCTACTATAGGTAAGGCCTGATTTTATATTTGTTGTTATTTTCCTTTAATTAGGGGGATGAAGAAAGAAAAATCTATTTTTCATATTTTGTGTTTTGCTAATTAAGTCCGCATGAAACAAAGGAATGAAAAAGATGCTGTGAAAGGGGCTCTCTGAGAAATTCTGAAAAGAACTCAAAGTCTATCCATCTGACATTTACATTATTATCCCAAATGTTCAGTGTTTTTCAGTATATTTCAGCTGCTGAGCTCAAAATCAGGGCAGCCTTTGAGGACTGACTCAATTAGATGAGGGCAGCCTCAGAGGTCATTAATCCAGACAGAGCTGAAACATGCTTGCCGTCCTTTTGGCCTTCATTTACAAGACTGTTCTTTTTTAAATAAAAAAGTAAGTCATTAACTCTATCAAGATGAGAGATGTGTGTCCCTTCCAGATAGTCCTCGCTTTAGACTGATTTGGGAGATGGATGGTAGTGGACCGGCTGGGTCTTCCCTGCAGGCCTGCCCCTGTGCGATGCTGAGTTGGGCCAGGAAGATAACCAGGCCCTGCCTCCCAGGGCTCTGGGCTCTCAGCCTCCGAGGGCACTTGCTCTGCAGGCGATTTTGGGAGGTTGTCCTCACCGACTCTGGGTGTTCAACACATGTGTCCAACAAAAGCACATGGCAGCTTGTCCTGGCCCGTGGACAATGAGTGTCTACAGTGTGGACTCTGTCCTGGCCTCCATCTCCAGGAGCCTCTGCCTGGTTTTCTAATAACATTGATGTAAAGCGAGGTCCTTGATGCCAGCCCCCGGTAGGCAGTAAAATGAGCTCTACTGTGAGCATTCCTCTAACTGGAGGCAGCCCTGTCCTGAAGAGCATGTCTGGCTTTAAATGCCTTACTGAATAGAACTGCAAGGTTTATTTAATTTCCATGCGATTTCCTTTTGAACGAGAGAGGATGGGATGACAGACTGTAGAATAACACTATGAATAACCGTCTACAAGCAGCTTCAGTGGGTAAACAGCGCTGTTTCGTGTGCACCACCTTGCCTCAGGCTGTGGTTTTGTAAATGGGAAGGAGTCAGCACAGCAAGGGGTTTATGTCCTGGGAAGGACACATCAGAGGCCATCTGAAAAGTCAGTTGGTGGGCATCCCAGCTGTGCAATGTGCACCAGTGGAAAATGCCGTGACGTTTTGTGGGATGATGTATTTTAATGCCTAGATATGGAGCTCTTCTTTTATGTTAGGGACACATCTTATAACCCATGGACATGTGGTCAGTGCCGCTTCTTACATGGGCCCACAGAGGTGGTTTCTCTGGCGGTGAATAGAAAAGACAAGGAAGGCCAGGAGCACAAGGGGGACAGGTCGGGTCCAGGGCCCTCGGACGCCTCAGATCAACGGGAGCAGCTGTGTCTACCTGAGAAGGGCTTCTGCCTGAAAGTCACCTTCACAAGCTTAGGAGTGTCTCTTTTGCTCTTTGTTTTCTTGTGCTTGCTTGGGTGTTTTTGTTTCATTTTGTTTTTTTAGAATTTGCCTGACTTGTGCATGTCAGCTCTAATGTAAATACCGTTTAAAATATTTTATTGTCATGTGGCCATCACCATTCTTAAATGTCTGTACAACACAGATTTTTCAACCAGATAGTAATATGTACAACCAAAAGTTATTTTCTCTTGAACTCTTTTTTTCTTTTTTTTTCTCTTAAATTCTTAATCTCAGGCAAACCCAGAGATGAAGCAAAATCAGGAATATTTTTGTCTTGAAAATATCCGCAGGATGGCTCATGTGGGTTTTCGGATGTTTGCCCAACATTTCCTTTCTCCAGTCATTGTTACCAATAGTATCTTCAGAATAGAAAAGGATATGTATATAACCAGGCATTTTATTTAATGCAGCGATGCACCCTTAACCGTCCACAGGAACTTAAAATTGCGGTGTTGCTGTTGGTGGTGGTAACTGTCAGGAAGGCAGGCGGGGCGCTAGGTGACTGGCATTCTGTCTGAGAGCGGGAGCCTCCCTGAAAGGGAGCCGAGAGGCCGTTTCCATGGAAACCCAGTCACTCTCTTCTGCCATTTCCAAACCCAGGCTGTGCTGCACGAGCTGCCGTCTGATTCTGTCCACGGGGGATGCTGATGGTCCCACACGCACTTCCCTTCGTGGAAAAGGCATGCTCCTGCACGGGCACATGTGCATCGCATGTTTGCAAATGGACTTCACACCACTCCCATTGTCGAGGACCCTGGAGCCGACTCTTTTGTTAGATGAGCAGCCACTTCCCCGTCTGTCCACTTCAGAATGTTGTATGTTTTGAATGTTGAGAACTCTTAAAGCTAGGAAATCTGTATGTTCAGTAAAATAATAATGGATACCAAGAGCAGTTAGAAGAAGGAACGGTTGAAAAACCTTTCTGGGCTGCCTCATGTGGTCTAGAAGCACCACCTAAAGATGGAAAGGCTGAATTACTACCCAGAAAACCAGGGGCTGGTTCTTTCAGGGAGACACAGCCAGTGTTTCTAGCATGTCTCTGCTCTGGAAACTGGTGATGGGAATTGAGGAGGCTGAGGGCAGCCTGGATTCTGGGTTCATAGGAGCCTGTGCAGGCGGGAGGGCAGAGAGCCGTCTCACCAGGAGGGGAGGGCATCAGGCCCAGGAGGACAGTGGACCCTGCCAGGTCAAACGGTTTCCCCACATTCCTTCACGCGGCCAGCAGGTGGCACACCTGGGATGTTCACCCCACCTGCCCAACAGGAAACCCTGGAAATGAAGGCAGCAAAACACACTGCCATGTGTGTGCCTATACAACTATCTTGCATGTTCTGCACATGCACCCCAAAACCTCAAATGCAATTAAAAAATGCTGACATAAAAAAAAAAAGATTACAACCAAAAAAAAAAAAAGAAAACAAACCTTTTCAGAGAGAAAGGCCTCTTTCCTGTGATTTCTTTTTGCTTTTTCAATACCGTGAAAGCTCTAAAAATGAGCTAAATCAATATAGCTTTACTTTCATGATGAAAAGGGACGTTTTTTAAAACTTTCTTTTTAACTGAAACTAGTTTTATTTTAAAATTAAGAGCATAGCACTCGTCTAATTCCGTGGGTGTACACTTGAGCACTAGGCTCGTAACACAGATGCGTTTGTGCCTGCAGCCTGAACCTGAGCAATGTTTATTTAGTGACCCTCCGTGGAGCCCTCCATACGTATAATTGATCTCTTCACAGTGCACACTTAATGATGCTCCAGTAATTTCAAAAAAAAGCCCTACTTTAAAGACTAATCAATAAATTAAACAAAATGAAACCCACACAATGTCTCCCCACCCCCAAAACTAGCAGTTGTGAGCTGTGATTCTACGGAAACCTAATGTTTTGAAAGTAGCTCTGGTTCTTCAGCCGCCCGTCCCACCCTGGAAACGCAGCAAGATTCATCATTTATGTCACTCTGCCCTCCCAAAGTATTAACCTGGCGTTCTTTAGCTTTTCAAGATACAAACTGGGAAAGTGTTATTCATTACTTTTTTCAAAAGGCATGTTCTTCTATAACAAGCACATATAAACCAAGCCATAAAAGTATTTGACAGGACATTAAGTTACCACAGACACTGGTTAAAACACCTATTTTCTTATCAAACAATGGATTATACATTCATAAATGACATTTAAACATGTAAAAACTACCGCAGAAACTTCTATAGGTAGTGAAAATATGATTTTCACTCAGTTATTTGGCTATAATACCTCACTTTAAATTTGAGTGGAAGAATCGACTTCCTTCTGCCCCAACCAAAAAGAACATCTCAAAAATGTTTAGCCATATTAGAATGAGTACATTTTAAATAAACGTTCACTATGTACTTGATTTAGAAAGTTTAAAACTCTTTTTCTCAATCAAAGAGTAAAACTATATATTACTGGCTGGTAGGAAAAATTTGTCTCATGACACGTTTTTAATACAGATACGTGCACCAAGATTAGCTTTCTTGGATAGAATGATTTTTGTTGCTTTCAAATATGCTTGCATACGTGAGTGTACGGGTTTGGAGTTTACCCCCATAAGGTGCCATTTGAAAAATCAGCTAGTTAGGTTCAGTCTTTATTTTTTTGGACATACTTACTTAGCAACTGACTGAATAGTCTTATGATCAAACTTTAAATGTGTGTAAACAGCTGTCACTTTAACAAAATCAGGTCTGACGATGGGATTTGGAGTTGTTGCTCATGATATTCAGAGACTGTTGGAGGTCCCTCGTCACTGTTCTGCCTCAGATTCCTCTTTTAAAGACTCCAATTCCCCTTAGGCTACAGGGCGGTGAAAGGAGCGCCCGAAGAACATTCCGGTCTTCTTCACTCGGGACCTTCTCATTCTCCCTGGGAGCAGGTCCTCTAACACAACATGGAAAACATCAATTTCTATGCCCTGAGATCTAGAGTTCTGTTCCCTTTCTTAGGACTACAGGACAATACTGAAAACCGTTTACACATTGAAGTGTCCAAATATGACACTGAGACACTTAAAGTGAGGCCAGTTTCATGTATTTCCACTCTAATCCCCGACGTCATCCTCCGGTCTCGAGAAAGCCCGCCTGTAAGCAAGTGCCTTGCCGTCCCGGTCCCAGCCCCCGATGTCCACAGTGACTTTCTGAGTGGAAACTGAAATCTCTAGGAGCAGTAGACATGTAGTAAATATTTTTAAATTGTGATTCTTGACCTTGACAAGAATTCAGGTGCTCACTGAGGCGGGATGCGGCGTGGAGGGTGCGCTGATCCTCCCTCCGAGGGGTGACATTGGGCACTAAGTTGCTTTATCCTTGTCATTTTTGGAGAGTTACAAATGCGTTAGAAATAAGGAGGATTTTTTTCCTTCATTTTTACATTCATGGTGGGTGCAAATGCAACTGGAACATCTCAGAGTGAAAATGTGTTTGCTCTTACTATTCTTGAGACGGCCTAGCTAAGAAGTTATACGGAGGGCAATATAATTATAAAGCTCTTTTTATAAAAAATTGTCCAATTAGAGAAATGGCAAGACCTAAATAAGAAACAGGATGGGGTCACCTAGACAGGCTTCAGCAGATGAGTGTATGTGCCCACGAGCTGTGCAGGGCATCTCCACAGGCTGACCTGGTGGATCTAAACTGATCTATGTTCTACTCATGTCAGTCAAGAGGAGAACTATTTCAAGGTGTATCAAACCTGCCTGAGTGCGTGGCAGTCATCTGAGACTGGTGGCCTGTATTCCCATGGCCCACATACTGGCTGCTGCCCTCACTGCTCCCTGGGACCACTCAGGCTGGCCGCAGCCCGGGCCAGTCCGTATATAGGGCACCTTTGTAGTGCTGGGGTCTGAGTTCAGACTAAGACCATTCCCTGAGACCTCGGTGCACGCCTCTTCATGTGTGAGCCTGGCTCGTGTGTGGGCTGGTGTAGTAACAAGCCTGTGGTTGCCAGCCCTGAGAATGAGGGGAGAAAAGGCGGGCTGTTTGGAGGGAATACAGATTCTAGAGTGAGCAGCCCCACAGCGTCTGCTCTGGAGACTGTGGGGCGCTGAGCAGCCACGAAGCTCCCGGGGCTCTGGAAGGTGTGTGTGTGGCCGTGGCCACTTCCAGCTCCACCTGGGAGCTTCCCGCTCCGCTCAGCCTCTTTCAAGTAGGTGGTTAAGCAATAGAGTTAGTTTGCTTTGGGGATTAAAAATTTTAATTGTTCAGGGAATTTTATTTCTTTCCATGTTAACACAATTTGCATTTTTGATTGTAGGTGCCCCACGCCTGGCTGTGACGGTTCTGGACATATCACCGGCAATTATGCTTCTCATCGGAGGTATGTGGAGATGCTACTCTTCTCTCCAAAATGCTCTTTCTCACTGAAATGACAGGAATAGCGCTCGCTTTGGGCACCAAGCCTTGCACAGTTTGACACCATGGGCAAAATTCAGGATCTAAAGACTCGTAGCGCCAGAAAGCAGTGGCGTCTTCACTGGAGCTTCACTTAGAAAGCAGCCCCTCCATTTCCAGGGCCACCAGCTCCTCTCAGGACCTCTCCCGTGCAGTGCACGGGGCCCCACGGAGAGACAGTCCTAGCCGCCCAGCAGCGCTTCTCTCTAAATTGGAAGGGTAAAGGAAAGAGAATAGTATCTGCCATAGGAGCCCTGAGAGCAGCCATCGGGACACACACATTCTAGTACCATGAGAGTCGATCTTAAATATTAAGAGTGGACCACAGAGCTGCACAGTTATTATATGCAGCCATCAGTAGAGCTCAGAGCTGCAGAAGTGCTTATGTCACAAAGCCTAGGCACTGTCACTCCCAAGGAGAGGGTAGTGTCTAAAACATAATACAGAGATTTGGTCATGTGAGATAACAACATTTCTATCCTACTCGACTTTCGGTAAATGCTGAATGAACACGGATTTAGGACAGGCACTATTTAGCTGAGAATTGAAAGAAATGGTAGAACTATTACAGAACAAGTTTGCCAGTTGTTAAAGATGGTCCGTGAGGACTGTTCGTGGGGGAGTGGGCATGGCAGGGGCACAGGGACCATGCAGTGAGCCCTGGCAGTGGGGAGACTGGACTCGACCCCAACCCTAATGAGGCCAGGTGGGAATTTACAACCAATGAGTTGGACCAAGGTTGGGGTCAGTGGATGGAAAAGTCCCCACGGGAAGCATCAGGGAGAAGGGATTTCTGTCCAAATGGACTTGATGGGGTCACTGCTGACGGCCGGCCAGGGTGGTAGGATATCCAGGGACTCAGACACTGAAGGTGGGGCATTTTTCTTAAGCTGACTTAGAAGGATTCTTGCTCACGCTGGATCCTACAAGGACAGAGAGGGAAACCGAGGTCAGGCTCATTCTAGTGAAGGACTCAGAGGAGCTCAAGTAAAGTTTTGGTCAAGAAAAAAGCCCTTGTGGATATATTGTCCACACAAAGGTGAATCCACTACACGCAATAAATGTTTAAGTTATGTGAGGTGTACCAACAGCAAATGCCAAGGTCAGGACAAGAATATTTCTGAAAGACTGATTTAAAGGAAGTCCCCAGTGTGGGAAACAGTCCTGCATCTATCAAAGAAATAAACTGCACTGGAAGACCAACTGCTGCCTTTCATCTCTCTAAGTTTTCGATTATAAAGTAGGCAGTCCGGAAGCGGGTGAGGCCTCCCGCTTTTAACATATTGCTTGCAAGAAAAAAGAAAGAGAGAAAAGAAGGAAGGGAAGGAAAGAAAAGGGGAAGGGTGGGGAGGAAGAGGAGTGGGGGTAGAGGAGAACAGGGGAGCGGGAGGGAGGAAAGAGGGAGAGGAGGAGGGAGACAGGAGAGGGAGGGGAGTGGGAGGAAAGGACAGAGGGAGGGGGAGAGAGAAAGGAAGCTAGCAGAGTTAAAGAGAGTGTCAGCAGTTGATGTCCCTGCCCCCCCCCACCCCCCAGGGCAAGCTTGTCTGCAGAGTAGCTGTGTGAAACAGGCTGTCTGTCCCTGAGTGACCAGATCCCTGTGGTCAGAGTGGGGGACCTCACCTGACTAGCTGGCATTTGGATTAGAAGCAGAACTCAAAGGCTAATTGTTTTGTCATTAAAATCTCACTGAGAGTGATTTGCTCCTGTGCTCACATGCCAGCCATTTGGGAGCTGTGTTTAAACAGCAGGTGTCTATGAAAAGCATAAATTGTGGAAGCCACCAAGGAAACATGAAGTATGTAACTTCTTCAGACTCGGTGCAAACACCTCGCGCTCCTGACCCGGATTCCTCAGCCTCTGCACTGCTGGTTGTGGGGGCAGATGGCCGTTTGCCATGGGGACCATCCTCTGCACTGTGGGACCCGTGCGGCAGCCCTGAGCCTCACTCACCAGATGCCAGTAGCATCCACCCGTTCATGACTACCAAAGATGCCCGCAGTCACTGCTGAGTTCCCCCTGGGACACCACTGCCACAGGCCAGGGGCAGCGGAGGGCTTATTACATAGATGTGGCCTCACCGGGCAGCACAGAAACAGCCTCTACACTTGGTAGAGCAAGAGTGAGTCATGCCTTCCAACAGGACTGCCACAACTAGATCACTGGTTTAGAGTAAAAGAAAATGCTTTAAAACTCCAATTCAATATATGTAGACAAGCACATTCCAAGCTAGACTTTATTCCATCTTAGAAAAGCGATGTCTCGGTCCCCTCACATGGCCAGAGCTTCCAGTATGGCGTAATGTCAGCGCCTCTGGAAGGTGAACACTTCCTGGTCATTTTATGTCCAAATCTCTGTTTTTCTGCTGATTTTTTTGGTGGGGCATTGGCATCATGTAAATTTAGTCGTAATGTGGTTTAAACATTTTATTCATTTTCCATCTGTTAAGTATTAATGTTGCACAGACCCATGATGAAAATCTAATCTAAGCTCGAATGTAAGCTGCCATCTCTTCCTGGAGTGAATGATCCCGGGTCAATCCGTGGAGATGGAAAGTACATGTGCTTTTGTGTTGGGCAAACCTGAGAACCAGAAGGAGCCCTCTCGGGTTCCAGTGTATTGAAGGCAGAGTACCTTGTGACATGACTGGTTCTGGCAACAGCTTACCTGGCGTCGACACCCGAGCATGCTGACACAGGCATCCCAAGCGGAAGTGCTGCCTTCAGCTAACACTCCTTACGTGAAGTCACTGCGAAGGAAAGATGGAGGCCACCGTGAAGCCAGCGCAGTTCTGTGTCAATGGGCTGCTGATGACAGCCACCAACCAGCAAACAGGGAAGCTCGTCCAGGACTGTTGGTGCTTGGTGGCCAGAAATCCAAGTGGGAGGAACTTCTTTTCATTTTAATCTCCTGTTTCCCAGGAACAGAAACATAAGGTTACGTATATGCAACTGTGGAAAAAACGTCACTGAGACAACGATTCGCTGGTGTTCTCCCCTCGCTTGTGCCACAGTTCAAGGTAGTTGTGTGGGTTCAAGGCATCCTCCTCCCACACTGGGGTCTGTCCTCAGAGCTGAAGTCACAAAACAACGCTCCTGAAGGTGCTCAGGACACAGATCCGCCCTGCGCACCTGTGGTGTCTGCAATTCTCCCTCCTGCTCCCGGACAGACGACACTCCAATTCTGTCTGCAGTCACAGAGTGTTGCCAGCCCCCTCCTGAGAGAAAAGCGAGGCGGAGCCCCGGCCTTCTCCTGGGCCCGTTCTGGGAACTCAGACAAGGAGCTGTCCTCCACCATTTCCACAGCTGCACTGAGCGTTCGCAGTTTCATTCACTTTTAGATTTGAGGAAACTCAGGGGCCAAGAGATTAAGCAGCAGATCTGAGCTGGAGCCCGCATTGCCTGGCTCCAAGTCCCAGCTCCTGGCAGCCCATGTGCCTAGGATGGCCTGGAGGAAGTGTGTGTGCTAAACCTCCTGGAGAAGGCGCGGGTTGCACCTGCCTCTTGGCCGTGGTGTTTTCCGGCCTCCACGTAGCGTCTGAAACGTCCCTAAGTCCATTTCAACAGATGTTCCTTGGTTGTGTTCTATCAAATGATCCTCCATCCACCGCTTTGCCGATGCTCCATCGTCAGTGAACAGGGAGGCCCTGTCAACTACCTGCCTACAAAGGCATCCACCTCATTCACAGTCATCCAGGGGCCCCTCTTTGCACTCTTGTCTTCAAACAAACAGAAGTGTTTCTTGAGTATATCCTCAAAATCCTGTTTTCCAAGCACCTTTACTCTGTTCTCCAGCCCTCCCAGGCCCTCTCCTTCACCCATAGCCCCACAGCAGGGTCCCACCAGG
>CM052654.1:140602214-140642694 GCA_028533165.1 Leontopithecus rosalia
CATGGTGAAACCCCGTCTCTACTAAAGATACAAAAAATTAGCTGGGCATGGTGGTGCGTGCCTGTAATCCCAGCTACTCAGGAGGCTGAGGCAGGAGAATTGCCTGAACCCAGGAGGCGGAGGTTGCGGTGAGCCGAGATGGCGCCATTGCACTCCAGCCTGGGTAACAAGAGCGAAACTCCGTCTCAAAAAAAAAAAATGAGCAGCTGGTCTGTGACTATAAACTGGAAGAACCAACAGCTGGGCTTCATCACGGGAAAGCAGCCACTACCCGGGCCTCCCAGGGTCGCTGCCCACCCGCTGGGCCCAGCTTCTCCTGTTGGGCAGCCTTCAGCCAGGTCCCTGCATTTCACCCAAGTTGCGGGACACACCATTCCTGGAGTGCTAAGTTTTAGGACAGAAACAGGTCCCCCTGTTGCAGATCTCAGTGCATGCCTGTCCATCCGTGGGTGAAAAAGACAAGCTGCAGGGCACTGGGAGAGCAAGTGGTGGCAGTGGGTCCCACCCAGGTCTTCCTAAGTCCAAGTGTGTGCTGAGTCTGGGCGGTCAATTCCCGGCACGTTCGCACAGAACCAAGGTGTTTCTTAGTAATCCCCAGAGCACAGCTGTGTGCTCAGCCATCACCTAAGCCCGGGAGCACCGCTGTGTGCTCGGCCATCACCTAACCCCGGGAGCACCGCTGTGTGCTCGGCCATCACCTAACCCTGAGGTCACCGCTGTGTGCTCGGCCATCACCTAACCCCGGGAGCACCGCTGTGTGCTCGGCCATCCCCTAAGCCCGGGAGCACCGCTGTGTGCTCGGCCATCACCTAAGCCCGGGAGCACCGCTGTGTGCTCGGCCATCACCTAACCCCGGGAGCACCACTGTGTGCTCGGCCATCACCGAATGAAGGTGGTTCTTTTTAACCCCGAAGCACCGCTGTGTGCTCAGCCATCGTTTCCGTCTGTGTAGTGAGTCCGGGCAAGGCCAGGGGACTTTCCTGCTGCTCTTCAGGGGACTGAGGCACAGCATGCAGTATCACTGCCATGATGGCATTCTTCACATCCGAGGCTCTGTGTTCCTGCTGCCCTTGCTACAGATGTGGAAAAGACAATTCTCTTTTCCCTTTTTTTTTCTTTTTTTTGTACAGGGTCTCACTCTGTCACCCAGGCTGGAGAGCAGTAGCACAATCTTAGCTTACTGCAGCCTCCGCCTCCTGGGCTCAAGCAATCCTCCCACCCAGCCTCCTGAGTAGTTGGAGCTACAGATGTGCACCACCACACCCAGCTGATTTTCGTATTTTTGGTAGAGATGGGATTTCACCATGTTGCCCAGGCCACGCTCAAACTCCTGAGGTCAGGCAATTTGCCTGCTTCTGCCTCCCAAAGTGCTAGGATTACAGACATGTGCCACCATGCCTGGCCTTAAATATTTTAAGAGAGACAAGGTCTCACTATGTTGCCCAGGCTGGTCTTGAACTCTTGAGCTCAAGCAATATGCCCACCTGGGATTCCCACAGTGCAGGGATTACAGGCATGCGCCACCACACCCAGGCTTCTTTTCTTTCCTATGAGTGTAAAGCCTTTCCAGGGGTCACTTTTACACCTTCAGTGTAATAAGACTGCTCAGCAGCTTCCCTCCGTGTGAGGCCTGGACACTGTGCGGGAAAGAGAAGTCACCGGGGCCCAAATGAGGCACTGAACTGGCCGAGAAGGGCCTGGCACTGGATTTTAGCTCTTTCTCTTGAGCATTTGTCTGAAAGAGAAGCAGCTTTTCTACATGTCCTTAAAGTTCCCTTCTGGCTCTGAAGTATTTTTCTTTCTTTCTTTTTTTTTTTTTTTTTGAGATGGAGTTTCACTCTTGTTACCCAGGCTGGAGTGCAATGGTGCGATCTCGGCTCACCGCAACCTCCGCCTCCTGGGTTCAGGCAATTCTCCTGCCTCAGCCTCCCAAGTAGCTGGGATTACAGGCACGTGCCACCATGCCCAGCTAATTTTTGTGTGTGTGTTTTTAGTAGAGATGGGGTTTCACTATGTTGACCAGGATGGTCTCGATCTCTTGACTTCATGATCCACCTGCCTCGGCCTCCCAAAGTGCTGGGATTACAGGCGTGAGCCACCGCGCCTGGCCCTGTTTCTTTCTTTTTAAAGTTTCGGGATGAGCCTCCTGTAGTGTCTTCCCCTGACAGGTGACATTATTTTCTTTGTCTGTCGAGTGATCTCATCATGCGTGAGCACTCAGCCCAGCCCGAGCCACGGCGTGACTGTGTTAGCGAGTCTCCCTTCAGAGCGCTTTTGCAGACACTCGCTGGATGCCTCTTAGCGCCTTGGCACCTGGGCTGAAGTTGCACCATTTGTGACTTTCTATGGGGGTGGGGCAGGGGCAGTCTTTAGGAGAGAAGGAAGCAAGATCATGCTTTGTTCTTTCCTTTGACTATCAAAGCAGAAAGCAAGCTAGGGAAAGGAGCTCTAGCCCTGAAAATGAGCCCACCCACCCAGAGCCCTCCTCTCCCTGAGGGTCTTCACACCCACCCAGAGGTCTCCACTCACTGAGGGGTCTTCACACCCACCCAGAGTTCTCCTCTCCCTGAGGGGTCTTCACACCCACCCAGAGTTCTCCTCTCCCTGAGGGGTCTTCACACCCACCTAGAGCCCTCCTCTCCCTGAGGGGGCTTCACACCCACCCAGAGCCCTCCTCTCCCTGAGGGGTCTTCACACCCACCCAGAGTTCTCCTCTCCCTGAGGGGCCTTCACACCCACCTAGAGGTCTCCTCTCCCTGAGGGGTCTTCACACCCACCCAGAGGTCTCCTCTCCCTGAGGGGTCTTCACACCCACCCAGAGGTCTCCTCTCCCTGAGGGGTCTTCACACCCACCCAGAGCCCTCCTCTCCCTGAGGGGGGCTTCACACCCACCTAGAGCTCTCCACTCACTGAGGGGTCTTCACACCCACCCAGAGGTCTCCTCTCCCTGAGGGGTCTTCACACCCACCTAGAGCTCTCACTCACTGAGGGGTCTTCACACCCACCTAGAGCTCTCACTCACTGAGGGGTCTTCACACCCACCCAGAGCCCTCCTCTCCCTGAGGGGTCTTCACACCCACCCAGAGCCCTCCTCTCCCTGAGGGGTCTTCACACCCACCCAGAGCTCCCCTCTCCCTGAGAGGTCTTCACACCCACCTAGAGCTCCCCTCTCCCTGAGAGGTCTTCACACCCACCTAGAGCTCCCCACTCACTGAGGGGTCTTCACACCTACCCAGAGCCCTCCTCTCCCTGAGGGGGCTTCACACCCACCCAGAGCTCTCCTCTTCCTGAGTGGGCTTCATGCCCAGGCACATGTGTCTGGGGACTCACAGTATGTCCCAGGGATGTGGCTGTGGACAGTTCTACAAAATCAGGCCTTCCTCTTCCACAGCCCCTCATCCACCAGAATCTCATGGGCCAAGAGAGCAACTGCGACCTTCCAGCTCTTCCCTGGCATTTCCCCGTCTCCCTCCTCTGCCTTACAAAGGACTGGCCTGCTGCACGGGGCTGCAGTGGGTGGCCCCAGGACTCAGGAGTTCTTAGGCTCCCACAAGGGACCATTGGTGACCACCTGGGCCTTGCGACAGAGCAGAGCTGTGGAAGTAATATCCACCCACCCATCACTCCCAGAACAAAATTAGAGATGAAAGGTTGTCGTGGGACCCACGTCAAGACTTGGATTTAAAATGACACTGACTTAGTCAGAACAGCTGACCTGATCTGGCAGATCAGCTAGAGAACAAACCCTGGTTTGCCTGTTAGTTTGACATTTCTCATAAATTCTTGAAACTAAACATCCTGACCTAAGGATTTTGATAGAAATATGTTGAAAGCTAATCTGCTGTAAGAATAGAGTAAAATGTATATGTGTATGTGTGTGTATATGTGTATGTGTGTATGTGTATGTATGTGTATGTGTGTATCTGTGTGTATGTGTGTATGTGTATGTGTATCTGTGTGTGTATATGTGTGTATGTGTGTATCTGTGTGTGTATGTGTATGTATCTGTGTGTATATGTGTGTATGCGTATGTGTATGTGTGTATATGTGTATGTGTGTATGTGTATGTGTGTATCTGTGTGTATGTGTGTATGTGTATGTGTATGTGTGTATCTGTGTGTATGTGTGTATGTGTATCTGTGTGTGTATATGTGTGTGTATGTGTGTATCTGTGTGTGTATGTGTATGTAACTGTGTGTATATGTGTGTATGCGTATGTGTATGTGTGTATATGTGTATGTGTGTGTATGTGTATGTGTGTATCTGTGTGTGTATGTGTGTGTATGTGTGTATATATGTGTATGCATATGTGTATGTGTGTGTGTGTGTATCTGTGTATATGTGTGTATGCGTATGTGTGTGTATGTGTGTATCTGTGTGTGTGTTTGTGTGTGTGTGTGTGTGTGTGTGTGTGTGTTGAAAGCACTCTGCCAGATGCGGTCCCTGGGAATGTGCTTGAGAAGAGTCCAGCACGACGGCTCTAGAGGCACAGAGTCACTTCGCCCCGTGTTCTGCAGCCTCCTTAAGGCCGAGTGTTCTAAAGGCATTTGGATGCTTGCAATTTCACAGAAGCTTGTGGTGAACGCATCTTAAATGATACATTCGTTCATGATTTAGTTGCTTTACAAATTGGGTTGTTTTTGCATTGGGTATTTTTATCTCGAAGTTATAACATTTTTTTTTCATTTCACTAAAAGCAGCACCTAAGGCCCAATCCCACTAATCCGTCCCTTTCTCTTACTCTCATCTTTCCAAAGTCTCAGTAGAGAGGAGCCTCCGCCTCTGTTCCGCCGATGTCAGCAGGGTTTCTGGGGTGCTCTCAGGCCTCAGCCTCCGGCTGATTGCACCCCTTCTGCCTTTCTGTCTGCAGTGCTTGAAAACAGCATCTACCCACTGGAAGCCTCCTCAGAGGCCTGGGCTGGATGTGTTTTCCATTTGTTTTGAGTGAAGATCCATTGTGGTGCCATGTGACCAATAAGAACAGCAGTCTCAAATCCTGGGTGTTTTAGGGTAATTGGGTTTGACCAATGAGAACAGCAGTCTCAAATCCTGAATGTTTTAGGGTATTGGGTTTGACCAATGAGAACAGCAGTCTCAAATCCTGGGTGTTTTAGGGTAATTGGGTTTGCAAAACTCCTGCTCTCCTTCCCTGTATACCCAATTGTACGAAGTCAAGTGGTCACAACAGAGGAATCTCCATCTCTTTGGCATTGGCTGTAGAGTGTTGCCAGTAACCAGACACAGCTGGGCAGGGAAGCAGGTAACCAAATGCCCTTTGTAACTATGGGCACCAGGGCCCTGTGCCCAGCTATGACAAGACTGGTCCATGTAGCCCCATGGACCTCGGCGGGACGGCAGTCACATGCCAGGGTCACTCAGATAGGTGCACACCTGACCAAGGTCGTCATTCTGGCACAGTTTACAAACTGGGAATTCTGTTAGTTAATACATGTTTTTCAATCACTCAGAATGAGACTTTTTATTCACTAAATGTCAAATATTCAGAGAGACCTTTTGTGGCCACCTCCCACCAGCCAGCTCCCATGTCCCTCTCTCCCACTTCCCACAGCTTCCTGTCGGTGGATGAGGAGAGGTCATCCTCGGCATTTCCCAGGCTGCACTTGTGTTACACGTCTCTCGTCCATTTTCCTACCCAGAACCTAAGCTGAGTGAGGGCAGAGATGACCTGGGCTTGGTGAATGTGGCTGCAGAGCCTGGCTCCAAGCCTGGGGTGTTTGCAGAATGACTGATGCAGAGAGCAATTGAGAGAAAGAATAAAAGCAGGAGGAAATAGACAGGCCAGGCTCAGCAAATCAGCACCCAGGACCACATGGCTTCTGCCTCCGGTCCAGGGACACACCTAAGATCCAGGGTAATGGTCCCGGGAGCTCAACACTCCTCGCCTGTGTGTCTCAGTTGATAGTTTCTTTTTGTGGGGGACCTAAGGCAGGGAAGGGGCAGTGGTAGGGAATAGAAAGACACGGAGATTGTGATTTTTTTTTCTTTCTAATTCAAGGGTATATTTTTCCAAGCAAATTCAATTACAAATATAAAAGGAACAAAGAAAACTCCCAAAATTTTCACTGTAATGTTTTTGTATATTATGGTTTTAACATCCTAATATTCATTATTACAGGTATAGAAAATGACGAAGAAATCAAACAATTAGATGAAGAAATCAAGGAGCTGAACGAATCCAACTCCCAGATGGAAGCCGACATGATCAAGCTCAGAACTCAGGTAACAGTTTTTGAAGCCCTCAATTTTAGCTCTAGCGCGGGCTATCACATGGCATGAAATCGGCTTTTAGGAGAGCTGTCACTGCCTCTTCTTTGCTCTTTCGTTTCCTTCGTTTTTCCACGTAATGATGTTGCTCTTCCGTGGATGTCATTCCGTGGCAGTGTTCACTGTGGTCCACCAGCTTTCAGTCTGCCTGTGTGTTTGTGGTTTTTGATAAAGTGCATTTGTGAATAGGAATTTTCAGAGGATCACCTGTTCCTGCAAACAGTGAAGGATTTCCTTCCAAGATACTTTAGGTCCTCGTGTTATTTAGTTACTGTCTTACATGTATAGTGACAGTCTGTGTTCCTGTGTTCCCAGAATTTAAAATAGGTCCTCGTGTTATTTAGTCACTGTCTTACACGTATAGTGACAGCCCGTGTTCCTGTGTTCCCAGAATTTAAAACAAGCCATGCCTGCCACTTAGGACTCCTGGGTGCCTGGGGTTTGAAGAAGTGGCCCCAGTGACTTGTAGCTGCAGAGCCTGGGGTTGGGAACAAAGGGGAGTGGCAACTGGCAGAGCCTCTGTGGTCTCCTAACCCCCTCCATGCCCATGGGCAGCCCACAAGCCTACAAAGTAAACATCCTCAGCCTCATCTTACACAGTTTCTTTTTTTTTTTTTTTTTTTTTTGAGATGGAGTCTTGCTCTGTCACCCAGGCTGGAGTTCAGTGGCACAATCTCAGCTCATTGCAACCTCCGTCTCCCGGGTTCAAGTGATTCTCCTGCCTCAGCCTCCCACATAGCTGGGATTATAGAAACACAGCACTGTGCCCCACTAATTTTTGTATTGTTAGTAGAGATGAGGTTTCACCACGTTAGCCAGGCTGGTCTGGAACTCCTGACCTCGTGATATGCCCGCCTCAACTTCCCAAAGTGCTGGGATTACAGATGTGAGCCACCGCGCCCAGCCTACACACACAACTTCTAAGACCGAGAGACAACGTCCTCAGCCAAGCTGAGGCCACAAAGGCCAGGCCGGACCCTGTTTACCTCAAGCCTGTGCCTGCTGTCCCATACCTAGCTGTGTTAGGGTCCCAGTCACCAACGTACAGTCTGGGAGTGGAATTTATTTGCTGACTGTGCGACCCTCACATTGCCCACAAGGTGAGCAGAGGAGTCCTTTCCTCCATCCTGGCCCCTCCACAGCAGGCCGTAGTGTGATGAGGTTCTCGGGGGATGCTGACCAGCCTCTGTGAAGGTTGCTCAGTTTGCTGGAATGAGCCTGGAGGACCAGATGGAGAGGAGGATGGTGACACCACCAGCCACCTACTGATGATGTCGTCCCCCTGACAAACTCCGAGGGGCTCCCTTATTCTCCCCCCTCTGCAGATGAAGAAGCCGAGGCTGGGGAAGGGTGAGGGCCTTTCCCATGGTTAGCTAGGCTGAACAGCTCCGCTCTGCTCAGCCAGTGGTTTCCACCCCCTGGACACAGCGTCCCCAGGGATGCAGATATCCTCTGGGGCTGGGGCCCCACCAAGCAACTGAAAAGGATTTCCAGGTCCCCTTGTGGGTACCAAGGATGAGGCCAAGAGTGGGAATTCCCCATCACGCCCTGTGGCTGCTGCCTGGGCATTTTGATGCCAACCTACTTCCCCAGAGGGCATCACTGCCTTGATCTCACAGGCCTGGTAGCCCCAGGGGCTATGCCCAGCCTTTCCAGAGTCTCACATTGGCCTGGCCAAGGCTCACCTGACACAGGTTGGAATTTCCCTTGAGACTTACCTGAATGTTGGGCTTGGGGAATGGAGTGATAGCCTGTGGTTTTCTCAGCCCCAGGACCAGCTGAGGCCATGGAGGTGGCATCTTGGACTTTATAGGAGGTCCCATGGCTGCTGGAGCACCCACGAGCTCCTGGTTCTGGGACAGAGTAGGAGGTGGCCAAGTCAGCAAAGATTGTTTCACTGGGACAGATCAAAAATTCCCCCTTGAGTTGTTTATTAGTCTGTTCTCACACTGCTAATAAGGAAATATTTGAGACTGGGTCGTTTATAAAGGAAGCATGTTTCAGGGACTCACAGTTCAGCATGGCTGGGGAGGCCTCAGGAGACTTAGAATCATGGAGGAGGGTAAGGGGAAGCAGGGCACCTTGGCAAGGCGGCAGGAAGGAGAAGTGCAAGCAGAGGAAATGCCAGATGCTTATTTATAAGATCTCCTGAGACTCACTCACCATCACAAGGACAGCACAGGGGAACCACCCCTATGATCCAATGACCTCCACCTGGTCCAGTCCTTGACACGTGGGAATTATGGGGACTCTAATTCGAGGTGAGATTTGGGTCGAGACACAGAGCCAAACCATATCAAGTTGTGTTCTGTTCATGAAAATCTTAATTTATTTCCTCCTCTGAATGGCACCTTGCGGGGCACTCTCTCATGAGGCAGAGTGTCCTTGTCTGCCCAGGGTGTTCAGTCCACAGGCTACTGGGGCAACCCAATTCCAATAGGATGCCATTCAAGAAGACGGTTCTTCCCACTCACTGAAATCCCTCCTGCTGCACCGTGGCCATCCACGAGGGATAGACGGCAGCTCTCACGCCAGCTGTGGACGAAGCCCTGGCCGCGGGGGCTCAGCCAGGGGCTGAGTAGGCTTAGAGGTCGTGCGGCCTGGATCCAAGCCCTGGAGAAGAACGTGTGCACCTGCTCAGGCTGTAGCGTAGGAACCCCGGGCACTCTCTGCACACGCCTGGGCATGGCCTCCCTCAGGAAGCACCCAGGCCTGCGTCTGCTCTCACTGGCCTCTTGGTGCCTATTGTTGTCTCTGAGATGAGTGGCTGCTCCCGGCAGCATCCATTTGGACCTGATCTCAAAACTGAATGTTGAGAGTTCACATTTATTCTCACTGACTGGGCTGATGAGAGGTGACTTCCCAGATGTGCCCAGGGATGGACCTTGCCCTATTCTAGAAGGCATGCCTGTGTCTCAAAAGGGATAGGAACGCGCTGAGCCAGCGTCCCCCAGCCCTGCAGCTCAGGGTCGAAGGATGAGCCCCAGCCCTGCAGCTCAGGGTCGGAGGATGAGCTCCAGCCCAGAGGTGGTTCTGTGAGCACCAGGCCCGAGCTCAGAGCCCAGCAGCTGCTGACACAGGTGACTTAGAGCCAGATAATCCTGAAACGGGTTGGACCCGGGGCAAAACTTATCGGAAAACAGTGTACGCCCACAGCCAGGCGCCCCCTTGCTGCCTGTGCCTCGGCCGCTGCTCCAGAGGCTATGGAGGAGGAACGTGGGCCAGCACACTCTCCAGGATATAAAGTGGCCCTGCCTGATGGCCTGGGCCTCCCTGCAGCAGCGCCATGCCCCTGGCACTTCCCTCTACAAGGCCCTGACTTTCCCATGCTTCTCAGGCCCTCACACCCTCAGGGAGCAAGGCCAGGAAGGGAACAGGCCCAGACCCATGTTTTCTTGTCCACTCGGACCCAAGAGAAAGGCAGACTTCTCCCAGTGCCCCATGACACTGACCCAGGATTGCAGGGCTGCACACGGAGCCCACGCCAGAGATGATGCAGGCCGCAGGGCTGTCCCAAGACCAAGCCAGGAGATGACTGATAAGCGTGTGTCCATGCCCCAACGTTCTTTCTGGAATGGGAGTGGAGGGAAGGGTGTCACAGTCAGCGCTCAGGCCTGCGGCCCGTGATGAAGGTCTCACACAGGGAGGGGTCCAGACTTAAATCCAGTCAAGAACAGATCCAAGAGAAGGAAAAAAGGAAACTCCGTCCATGCCTTTAAATTTCACGCCTGGCCGGGCGCGGTGGCTCACGCCTGTAATCCCAGCACTTTGGGAGGCCGAGGCGGGTGGATCACGAGGTCAAGAGATCGAGACCATCCTGGTCAACATGGTGAAATCCACGTCTCTACTAACAATACAAAAAATTAGCTGGGCATGGTGGCTCCTGCCTGTAATCCCAGCTACTCGGGAGGCTGAGGCAGGAGAATTGCCTGAACCCAGGAGGTGGAGGTTGCGGTGAGCCGAGATCGCGCCATTGCGTTCCAGCCTGGGTAACAAGAGCGAAACTCCATCTCAAAATAAATAAATAAATAAATAAATAAATAAATAATAATAAATTTCACACCTGTGCTGGATGGGGGAGACCACCCCTGCCACTCTCCTCGAAACAGGCTGTGTCTTACATCTCAAGCCCAGGAGTGCTCTTCCTAAAACTTTGAAAGGGGCTTTTTTCACTGTTCAGTTGTAAGAATTCAAATTAGGACAAATGCAAGGTGATTTAATTGAGAAGATGAGTTTTCCAATTTCGAATATGTTCAAACACTATTTGGTCCAATTAGTGCAACCAACACAATTCCTATGTGGCTGAAAGATCCAGACACCGTTACGCTTGGCAGCTTGAAAAGGAGGAGGCTGTGTCAGGGTCTTCACCTCATGCAAACGCAATCAGAAGTCCCAATGCCCGGTCACAACCCAGTCTAACCCAGGCTTCCTCCCGGGGCAGCCCAGAACCAGCAGAACTGCTGGCCAAGGTGCCTGTGGGCTCTGCTGCTTCCCCAGCCCCACTCAAGTGGATTCAGCTTCAGCGGCTGAGGCACCCAGGCTGGGCACACCCAAGCCTTGGTTCTGGACTCCAAGATTCCCAGGACACCTCTCATCCGATTCAACTCAGTTCACACCAGAGCCTGGAGCGGAGATGAGAAAAGCTCACACTCTGCCGCAGGGGACACCCAGAAGTCGCCTGTTATCAGAATGGAAAAGAAGACAGCCACTGAGAAAGAGAACAGGGGGCTCAAGTGCTGGGCGCGTCCTGGCAAGCAGGGTTCCTGCGAACCACAAGTGCCGAGGGCCTGGAGCAAGGAGCCTGAGGAGAGATGGTGGGAGTCCTGCAGGCGCGGGAGGTGGAGGAGGGAGAGGAGCACTCCCGCCTAGAGGAGGACCGCTGCGAGCAGGCTGGAGGCTGGGAGGCTGCTCCCCACCGCCCAGGGTCAGGTTCCGCAGAGGCGCTTGTCAGGGAGGTGGGGCAGGGGGCATTTCAGTATGAAAGGGAGCTCATGTTTTCAAGTCAAGCGGTCCATGAGAAACCCCCCCAGCTCCTGGTGCAAGGCCCGGATGCACCAGCGTGAACAGCCCCGTGCAGCCTGACTGCTTCTGAGATTGGCAGGTTGGTTAATCCCACAGCCTGCAGCCCTCAGCAGGTGGTGGCTCCTGTCCCTGGGCTCAGCCTCTCTGTGACCCAGCCTCCCTGGAGCGCCTGCCTCCCCCGTCGGTCAGCACAGGCCTGGGCAGGAGGCGGTCCTCTCACTCGAGGGCGCTTGCCTTGGGGTTGGGCCCTTCCACCGCCCCACTGCTCACGTCTCGGGATTCCCACCCTTTACACTTCTTCCGGAATCGTTTTCTAAACACAGCACGCCATCCAGGTGCTCGGTCTACGCCCGGGATTGGCAGACATCTTCCACAGACGACCAGATGGCAACCATTTTTGGCTTCTGGAGCCCGCAGCTGTGTTGCCGCACGACAGCCTCACAACACGTGTGCGTGCGGCGCTGCGATCGGAATTTAATACGGCTCCTGCATGTTACAAAATGCTGCTGTTTTCTTTTTCTGACCACTAAGAAATGCAAACGCCGTTCTGAGCGGTCCTGGCTCTCAGTGTCAGGCCCCGGGCTAGGGCTGACCTTTCCCTGCTCCAGGCGTCGTCAGGGACTGTGCAGTTTAAGAACATGAGGCCCGGAAGGACAGAAGGTGTTGACGAGTCTCTAAAAATGCAGGTTTGGGCCTAGACGGGCCATCAGCCTGCTGCTGACACGGGAACCTTCTTGGGAAGTCCGAGAACGCACTGCTTCCTAGCAGCATGAAAACCTTCCGGTGCTTCTTAAACCATCAAAGACAGAGCCCACCTTCGCCTGGAGCTGCCCCCTTTACCGGCGACTCGATGTTCCTGGAAACGTAGACTCAGATGTGCCCATGCACATCACCCACGATGGCAGAAGCAACCGGCCCAGCTGCCAGACAGGCCCCCAGACCCACTGTCAATGCCAGCCCCACCCCGTGGAAGCACCTATGATCAGGGATGCCTTCCAAGAGTGAGGAACCACTACCGTGGCTGCTGGAGGTTGCGTTTGGAGTAAGACACCTGCCTCTGCGTCCCTCCCCAGCCTGCTCAGCCTCATCTCAGCCTGGCGTCGGAGGGGCTGGCCAGAGGCTGGCATCTCAGGGGCTGGGCAGAGGCCAGCATCAGAGGGGCGGGGCAGCACCCCTGCCTCACCTTTCTCAACAGCGCTGTCTCTCATGACCGCCACAGCGTGCTGGCCAGCTCCATGGCTGCTGAGAGGCCTTCCCTTTGCTCCGGGCCCCTAAGAGTGGGTCGGAGGCCCCAGGAATAACAAATGTCTTCTCACGGCAAACACACTGCACATCAGCGTGAGTTCATGTAGTGGGCCAGGAGGGATTCTCATTTTCCAGAAAAAGAGCCCACCATTTGCCTGGCTAGCATAGTAAGGAAGGGGCAGCTGTACCCCTGAGACACTCAGCCTCTAGCCATCCTGTAGGAAGGTCTCAGGCAAGCGAGACCTTGCTGTCTGTGTGTGAGAAGCCTGGGGTCCCACACGTGTGGGCTGGGATGCAGGAGATCCAGTGGCCACGGGCTGCACTTGCAGAAGGTGAGGCTGTGGGACCTGGCAGATAGCCTTGGTTCTGGTTTTGGGTCTCCAGACATCCCCTCTGACCCTGGCTGAGGCTCACCATGCTGCCTGGTTCAGGAGATGATCAATTTCCAGAGCCACAGAGGCATGACGCAAGTGGGACATTCGTTCATGGGACATTCGTTCAAGCTACATATTCCGTTTCACTGCTGAGCAGGTCAGCACAGTGGCATTTGTTCCACTCTGACAAAAGCAAAGCATACATTATAAGCATGGGAGGCCACCCCAGCCACAGACCCTGGTAGCATGGAGGGAACTGCCTAACTCCTGGGTCCCACAGAGATTCCTGAGCACAGGAAGACATTCCAGCCTCTGCAGGAGGGTCTGGGTTTCTCAGCAGAGAACACAGGTTGAAGGAGGAATGGATCTAACATGTGTCCTCACGAATCTTGCTGCAGACGGGAGACGGGAGCATCCCCTGCCTTGGGCATCCCATAGGCTGCTTCTCTGCTCCACCAGGGCAGAGACTGGGTCGGGGGCCCCAGGAATAACAAATGTCTTCTCACAGCAAACACACCACACATCTCAGTGTGAGTTCATGTTGTGGGCCGGGAGCATTATTCCCATTTTCCAGAAAAAGAGCCCACAGTTTGCCTGGCCTGGATAGTAAGGAAGGGGCAGCCAGACCCTTGAGATACTCAGTGACAGGCGAGCCAGGCTGGGCTCATCCAGAAGGGCCTACTGAGGGCCAGCGATGGGGAGGCCTCTGTAGGGTTCCCTGAGCACAGACAGGAGGGGCTGAGGGGCCTAAAGCAGCCACCATCTAGCAAAGCCACCAAGTGCAAAGGGCAGGAGCCTCCCTGTGCTCAGGGAAAGCACAAAGGTGCCCATCCTGCTGCTAGGCTTCCTCATGTGTGTACCCTGAAGCCTCGGCCCTGGGCAATGGGCCTCGCCCTAGATTAGATTCCATCACACACGGGTGTGTACCCTAAAACCTCGGCCCTGGGCAATGGGCCTCACCCTAGATTTGATTCCATCACACATGTGTGTGTACCCTAAAACCTCGGCCCTGGGCAATGGGCCTCGCCCTGGATTAGATTCCAACACAGAAAGCCCACATCTGCTTACACTGACGTTCTCTCTAGTGAGGTCCCAGCCACAGCTGCCACCAGCTGTGAGTGCAGGCACATGGCTGCCCAGGAGGGCTACAGAATGCTCTGGAAGACAAGCGCCAGGCACACTGCCCCTCAGGGCCCACTCAGGAGTCTTGGGAGGGCAGGTGTCCACTCCTGAGCTGCAAGGGGTGGCTGGGAGGGAATATTAATTTGAAAAATAATCCCAAGGAACACAAATGACAAGGTCACCCGGGACATGCATGGAAAGAAAGCTGTGTGATTTTGGCGGGTTCTCCCTAGGGCACCGTCCCTGCAGGGATGGGGAGGGGGAACTCCATTTCTTCCAAGGAGAAGGCCCACCCTCCCCACTTCATCCTGGAGGGCGTCTCTGAGGGGCTCCAGTTTTCTAGCAGAGAGTCTGGGCCTGAAGCTGGTGGCTGAGAGAACCTGGGATTTGACCTAATACAGTCAAGGGATGGCCAGAACATGGGAGGAGGCAGGACCGAGAGGGGGAGGAGAGGGCAGGTCAGGCAAGCCAGCACTGGACTCTGTGGGTGGGGTTGGTCTTCCAGGGAGAGGACCCCCTGAGTGCCCGAGGCAGACACCCCCATAGACAGGGCAGCTCCCTGCCTGCTGTGTGTGACGCTGGTCCTGTGTGGCTGTAGGCAGAGGCCCCGAACTCAAACCCCTTGAGTTTAATTAAATTATCTCTGGAATGTTCGAGGAAGGGTCCATGGTGGGGCTTTATTCTTATAGAAATGCAGGAAGACCACCCCTGCGGGCACAGGGCCTGCCTGGTGCCATCTGAAGAGACACTGACACCCCCACAAGGAAATGAACTTTGGAGGGTGTGGCTGTGGCCGCATTCGATTCAGGCTAGAAAGGACGAGAATTCGCGTCACGTCAGTAAAGCACTAAGCCCGCTCAGCACTGCAGTCCCATCGGGCCAGCCGAGAGAACAGGATCGCGCAGGGGAACGGTCTCAGCTCCCCAGCTGTCAAGTGCTATGAATCCAAAGCATAGGAAGCAGGCCCTCAACCACAGGCTCTCATGGCCGGAGCCTTTCTCTTTCCTAGACAGGCCCCTTTCTCACGCCCAGTACACGGCGGCCCCCGGCGGCAACCACGGGCTCCTAGGGCTGCCTGGTGTTACATGTCACACACACTTGTGCGTTTCAGATTACCACGATGGAGAGCAACCTGAAGACCATCGAAGAGGAGAACAAGGTGATTGAGCAGCAGAACGAGTCTCTCCTGCACGAGCTGGCGAACCTGAGCCAGTCCCTGATCCACAGCCTGGCCAACATCCAACTGCCGCACATGGTAAGTGAGTGAGCGTGCACGGCAGGAAGGTGGAGTCCTCCACAGTGCACAGCCTAAAGTAGATGCCTTTTTTATGATTATTTTCACGGTTCTTCAACCTTTGGCAAATGTTTGCAGTTACCACCCCGAAACCATACTGTTAACGGCCAGAAACGTTGGCGGGGCTGATCCCATAAGCTTAAGTGTGCTCTGAGCCGACCTTTGACATAGTGTAAGACCAGGGGCACGATGCTATGATACTATTTTATGCTTTTGTAAATATACTATTAAGAAAATAAAGGTTGTATATGAACTACTATTTAATATCTCGTAGGATCCAATCAATGAACAAAATTTTGATGCTTACGTGACTACTTTGACGGAAATGTATACAAATCAAGATCGTTATCAGAGCCCAGAAAATAAAGCCCTACTGGAAAATATAAAGCAGGCTGTGAGAGGAATTCAGGTCTGAACAGCTGCTGTAGTGATGAAACTCTTGCTTAAAAAGGATGCCTCTTGTTTTTTGCTGCTGTAACTTACCAGAAAGTGTTCTCTATTGATTTCTGTTTGAAACAGTGTTATGCTTACAAGACTTCATAATGATTTTATGTCTTGCTTTAAAAATAGTACCTGCAGAATAGTTTTTGAACACACCCACATTTTGTACGTTTCCATGTAAGCTGACATAGTGTTCTGCCATGTAATGTTTATAGCTGCTGATGTATGCACATTTGGGGGTATACCTATTTCTGAAGAGGTAAGCTGATCAAAATAAATAGAGTGTAAATTCTTTTTCATGCTTTAGTGATACATGTTTTAGTATTTTGAACTGAAATGGACACACTCACATACACACACAGCTTTGAATGATCATATTGTGGCCAGCAGCCACTTTTTAGACATTTTATCATTTTGCCTCATGTTGGAGGACTTTATGGAATTTAAGAAATACATTTTGTGTGCATATTGTTTCATAGCAAGAATTGGTTGCAAAAAATGCTTTATTTTTGAACAATGCTTGGAAATATTATGTGACTCTTTTGTTTGTTTGTTTTAGGAGGATGGTGTATGGTGGGGGCAATAAATGAGGTTTTTTGCATTCCAAGGAAATGGCATATGGATTAACTGTAAGAAATGAAATAAGTAATTTATTGTAAGACAACATCAAGCCATGGAAACTTGGCAGAAGATTCAAAGCAGCTTACACAGCACTTTTAAATTAACTCCTAAGCATTACATGGTGTGACTCTGGAAACTCCAGTTAAGACAGGATCTTATCAGAGGTGGACAACATGAAGATTTCCTTTTCCATTTTCAATAAACTTTGGAACAACCTTCTCGTATGTCCCCTAGAGTTTCATGCCCCTCTGAACTCTCTGTTACTGCAATGTAGTTTCTCAACAGAGTTTGTGTGTTTTCAATTTAAGCTAAAAGATAATTTAAGAGCATTTATTTCCCCTTTTCACTTTAAAAGATTATGATTATTACTATGATTGTTATGAATCTTCTTATTTTACACTTGAGGGATAAAGGCAAATGATTTGTGAGTCTTCTAGTTGCTGGACTGAGTTTTCTGCTGGATCTGGTGGGGAGGCGGCCAGTAAAGTTCCTCTCCTGCTGCCCCCGCCCGACTTTGACTCTGAGTCGGCGTTGGGTCCTGCTCAGAGGACTCTCGCCACGACGTTTCTGTTACACTTGGTTGGAGACCAGTTGACCATAGAGCATTTGCAGAGCCTTGTTGTTTGATTTCTTGTGACTATTCTAAGAATGAATGCAATCAGATTTTAAAAGTAACTAAATATACTTCAGCACTTTTTTGCTTTAAACTAGATCATCTTAGACTTGTTCATACCTTTCAGATTTGATTGTTTGACTCCAAACGACTGCACTATATGTATGCATAAGACCACTTTGGAGCGCTGCGTCCCCCCTTCTGAGTAGTCCTTTGACGATGTGTTGTGTTTTCTGATGTTGACTTGATTTCCATTCAATAGCACCTCTTCCTTCCATGTCTTGATGTTATGCAGGAAGTACAGACGTACTTTAAATTTTTGTTATGAAATTAAAAAAAGATGGGTTTTGTAAAAATAAAAAAAAATATTTTTAGCAGAACAGGACTTACAGGGTCATTGTCCCCACAATGTGCCAGTCGACTATTTGCACTTACCTTGTCCTATCTATCCGTACGGAGGTGTGCAATTCCTCGCGTCAGTAGCCTTGTGACACTGAACCTGGATGGATTCTCGAGGAGTCCTCACGGCCGATCCATGACGTTGCAAAGGGAGACGACAGGGATCTCACAACAAATATTCTGATACAATACTCAACCTCGGTATATATATATGTATAAATATATGTATATCCCAGCGGCACTTTATACTGTTCACTGTACAAAAGCTTACAGTTTCCACAAGGACTTGAACCACGAGCTGGGAAGAAGATGATGTAATTACTCCGGGGCTCTGCGGAACCTTCTGTGTACAGCGCCCCCTTTCTGTTGTGCTATTGGTGGCAGCTGCCGTGCTCAGAATGCGTTTGGAGAGCTGAAGCAAGGTGCTCGCCGTCACCTGAGGCCGCCCGCCCCGCCCTTGGGGCCGCCGTCGTTCATAACAGCACATGCATTTCCCCGCGCGTTGTCTGCAGCCTCTTTGCCAATATAGTAATGCTTTTAGTAGAGTACTAGATAGTATCAGTTTTGGATTCTTTGTTATCACCTATGTACAATGGAAAGGGATTTTAAGCACAAACCTGCTGCTCATCTAACGTTGGTACATAATATCAAATCAAGAGTTATCTGTGACTATTATATGAGGATCACAAAAGTGTCACATATTAGAATGCTGACCTTTCACATGGAATTATTGTGAGTCATCAGAGTTTATTATAACTTATTGTTCATATTCATTTCTAAGTTAATTTAAGTAATCATTTATTAAGACAGAATTTTGTATAAACTATTTATTGTGCTCTCTGTGGAACTGAAGTTTGATTTATTTTTGTACTACACGGCATGGGTTTGTTGACACTTTAATTTTGCTATAAATGTGTGGAATCACAAGTTGCTGTGATACTTCATTTTTAAATCGTGAACTTTGTACAAATTTTGTCATGCTGGATGTTAACACATCTTACTCTAAATAAAAAAGGTGTTGCCACATTTGTAGCACGAAGGATCTCTAGCCCGGATCTGCCTCTTCACTTGAGTCTGGGAAACAGTGTCTGGGCCCATGGGGTCCTCTGGAGCCTTCTCTCCCACTTAGTGGCTTTTAGGATTTTTACCAGTTTGGTTCCCAACTCTGAGGCACACAGGAGTCAGTGACTTCTCAAAAACTACGTGAGTGTCTCGGCATCCCCGCCGGGCCTGCCTTTTCCCGTTAGCTATTGCTCCTGCACCTCACTGGGCCAGGTCTTCTGAGAGCGAGGCCGGAGAGGAAGACATGGCGCCTCCCGGCACAGACTCCTCCGGCAGGGAGTTCTCCGCCAGCAGGTGCAGCCGCCACACCTGGGACATCACCACTGTGCATGCAGCAACATCTCAGCACACCCAGGGTCGGGGGAGTCATGTCCTTTGTAGAGTCTTTCTTCTCCTGGAATCCAATCGAGGAACCGCACTGCTCCCAATTGCTCCATCCCTGTCCCTATCCCTGTCCCTGTCACCTCCTTATTACTGAGCAGTTTCTTGACCTGTCTCCCAGAACACAGACAGTTTTCACCTGTCCAGGGCCGTTGTTTTACAAAATGTCCCAAACTGGCGTGTGTGACTGCCACCTCCCGACTGATTTGGGTTAACTAGGAGATGTGTCCTTCTCCAGCTTCACGTCCGGGGGCAGAAGGACAGACGGCCCATTATTGGTTGCCTGGGTGTTGAAAAATCATGCTTTGTGACTTCCATGCTATTGCTAAGGATCCCAGCAGCAAGTCACCCATAAAACTTAAGTTACCCTTCAAATATAATCTAACAATGAATCACCCACTTTCACATCAACTATGTCAGTAAATGTCACTGTTTAAAATTCCAAAAATACCCTCCTATCGTAGACACAATCACTTCAAATATAAAATTTGAGAAAGAGACTCTGATAACCTTGGTGAAAATTCATAATTTATTCCCAGTGAAGCCTGCAGCTGCTTCAAGATTCAAGGTCCCTGAGCACTTCTTACAAGCTGGTATGTTCTGACCGCTCATTGCTGCAGCACTGTTTCCTGGAAACGCTGGTGATTGCAGTGATTCCCCCTCCAGATTCGGCCGAGTCCTCAGAGCTGACAGAAGCGGGGAGACTTCAGCCTGGGATCCCTGCGTCTCTGTCTCTCTAGCCCGCAGGGTGGAAGGAGCTCTGTCAAAGGTGTCTTTAGGAACAAGGCAAGTTGCTGATGTGGTGACTCAGGCCTGTCAGGATTATTAAAAGCTATTTTCCCATGGGAACGGTATGCCTGAGAATTGGTGTCAATGTTTTAGAAAGCAACTTAACACTATTTTCAAAAATCTTAGAAAATTTATATTTTGACTCAGTCTGTATTAAAAATACCAAAAACAATTGCAAATGTACCAAAATCAATAAAAACAACCCTAAAGTCTTATTACAGAGGAATGATCGAGCCGTTCATGATCCATGAACTCTTTGAAGTACCAGAGAGCTCTTAAAATAATGGCTATAAAAACCTTTTAATCAGGGGATGATGGTAGAGTAGGTGAAGAGTACAGAAAAAGACTACAAATGCACGTAGAGGCGAGTTATCAGCGAAGAGAGCTGGGCTCTGGCAGATATTTGGAGAGATTTATCCTGAGCCAAATATGAGTGACCACGGCCTTGACGTGGCCTCAGGAGGTCCTGAGAACATGTGCCCAGGGTGGCCGGGGCGCAGATTGATTTTCTACATTTTAGGGAGACACAAGACATTAATCAACTCACTGGGGTTACACACTGGCTCAGTGCAGAAAGGCAGAAGGCAGGTGGCTTCCAGGGCACAGGTAGATTTAAACATTTTCTGATTGGTTGAAAGTGTTATTGTCAATTGTAGGGAGTGTTCGGTTTAGAGAAGGGGTTGTGGAGACCACGGTTCTTATGAAGCTTCCACGTAGCAGGCTTGAGACCATAGATGGTAATTCTCGTTGTTGTTCTCAGTCTGAGATGGAGTCTCACTGTCGCCTCAAGGCACAATCTCGGCTCACTGCAACCTCTGCCTCCTGGATTCAAGCGATTCTCCTGCCTCAGCCTCCTGAGTAAGTGAGACTACAGGACAGGGGCACACCACCACACCCAGCTGATTTTTGTATTTTTAGCAGAGATGGGGTTTCACCATGTAGGCCAGGCTGCTCTGGAACACCTAAACTCAGGTGATCCACACACCTCAGTCTCCCAAAGTGCTGGGATTACAGGCGTGAGCCACCACGCCCGGCCAATGGTCAATGTTTTTTGCTTTTTTTCATCAGACTTAGGGTCTGTGTTGATGGGAATGCTGGCGGACGGCTTTTCCTGAATTCCAAGATGGGGTAGGGCTTAGTGAGGCACGTCCCACCCCCTCCCTGTCATGCCCTGAACCAGTCTTTCAGGTTCAATTTGGTGCCTTCACAGAAGAGGGAGTCCATTCTGCGTTAGGGCCGGGGGTCTTTGAAGTTTATTTTTAGTTTACAGTGTTTAGATCACCCTGAAGTTGGGTTGGCCTTTGTGGCTGGGTCTGGCAGGAACGCACTCCCCAGGGCACTGCCCCGAGGAAGTCGAGGAGAAGGTGGAGGAGCCGGGAGCAGGAGGAGTCAGGGAAGCACTGGATAGAAAACCAACGGCTCTGTGTTTAGGAGCAAGAATGGGAAATGGCCACGGGGCAAAGAGCACAGAAAAAGGCACTGTGTCTTCTGCTGGTTCCCTGGGTCCTTTGTCTGAGACCAGCCAGCCGCACATACTTTGCCATATGAGGCCGAAAGAGAAGGCCTGACTTCACATTTTTCTCTCCGTGGGCAAACAAATGAATTTTTTTAAAGCAAAAGGCCTGAGCACATGAGGATGATTCTGGAGGTTTGGGAGGAAAAGGCTTGGGGCTGGCACTCCCCGGGTGCGCAGGGCATCCTTAGAACAGCCTCTCCACTCTTCCGGGGCCCCACGGCTGCATCCCTGGGAGACGCAGGGAGAGGGAGAGGACAATGCCTCTGCTGGCCCATGCTGGGGGGAGGTCGCCTGGCCCCTCCATCCACCGTTATCCATCAGAGATGCCATGGATTCCAAAGCCTGGCCCCCACCACCCCCAGATGCCCTTATCACTGGGAGGGTGGGCCAGCATCCTCTCCACACCCTCCTGTCAGGAAAGAGCTGCTCCAGTTCCATAGCAGTCCTTTCTGGCCCTTAGCACAGGCGCATGCGGCTCCTCTGAGCTCACCAAATGCCCTCTTTTCTGTGCAGTTAATTTGAGGCCTTTTCTGCTCAAGAAAGACAGGAACCATTATGACTGACAGCAAGAACTCTCTAGCCAATGTCACAAGGATTGACAGTGTGTCATCACAACTATAAACCAAAAATAAAACTCAAAGCCCCAAACAACTGAATGAATGGACCCCCTCCCCTCTGCCAAGGGCATGCTAGAGTGAAGCTGGAGCACTAGTTCAGGCTATGAGAGGAAGTCGGGGTTGGGCATCCTCGTCTTTGGAACTCAGGCACAGCTGACCAGCTAACATTGAAACACAGGCCTGAAGGCTGGCAGAACAGACTCTTTAAGTCTGATAAGAAGCATTTAGAATCTATTCTCTCTGAAGCCTGCTACACGATGGCTTCACGTGCGTGATCTCCACAATCCCTGATCTTAACCCAGACACGCCCTTCTATTGATTCAGGTCCTCAGATAAACTCTTTCAACCAATTGTCAACCCAGGAAAGCTTCGAATCCACCTACGACCTAAAGTGCCCCCAGCACTTGGAGTTGTTCCACCTTTCTGGACCGAGCCAAGCTAAGGTACATCTTACGTGCATTGATTGAGGTCTCATATCTCCCTAAAATGTATAAAACCAAGCTGTCACCAGACCACCACGGGCACGTGTTGTCAGGACCTCCTGAGGCTGCCACAGGCACATCCTTCACCTGTCCACAAAAAAAGTCAAACTCTATAAATAGCCAAGTAAGACTAGAAGGGGGGTCTTGAGAACACGGGGTTTTAACTTTTAACCAGAACATGGTTTTAACTTTTTTTTTGAGATGGAGTTCTGCTCTTGTTGCCCAGGCTGGCATGCAATGGCACCGTCTCGGCTCACAGCAATCTCTGCCTCCCTGATTCAAGCGATTCTCCTGCCTCAGCCTCCCAAGTAGCTGGAATTACAGGTACATGCCACCATGCCCAGCTAATATTTGTATTTTCTGTAGAGACAAGGTTTCTCTATATTGGTCAGCCTGGTCCTGAACTCCCAACCTCAGGTGATTTGCCCGCCTCAGCCTCCCAAAGTTCTGGGTTTACAGGTGTGAGCCACCTTGCCCAGCCAGGCAGCTTGGTTTTATACATTTTACGGAGGCATGAGACATCAAATACATTTAAAAAACACACTGGTCTCGTGCAGAAAGGTGGGAAAACTCAAAGCAGGAGCTGCCCGGCTGTCGGTGACTTGAAACATTTTCTGGTTGACGATTGGTTGAGTTTGTCTAAAGACCTGGGATTGGCGGAAAGGGGATGTTCAGGTTGAGGTAAAGATTGTGGAGACCAAGGTTCTTCTGAAGTTCTATAGTGGCTGTCCTCAGAGAGGATAAGTGACAAATGTTTCCTATTCGGATTTTTTTTTCTTTTTTGTTTTTCTTTTGGGACAGAGTCTTGCACTCTCTCCCGGGCTGGAGTATAATGGTGTGATCTTGGTTCACTTCAACCTCTGCCTCCTGGGTTCACACGATTCTCCCGCCTCAGTCTCCGGAGTAGCTGGGATTACAGGCGCACGCCACCACGCCCAGCTAATTTTTCACTATGTTGGCCAGACTGGTCTTGAATGCCTGACCTGGTGACCCACCCACCTCAGCCTCCCAAAGTGCTGGGTTTACAGGCGTGAGTCACTGCCCCTGGCCTTCCTAATCAGATTTTAGTTAATCTCTTTAGGATTAAGAGGGCCTGGGAGAAAAAGATCCAGCTATATTCATAGAGGTTCTTTACAGATGCAAAATTTCCTCCACAAAGAACAGCTGTGCAGGGCCATTTCAAAATACGGCAGAGAAACATGTTTTGGGGTAAAATGTTTTGGTTTTCTTCCTCATCTGGTAACATTGTACCAGCCAGGTTGGAAAACAAGTCACAACCTGTAGAGTTAAATAAAACCCTTCCAAAGAGAATGTGTGGTCTGCAGGGCGTGGCTCCGCAGACCCCTTCCATAGGAGGTTGGGCAAGATTTTTTTAAAAATCAGAGTTTAGTCCTCAGCCTTAGCAAAATAAGCTCCTGAACTGATTGAGACCTGCCTCCGATACTTACTGGTTGACACAGCACAGCTGGGTGATGCAGCAGCACTCAGGGGCTTCAGGGAGAAGAGACTCAGGCTTTCATCCTTCATATGTCACTTACTGTGACACACGCACTTATCCGTCACTGTTCAGACACTGGCTCAAATGGGAAATAACAGGAAGAAAAACCCCATCCTAGGAAGTGTCGCTGGCATCAACCTCCCTGTGTAATAACACGGTCACCTGGCAGCCCGTGAGCACCCTGACTCCAGCATCAAACACAGCGGCCGATGGGGAGGCCTCACAGTGGGTCCTAATGAGGCCAAATATGGGGTGCTGCACTGTCCTCTGGACGCACCTCTGGTCTCCGATCCCTCCTCGCATCCTAATTTCCTTTCATCCTCTTCTTGCTTTTTAGTTAAACTGTTTTTTTCTTTCTAGACACTCACTGTTCACATCCTTCCAGTGGCTCCGAATCCTTGTTGAGCAAGGTGAGGTGAGGAAATAAGGCAGGATCAGCATTACCAACAAACCAGGAGTGTGTGGGGATGGCCCGATAAGGGCCGAAATTAACCAGAGCGGGAAAGAAGAGGGAGGGGCCGGGATGGACGCAGAAAAGGAGAACTCCGTCTTAGAGCCGGAAGAGAGATGATGGAAGGTGAATCCTGGCTGTCAGTACCTAGGGCCCAACCACTGTCCCTGGCCCCCACCACAGCTTTCTTTCCACAGCGCGGTGGGAGCCCGGCCTTCCTTAGGTTCCGTCCCTCCCCTCGGAGGCCGTCAGCTTCACCCAGCCACAGCAGACACCCGTGCTCTTTCCACAGGCCGCCGGCAAAAAAATGCCAAGCATCTGATGAAAACTACCAGCAATCACAGTGTCTGCCTTTTCTGTTTTTTTTTGAGACGGAGTTTCGCTCTCGTTACCCAGGCTGGAGTGCAATGGCGCGATCTCGGCTCACCGCAACCTCCGCCTCCTGGGTTCAGGCAATTCTCCCGCCTCAGCCTCCTGAGTAGCTGGGATTACAGGCAAGTGCCACCATGCCCGGCTAATTTTTTGTATTTTTAGTAGAGACGGGGTTTCACCATGGTGACCAGGATGGTCTCAATCTCCTGACCACGTGATCCACCCGCCTCACCCTCCCAAAGTGCTGGGATTACAGGCGTGAGCCACTGCGCCCAGCCCGGTGTCTGCCTTTTCTAAGGAACAAACTGTTTCCTTCTCATGTGTGAGATCTGAACAGTAGGCCTTCAACTCATTTTCCTTCCTTGATATGTGGGGATCAAAAACACACCCAAGACCATCTGGGGAGAGAGGAGGTGTGGCACAGTTAGACATCTGTGCGTCAGCCCCAAGCGAGGCATCCACAGTTATCCCCACAGAACGGGCCTCCCAGGCCTGAACAACATCTGCCTCAGAAACCAGCCTTGTCAAGGTGTATCTGATGGCAGAGGCGTCTCCCCAGGAGCAGCTTTGTCAGGTGTGTCTGACGGTGGAGGTCTTCCTGAGAAATGTCTCACCGCAAGGAGACGGGGTTGGAGACGCCCAATCCTCTCCTCATCTTTTCCCAGAAAGAATCTCTGCCCCTCTACCCAGCAGGGGACCGTGGAGGAGTAGGCAGGACCCTTCGTTCCCTGGAATGACCTCTTTAAAGGGAGATGCAGCCTACGAATATTAGAATCCAAGTCAGACGTGAGCTATCCAGAAAAGGTTTTCAAAGGAGATAGCATTGCCATGCTCAAAGGTCTTCAAAACTTAGGAGCTAAAGTTATTAGATAAAATTTAGTGCAGAGGTTAATCAAGGGACATAAAAGTCTAGGTGGCGGTTACTGACTTTACAAAGAAACTGAAGAACTGAGGTCGTGACACTACCTTAAAATGAGACCCTCACCCAGGCACCGTCTGTCTCCCAGACACTCCCAGCCTGTCTCTGATGGTTTACAAGGCGTCATAGAGCTGGGAAGGCAACCCCAGAAATCACTTGGGAGCCCCAGACTGTTTCCCTAGTAGGGTGGAAATCAGCAAAGACTGTCCAAATGAGAACAGGCAGAGGCTGCTTATCCCCAGGTCCTTAGAGCTAGGGAGCCAGCCTCCATCACTTGCATTTTCACTCCGGCAGGGAGTCCTGGGTGTGGGAGCTTCCGGGTGGAAGGGAAGGCACCCGCTGAGCCCTGATGGAGGCTGCTGGCCTGGGGACTGGGACGGCAACTAGAATCGGGGTGTCCTGTGTGAGTGTCGGGAGCATGTCTGTCTTTCGAGGCTTGTCCTCCGTGGGACCAGGAGCCGGGGCAGCTGTGAGTCACTAAGCTCTGACCAGTTGGGTGGATTGTTCTGGGGCTGTTGAGCTTCTTGGATTGTCCCTAGAGACAGCGATCAGGATGCCTGCAAGTCTGATCTGCAGATAGCAGGCAGCATCCTGGGCTGTTCACTGCAGGGAGGGCTTGGTTTCCTGCGCAGGCTGTGGGTCGGATTTCTGCTTTTACCCGTGGTCAGTCCATGGCCCCCTTGTATTTTCATCTCTCAGTCATAGGCATCTTTCAATGTTGCAAAAATTAGAATAAAGAAATAAAGCATTTTCTGTGTTAGAATTGAATCTACTGTGAAGAAATAAAATAACTTTTATCTAAGGAATGTGAGCCCTTTCAAATTCTTAGGCCCAAAGAGGCTATGATGAGACAGCAGTCGTGACTCACCACCCGCCTTGAGCCGTGTGTTCATCTCTGAAAGCGCTCCCTGTCGCCACAGCCTCCTTACGCCCCACCGGACGCCGTAACCCCTGCCCACAGCCTTCCAGTGATTCCCCAATCGCTAATCAGTGGTATTGTTGCAAAACAGTGAGAATCACTGCAAACCACCTGGTGCCAGCCTCCCCTCTGTGCCAGCCTCCTCTGTGTGCCCCTGCTTTTGCCTTTAAAAACCTGCCTATCCAAAGGCAGAGCGGCGCTCCCGGCCGAGGTTGCTTGGGGCTGAGTCTTCCAGGGCTTCCGGCCGAGGGTGCTGGGGGCTGAGTCTTCCAGGGCTCCCGGCCTAGGGTGCTGGGGCTGAGTCTTCCAGGGCTCCTGGCCAAGGGTGCTGGGGCTGAGTCTTCCAGGCAGCTGTCCTTGCTTGGGCTCAAGTCAACTCTTCAAATCATACTTTGTGCTGCTGCCTCTTCCTTCTAGGGTGACAGCTGGTTCCCAACGTCCTTTAGTGCAGCATGATCCAGCAAAAGTAGAAGAGAGAAGTGGCCAAATCTCATCTCCATCCTTGTTTGTTTTGTGGGTAAAGGATCTCGCCTCCCGGGGTGCCCATTAGGGCAAGTTTAAAATTTCAGGCAAAAATCTGCAATGCCTGTTAGGTCATGAAAGAACCAGAGGCCTCCAAAATGAATTCCCTCCTGTTTGTCTCCAGAGAGTCCCCCACTCCCCGCAGCCCTACCCATCTTGGTGTCCTGAGCAACTTTTCTCTTGTGTGTGCGGGTCTGACCCTAATTCCAGATGGGCAGAATCTGAGGGCAGAAGCCCTGGGAGAGTTATACGGAGGCAGGAGAGTTTGCAGTTGAGAAAAGGCACTTGATATTTGCTGAAAGAGTGAAAAGCTGAAAGGACAGTTGATACATTGTTAGAAGGAAAACCTTAGCCACATGACATCTAACAGAGCCGAAGTGGAAGTGAGCAACGAATGATTGGTGAATCAGCCCCCTTGAGCCGGCGGAGGCTCACGGACCCCAGCACAGCCATAAAGTGGAAGATTCAGAAACACAAAAAGGAAAATGACAGACAGAAAACGGAGGTCAGGCCGGGTGCGGTGGCTCATGCCTGTAATCCCAGCACTTTGGGAGGCCGAGGTGGGTGGATCACGAGGTCAACAGATTAAGACCATCCTGGTCAACAAGGTGAAACCCCGTCTCTATTAAAAATACAAAAAATTAGCTGGGCATGGTGGTGCGTGCCTGTAATCCCAGCTACTCAGGAGGCTGAGGCAGGAGAATTGCCTGAACCCAGGAGGCAGAGGTTGCGGTGAGCCGAGATCGCACCATTGCACTCCAGCCTGGGCAACAAGAGCGAATGTCCATCTCAAAAAAAAAAAAGAAAACGGAGGTCACAGCCGGGCTGGTTGCAGCTCAGCGTTTGCCTTATTTGAACAGGGTCTGAGCAGCTGGCCTCCTCTGATGAGCCAGAACGTGCTGATTGGCATAGGAGCAGGTTACAGCAAGCAGAGAAAGGCAGCTTGAGGCTGAACTTAATCTAACAGAAACTCACAGTTGTTTTATCCTCCAAAGAGATAGATTTTAGTCTCTTAGACTGACAAACACCTTGATAGCTGGAAACAAAGCAGAGAGAAAATGGCCTTAGGAAGGGGCATTGTCACATGAAGGAGCCTGAAGCTGCCACCTCAGAGCTGAAGGGCACTGAGAATGCGCAGACGCGGTGGCAGCTCTAAAGGCACAAGCGCTCCTTTGGTGAGGACAAGCCACCTTCGTAAAGGTGTTCTTTTTTTAGCTCAAAAAGATAATTAACTTTTATTATTCATTAAAAATGAACTTTCAAAAGTATTAGTAAATTTCATTTTAAACTCTGTCTTGAAGTGCCGTTATCACTGAAGTAACATTTTTCTTCTTTCAATTTTTTCTTGTAAAATCATAGTTTTCTCTTTTTCTAAAACAGTTTTCTCTTTTTCCTTCCAGTTCTTGATAAAGACAAAGGGATCGCCGTGGCTTTGCATGGCCATAGAGGAGCACTGAGGTCGTGGCCTCACGTGGCTGCAGAGGAGCACTGAGGTTGTGGCCTCACGTGGCTGCAGAGGACCCCGTGGTCGTGGCCTCATGTGGCTGCAGAGGAGCACTGAGGTCGTGGCCTCATGTGGCCGCAGAGGAGCCCCGTGGTCGTGGCCTCATGTGGCTGCAGAGGAGCACTGCAGTGCTCAGGTGTTTCCACGACCACCAGCTACTGGGAGGGCGAGGGCCCTAAAGCAACGTCATTCAAGAACCAGAGACCTCAAAGGCCAATTCCCTCCTGTTCTTCACAGGGAGTTTCTGCTCTCAGCAGTAGAGAAGGCCGGACCCCTCTGGGTAGCAGCCCCTCCCCACAGCCCTGGTTCACACAGCACTCTTCCTGACCACCTTGTCATAACTTGCCTCCTCCACACAGAAGCCCTCAACCCTTCTCCTTCGCTGGTGTTTCAACCCAGGCTCTGAACATCCCTGGGAACCACTCCCCTCTGGGGCCCCCACGGACGCAGAAGTTCAGAAGCTTTGGTTTGTTTTCTCATATTAGTGTGTGTGTGGCTGGCCCCATTTGTGTAGTCCAAGCTGGAGAACCTGATATAAATAGAGAAAAAATGTTTTTCCTTCCCCTGAGCTACAGGCAAGATTGTGGGAAGTCTCCCAAGTTACTGATTCACAACTTTTGGCAGTTATCTGTCTAGCATTAGTCGTTGATGTGGCTCTTTACCTTTTGCGTGTGCATGTGTGTGCGTGTGTGTGCGTGTGTGTGTGTGTGTGTGTGTGTGTGTGTGTGTGTGTCTGTGCGGAGTCTTACTCTGTCACCCAGGTGGGAGTGCAATGGCGCAATCTCAGCTCACCGCAATCTCCACCTCCCAGGATCAAGCGATTCTCCTGCCTCAGCCTCCAGAGTAGCTGAGATGACAGGCACACGCCACCACACCCGACTACTTTTGTACTTTTAGTGGAGACTGGGTTTCTCCATGTTGTTCAGGCTGGTCTCGAACTCCCGACCTCAGGTGATCCACCCGCCTTGGCCTACCAAAGTGCTGGGATTACAGGCATGAGCCACCACACCTGGCCGGCTCTTTACCTTTTTTATAAAATCATCTAAAAAAGCAAAAGGCGAAGTACTTTTCCTCAGTATGCCAAGAGAATTATTGAATACAGAGAACTAATTTGAGCTGTAGTTACTAAAAACCAACTTCACTACTTTGATAAAGGCTTTAAAATTAAAACCAATTAAAAATTAATAATGGTGACAGTATGTCACTTTGCATCTTCTCAAAATAGACGTGCTCCCAAAATGTTTGTAACTGGTGTTGTAGCTAATACTTTCAGCACAAAATGTAACGACGTCGTGGCACAGCGAACTGCAGGTGCCTCAGGTCAGAGCAGCTGACTCCGGGAACAGATGTGAACTACTGGTTCCAACTGGTGGAGAAGGTTGTTTATGGAACCACGAGGAGGTTAAACTCTAAAATGGAGGACAAAGGACTGAACACGCTGGAGAAACGTAGCTCTCATCGTCTCCAACGAAGCCATTTGGATGCTTTTTTCGCTCAAGCAGATGTGTGCTCCTGGTCCTAGGAGCATCAGAGACAATGAAGAAGCTGACCGGTTGGCCTCACAAGGCTCTAGAACATCAGGGGAGGAATCTCCGCGGTGTTGCCTGCCCTCCTGGAGGCCGCCCTGCTGGTGCTTCCAGGGGCTCTTCCCGCTCTCCCGGGAGTCGATGCGATGCCGATGCCGTCTCACCCCGATTTCTTTCCACGTGTTTCCAGCGCTGTTATGACAGGTCAGCCAGTTAGCACGTACGCCGGGCTGCTGTTGGATGCGCATTACTGAGGGTCCCTGGACCACTGAGCTCAGAGGCCTGACGTATCTGCTGCTGGTGAACGACGTGCCATTGTTGGCTGCAGTGCTCAAAATATGTCCCAGAATTTAATGAAGTGTTGCTCCAAAAACGTTCTTCAGTGCTTTAGGCTTATCTGATGGCAAGTTGGAAAGCTGAGCCTGCAGGCACATTTTGACAGTTCTTTCAGTGCAGCGTAAGCGGGGATCCCTTCACTCTTCAGACCTGGAAAGCTGTCCTTAGGTCCTGACTTGAATCTCTATCTCTGACCTTCTGAGGAAGGGCAGGGTTCAGTTTCTGAGCCCATCTGACCTTCCTCCCTTCTCCATTTTGGTCCTGCAGGTGGGGAGACGGCCTCCAGCCCTCCTCTTCATTCAGCCTCCACTTCCTGCTGCAAAACCGTGTACCAGGCAAGCTGATCCTGAGACCTGCCGCTCATCGAACAATTTGCAAACTGCATTTATTTTAACTTAGGATCTGGGTATGTGGATGTGTGAGCAGAGTGGCACGGGCCAACGGGGAAAGCCCGGGCCTCCTGAGGCTGAGAGGGGCCGCACCAACACCCCACACTGCTCTCCGGGGGCCTCTGTTCATTCATCGCTGTGCTTGGCACAGTAAGAAATCTCAGTGTGAGGAACCAGAGGCCGGGAGCTCAGCTGTGTACCCTCCTGCTGGTGTGCTCTGGGTGGGGACGGTCCCGGCCTTGGGGTCCTGGAACAGCCAGGGTGAATGGCCACTCTGAGGGCAAGCCCAAACAAGGCTTCAGAGGCTCTGTACACGCATCGCCCTTGGCTCCAACATCAGGCCCTTGGGGTCCCAGTGACACAGAGCAGCCCTCTGTTGGGTGCCCTCTGTGGTCACGCTTGTTCCTCCCAGAACATCCCTCAGGGGAAGCAAGAAGGGAGGGTCCCGTACATTCCACCCAAGGCCAGAGTTCCACCCGTGCAGCACAAAGGACCAGCGGCAGGAGCTGCCTGTGTGACAGTGGGCACGCCTGCTTCCTGCAGATTCTATCCCGGGACCTGTGGGGTGCAGCCTGGGAACACACACCCTCACCAGCCCCGTGTCACGGCACAAAGTCAAGCAGGAGGTTGGATTCTGCTTGCTGAAAGATCCTTCCTCTTTCCCTTTCCCTAACAGACAGGCTGTTTCTTTTTTTTACCCCCTAAATGTATGTAAATTTGTTTAAAGGCTACATAAGCCTCAGCCAGATTCAGGTCTCCAGAAAGTTTTCTCAAGGACCTGAGAGCCATCTCCTTGAAAAGTCGCCACCAGGGAAGACCATGTCCCTCTCCCTGTTTTCTGGGAGGAGGGCCTAGCTTGTCCCCTAACTCGAAACTGCACAGCCTCCGGCCCAAGCTGCGGGAGGTGAGAGACTTCTTTCTGCCTTTGGCGTCTGCTCGCGGTGGTCTCCGCTGCGTTCCACACTCTGGGTGAATGAGTCTTCCATCATTCAGTTGTGTTCCCTTCCACATTTGTGGAGAGGTTTGTGAGGCGTGGGTCGGGAGGAGGGGTGTTTCCCATGACTCCTCACTGACTTGAGCTCTAGCACGTTAATTAGAATCCTCCCTGGCAATGCCAAGCCTGGTCTGGCACTGCATCTGTATGTGAGCCCAGGTAGATGAGCTCCCGGGACTGCCCTGGCAATGCCAAGCACTGCATCTGTGTGTGATCGCAGCGAGATATCTCACGGGGTGCTCTGTAGTGTTGTCGGGCTTCAGTTCAAACCCCACTTGGCTCCTCCGGTCACAGACATCACACAGAGACACAGAGATTAGAGACCCAGCTTCACAGTGCCCAGCTTTGAGTGGTGGGTGCAGGATCTGACCTGACACCCTCCCCCAAAGCAGCTGTGGCCATTGTGACCTCAGCCTCAGTGAGTAGCGTGGCGGCCCCAGCCCCACCTCTTGGATCTCTGGGGCTGGGGGTCGAGGCTGAGGTGAGCAGTGGTTGTGCCATTGCACGCCAGCCTGGGTGACAGAGCAAGACCTTGCCTCAAATAAAACTTTAAAAACCACACAGAATTAGCCATATTGTGGGATCTTGGTTTGCTCAAAAAGGGGAACTGATGATACCAAAAAAAAGCCTGAGTCTTGACTTGCACTGGGTAATAAAGTCGAAGATTGTGAGGCTGGTGAAGAACGATAAACCTTGGCAAAGATCAGCTTTTGCTTCGTGCTTTTGGTTTCACCATTGTCCATAGAGTATGTTGGAAACTCTATGTCAAAATACTGTCTCCAACCCACACAGCTCCAAAGACAAGAGAAAACAGGACCAGGCCCCGTGGGCCCGTGGACCTGCCACTGCCTCACAGACCCACCCGCACAGCATCTTGATGGGAAGGCGGACGTTTTATCTCCTGAAATGCAGGAGCCTGGCCCACAGGTCCTTTAGGCCATCTGAGCTCCCGTGCCCGATTCAGGCTGCCCAAGGCTTCTATAGGGGAGAGATGCCAGGACTGATGGTCCCAACAGGAATTGAGTGGCAATCACAGGACTTCAGTCTCTTCCACCCATGATGCTACTGCTTTGTGCTGTGAAGTGTGGTCTGAGTGTAAATTTGAGCAGAGTGAGCCTGAAAACTCTTTTGGAGTGAAGGACGTCATGTCACTCAAAATCCTGACGGGTACTTGTCCTGGTCAATCAAGATGCTTTTGGTAATGTGGCTCCCAGGTCAAAAGCTGAGAAATGTGAAATCGAAGTCATTTTAAACACATGAGGCCTAAATTCCCTTCTCCAAGTAGAGTCTGTATTCCTTGCCCCATTATTGAGAAGGAAAGCTGAATTCCTTGGAAAGGTCAGGACTGGCAGGGCAGAAGGCTGGTACCCACCTTCACAGTTTGCATTTTCAGCCCATAGATAGGTGCCATCATTCCTAGCCCTTTTGTCAGCCCTGGGGGGTATTCGTCCCGTTTCATAAATGAGGACTCTGAGGTTCTGAGTGGCTCAGATAGTTCAATGTCAGGCAACTGGTCACTGTCAGAGCTGGTTATAAATCCAGACTTTCTGCCCCTCCAGCCAGTCCATAGAAACTCTCACACCATAGCCCCGAGATAGCCAGGAAGGCCACGTGCACCTCTGCAAGCTGCAGATGTGGAGGGCTCCCACCTGCCGGGCTTCTGGGGTCTGTGCTGTGGGGCCCACCCTGAGGTGGTGTCGGGTAGAGAGGAAAGGGTAGTCCAGGCTCTCCACACCCTGCCCTGGAGCCCGTCCGGCAGTCTGGGGCGAGAACCGTGGGGTTTTGAGTCTCAGCTGGAACCGAGACTTTGAAGATGGGGCAGAAATGCTCTCAGCTTCTCTGGGTGAGGAGGCTCACTCTTTTGAAGTTGAACTTATAAAAGAGGGTCCTGGGATTTTCTCATAAAACAAGCACATTCGATCTACAGCGGGGTGTGGGAAACACATCTGCAGCTCAAGCTCCAGCGCTTACTGGTGCGAGGGCGGACACTGGCTTGGAGGCGGTGTAAGCCGTATTTACCGCAACATGCGCGGACGCTGCCGACAACTTAGAAAACATCCGCCAGGGCTGAGTCCAGTTCAGCGGTGACTCTGGCTAGGGTGGAACTGACACGTGCACCCCGCTGTTGTTCCTAAAGCAATGGCCTTGTTAGAAAGCATTACAGCAGCATTTGGGGCAGGACCTAATTATGATTGTCACCCCCCCCTTAGCCAGACACATGCTGAGCATCAGATCACGTGCTTTCGGCGGGAGGGGAAGTATCCTGGCCCATGTGGAGGGAGGGTGCGTTCACTGCTCAAGTTCCCTTCTACCCGGGGGCCTGTGTGCAGTGACACGCCGTTATCTATGCTGTTTCATGACTACTCCCCAATGTGGGTTTAATTTTTTTTTTTTTTTGAGAAAGATGATCTCGGCTCACTGCAACCTCCGCCTCCCCGGTTCAAGCGATTCTCCTGCCTCAGCCTCCAGAGTAGCTAGGATTACCAGCGTGTGCCACCATGCCCAGCTAACTTTGTATTTTTAGTAGAGACTGGTTTCACCGTGTTGGCCAGGCTGGTCTTGAACTCCTAATTTCAGGTGATCCACCCGCCTCGGCCTCCCAAAGTGCTGAGATTACAGGGATGACCCACTATGCTTGGCCAAGGTTTGTGTTTTTTAAAAATAATTTATTCTTGAGGATATGGGGGCCTTTGCATGTTTTCCTTTTATTTTTTGAGATGGAGTCTTGCTCTGTTGCCCAGCCTGGAGTGGAGTAGTACAATCCCGGCTCACTGCAACCTCCACCTCCCCGGTTCAAGCAATTCTCCTGCCTCAGCCTCTCCAGTAGCTGGGATTACAGGTGTCCACCACTATCCCCAGCTTATTTTAATTTTTTTAATAGACATGGGGTTTCACCATGTTGGCCAGGCTACTCTTGAACTCCTGACCTCAGGTGATCTACCAGCCTCAGCATCCCAAAGTGCTGGGATTACAGGCACGAGTCACCACTCCTGGTCTACATTCCTAATAAACCTGCTTTCACTTCACTCTGTGTGCTCACTCTTGAATTCCTTCTTGCTCCAACTGAAAAACCCACGAGGCCTCCCGGGCTGAACCCCAATTTTGGGGTCCTGTGACGTTGGGACTAGACTCATCCATGGTGCCTGGCACCCACCAGCCATGCACATCCTTGCTGAAACAGACGTGGATGGTGGAGCCTCGTCCAGGACGTCAGAGGCCCTCAGCTGGCTCAGATGCATCCCGAGTCCAGGCTGGCAAACTTCTGCTCACTGATCCCTGCTCCTGACCAGAAGCTACATTTCGTCTCCACGGCCAGCCCCTGCTGAGCACAGTGAGAGGCTCCCGTGGCCACGTGAAATTGTATGCAGAAAACCAACTAGACTCTGAGGGACCAGTATTGAATGGAGTTTGAATACGTACTAATTAAATCCACAAAAAACAAAATTAATGAGAATGAAAATATCTGCTCCAAGCATCCACAGCCTTAGTTCTTCTCTCTGCGTGAAAGCTCCACTGTCATCCACTTACTCCACAGATGCTAGTATTTATCAGAGACCCCAGGGCACCCGGGGCCAGCGCTGCTCTCCTGCCTCCCTGCAAGTTTCCTGTCCATCTATGGAGTCCATCCTCATTTATCCAGCAGCCTTCGGTCACTCCCTGCTCTCTCTTGCAGCTGGAATTTCTCAGGAAGTTTCTTTCGGCTGAGCCATCTATGAAGTCAGTCCTCATTTATCCAGCAGACTGCAGTCACTCCTGATTTTTCCAGCTGGAATTTCTCAGGAAGTTTCTTTCCGCTGAGACATGTTCTGCTTTGTACTCTGCATAGCACACACACAGCCAGGCATGGCGGAATTCTCCTCTGGCACCCAGAGAGTGGGGGTGCAGTGATCTTGCCACCAGCATTAAGCTCTATTGGTCTGAGGTCCTTTTTATTGTAAAAGGAAGGAGAAAGGGGCAGGGAGGAGAAGAGCAGGAGGACCTCCCCAGGGAGACCCCTGCCCAGTGAGGCACCCGCCCAGTGCGTCAGGGGAAGCCTGCTGCGCCTCTATCGCCTGTGGGGAGATGAGAGCTGGTGGGACTACATTCGGAAAACACACTTGCTTACCCATCTATGCAAAGGAGGCCAGCCTTCTTCGGGAAGGGGAGGCAGGGAGGAGGGGGAGGTGTGGCGGGGGAAGGGAAGGAGCAGAATCCAGCAGCTCTGCCAGATAAGCTTGCATTTCCAGGTTTTGCCTGGAGGGCTGGGGAGACAAGAGCATTAGGTGCCCAGGGCCAGGGATGGAGGAGTCTCAGGGGCACCAGCTCTGGAGGGAGGCACTGGAGGACCCCAGAGAGGACAGTCTATGTGTCAGGATGGGGTGGGTAAGACGGTAGGGAAGACTTACGGTATTTATAAAGAGAGAAAATTTCCTGTGATGTTGACATTGGCAACTCCATGCTAACTGGTCCCGGTCACCCTCATATCCTCTGTAAAGACAGGACCCCTTGTTAAGTGGGGGGCTGAGGTGTGTGGGCCCTGTGCTGACAGGAGAGAAGGACCCAGAAATAACTGGTGCCAGGGATGCCTTCCGACTCCCTGGGTCCTGCCACCTCTTGGAAATGTATGGTGGCAGGGGGTGCTGAAGAGGTGGAGCCTTTCACGCTGACACAATGAGAGTGACCTGGAGGCTGGGACCCAGGAATGTGGGGTGCACAAGAAAAAATGAAAGAATGTGGGCACATGGGCACCGTGGGCTTTGTTGGAAGGCAGTTGTGAGAGCAGGCACGCCCCATGTACCAGCACCTATGTGAGGTCCTCTGTCTAGGTGGCTCTGGATGCTCACAGGACCTGTGGTGGGCTCCACTGAACAGATAGGCAGACGAGACACAAAGAGAAAAAGCACCAGCACATGCCAGAGCCCAGGGCCTCTCTCAGCCCTTCCTGCCTCTGCCCCAAGGCAGCAAGCCCCTGGAGTCCTCCTGGCCATAGCCTCGTGAATCCACATGCTTCACACATCAGAGCCTGTGTTCCAGGGGACGCACTGGGTGGGGGTCAGGAGGTGCATCAGGTGCCTGCTCCGGCAGGGCCCACAGTCCAGGGAGGGCGTCTCCAGCAGCCAGGATGGCGGGAGCCTGTCCAGCCACGCACTGACCCGTCGGTCCCCCGTCAGCACTTTATTTCATGGTTACCAGCGCCTACGCTGATAAAATAACCAGATGGCACAGTTCCGGTGGAAAGACGGCCCTGTGGGCGAGCACGTAAGGTGCTCAGTGCCGTGATGGAGAAGACATGGCCACGGGCAAGGAGGACGACCAGCTCTTCCCGCAGGTGTGCCAGCACGTGGGAGTGGTCCGAGGAGATGAGGCTGGAGCTCCGTCTTGCTTGGGGAGGGCCTAAGTCCTGGGCATTTGGGGTGACAGTGAGTCCTGGGCCCTGGCTGGCATGTCCGCAGGAGTGGGGAGGCTGGTGGGGGAGGTGGGAGTTGGGGAGGTCTGGAGGACAGGTGATGAACTCGGCAAAGAGAACCTGGGATTACAGATGGGACCGCGGGGCTTGGAGCAAGTCGCCATCCTGGGGGAGGAGGCGTGGCCTGGGCTGGCAGTCCTGGCTCCATCTCACTCCCCTGCTGCCATTTCGGGAGGTTCCTCTTCTGCAAAAACAAAACAATAATTCATTTTCAAGGTTCACGATTGTTGTGAGGATTGGGACAATGATTTTTATTAATTTTATAATTTTTAAGGTTGTAACAAGCTTTTAATTTTGAAGTAATTACACACTCATGGAAAGCTGCAGACACACCTGTCTGCTCACGCCTGTAATCCCAGCACTTCGGGAGGCCAAGGCAGGCGGGTAGCTTGAGGTTGGGAGTTCTAGGCCGGCCTGGCCAATATGGTGAAACCCCATCTCTACTAAAAATACAAAAATTAGCCGGGGGTGCTGGTGCACCCAGAACTGGTGCATCTGGAACTTCCAGATGACGTGGCCGAGGGGTCTGTAGCTGTCTCTGGCGTCTAGGCACGCCGATGCTCACGGTGGATCTTGCAGGTCCGGTGTCAGCTCTTCCTTTCCTCACCTATTCTGGGAAACTGACCTCTAGTAGGGAACTGCCCAGGCCCCATTCCCGCCTGACTTGCTCCTGGGTGACCAGGGGAGGGCACCAGCCTCAGTGGCTCCGCAAGCCCTCCCTGCCCTCCCAGCCTCCAGCTACTCGGGAGGCTGAGGCAGGAGAATTGTTTGAACCCGGGAGGTGGAGGCTGCAGTGAGCGGAGTTTGTGCCACTGCACTGCAGCCGGGGCGGCAGAGTGAGATCCCGCCTCAAAACAAAACAAAACGAAAGGAGAAGACAGAGTGAAGTGAGACCAGATTTTAAAAGCAGAGGAATAAAAGGGCGGCTGTTTTCAGGTTGTTTCCTGATTCTATGCTGAACAACGCGCGGATCGTTCATGAGTTCTGGGAAAAAGGCAGGGAACTCCCCTAGAACTGAGGGTCCCTCCCCACTTGAGACCCTGTAGGGGAACTTCCAGATGACGTGGCCGAGGGGTCTGTAGCTGTCTCTGGCGTCTAGGCACGCCGTGTGGCATGGGAATCATTATAATGAGTGTACCATGAACAGAGGTTTCCTTTGCCACCATCTTGCTTCTGGCTGGCTTCTCTCCCACATCCTGTGTTATCAGCGCCTGTCTCTTGCGAAACCCGTCGGAGACCTTCTAGCTTACCTTCAGTGAGGACGTTTAACTCAGCCTACGGGGCACGCGCACGGAGGATGCGCCACGGCTGGGAGCCGGGGCCAGGGGTGTGAGCTCTGGGGAGGCACCTGCCTGAGGATCCGGTGGCGTCTCTCTCCCTGCTATGTCCCGTGTGCCACCCAGGGCCGCACAGCCAGTGCACAGACGTGGCTGTTCACTTAATGTGCTCATTCTAGCATCGTGTATCCATGTGGCTTAAAAATGATTCTTAATATATATATTTTTATTTTTGTAAAGACAAGGCCTCACTCTGTTGCCCAGGCTGGTCTCAAACTCCAGGACTCAAGTGATCCTCCCATCTTGGCCTCCCCAGATGCTGAGATTACAGGTGGAAGCCATCACGCTTGGCCTAAGGGGTTTGCCTTTAAGGCTGTGTTTTCACCTACCCGTGAGTTTCTCGGGGTCTCTGCCCTTGCGTGTCCGTGTCCGTCATCTGCTCACTTCCCTGGATGCTGGCTGGGTGCGATGCTCACGCTGGATCTTGCAGGTCCGGTGTCAGCTCTTCTTTTCCTCACCTATTCTGGGAAACTGACCTCTAGTAGGGAACTGCCCAGGCCCCATTCCCGCCTGACTTGCTCCTGGGTGACCAGGGGAGGGCACCAGCCTCAGTGGCTCTGCAAGCCCTCCCTGCCCTCCCAGCATCCACCCACAGCCCCCCCAGCAGCCCCGCCTGCCGTTAGACATCTTGCCTTCCCCGGCCTCCAGCCTCTGAGGGTTGGGGCGCGGCAGGGGTGCTTGGTTGCTTCCCTAACTGCCTCACCCCTCAGAGTCACCGATTAAACTCCCTTCACCCTGACCCATCCTGCGGGGCCTTGGCTAGCCCCAGCGTGGCTTATGGGAGGCAGGAAACAGGCCATCTCCTGGAGGGAGGACAGAGGGTCGCCCACTTGCGCACGCAGCCTGGGCTGGGAGACCTCCGTCTACACCCAGGACCCCTGATTGGGAGGGGGTTATTAGCTGGGCCCCTCTCCCCGACATGAGCCTCCGCCCTCTGACTTCATCACCTGGTTGTGCAGAAAGCCCTTGTTGGTGCCTGAGAAAAACGTGGAGCTTAATTTACATGAAGTGTGCAGCTTAATTTACATGAAGATTTCATGGGGCAGGAGCAGTGGAGACGTGACTCCCACAAGGTGAGGACCCTCAGGCCCCGTCCTCTCCACTCCTGCCCACGTCCCGGGTGCCTGACCCACTGCTCTGGCAGATGAAGGGACCTTTGGCAGAGAAGTGTTGACTCTGCATGCTTAGTGTTTCAACTCTAGAATCTCAGCTTTCTGTGGTTGAACTGCACACAGAAAACTGTGTTCTGAGCCTGCAGCTGCCTCTCACCTCGGGTCTCCTGGGAGCCCAGTGCCCTGCCCAGCTGCTGTTTGCTGTGGTTGAGCTGACACTAACAGAGAACTCACCAGGAACAGGGCTCTGACCCACTCACCTGAGCTTTGTGACATCCAGCAAAGGGAACAGGCCTTTTCCGTAAGACCTGGGGCCCCAGCACAAGCCCCCCAGAGAAGGTCTCAACGCAGCTCCTGCCACGAGCTGGTCTTCAGACAGCAGCCGCTGTGGTCTTCATGGGTCTGTGGTTGGGCAGCCCGCCTGGCATGCTGCGGCACCCAGGGCAGCGTATGCAGAGAATGCGGCCTGGGACTAAGCAAGTCTTCACATGAGGTGTCCCAGGGCTGTGCGTGACAATGAAACAGCGTTCCCTGGCACAACGCGCACCTGGAAGGAGTGTTTAATGTGGGACAAATCCCAAGATTGGGGGCGGATAACAGGACTAGAAAGTGGCCATGAGAGGGGATGGGAATTCCTGGGAACTTGGGGTGGGGGGTCTCTCACCTGGGCCTGGGGACCATGGGGGTGGGAGTGTCTCAGCTGGGCCCAGAGAATGTGGGGGATGGGAGTGTCTCAGCTGGACCTAGGGAGCAGTGGGGGTGAGTGTCTCACCTTGGCCCATGGAACTTTGGGGGTGGGAGTGTCTCAGCTGGACCTGGGGAACATGGAGTGAGGGAGTGTCTGTCCTGGACCCAGGAAGCATGAGGAGGGAGTGTTTCACCTGGATGGACC
>CM052654.1:140642794-140658730 GCA_028533165.1 Leontopithecus rosalia
AGTGTCTCACCTGGACCGAGGGAGCATGGTGGGGGGTGTTTCACCCTCGGGGAACATGTGGGGGAGTGTCTCACCTGGACCGGGGAGCATGGTGGGGGGTGTTTCACCCTCGGGGAACATGTGGGGGAGTGTGTCACCTGGACCGGGGAGCATGGTGGGGGGTGTTTCACCCTCGGGGAACATGTTGGGGAGTGTGTCACCTGGACCGGGGAGCATGGTGGGGGGTGTTTCACCTGGGCTTGGGGAGCATGAACCTTAAGTGGCTGTCATGCTGCTCAGACAATTCACCTGCAGACGCTGGGGCCTGGAGGCGCTAGGCTTCTGTGGGCCTCTAGAGGGCAGGCGCAGGAAGCCGTGAACAAAAGGCTAATGCAGGTTCAGCACCGCTGGGAAGAGCAGGACCAAAACCTCGTTCTTTCAGGCCCAAATCATTGCACTGACCCCCACTGCCCGGACTTCCTGCCAACGCTACGCAAACACGAACAAACGCTGTGCCACTCGGGGTCTCAGGAACGCACGAGAGGGTCCACAGGATGGAGGCACCGATGGAGAGGAGGGAGGGAAGGGGGAAGGGATTGGGGGAGGAAGGAGGAAAAAAGGGAAGGGAGGGAGGGAGGGAGGTGGGGGAGGGGACGAATGAAGGAGGGAGGGGGCGAATGGATGAAAGGATGCCTACAGGTGTGAATAGGTGAGTTGGTGGGATGGATGCGTTGATTGACTGATAGATTTTAAAAATCAGCTCAGGTGGTTGTGAGCCCAGCAGGTCTGACATCAGGAGCTGGTGCTGCAGCCTTAGGGCAGAATTTCTCCTTTTCTGGGAAACCTCAGGTTTTGCTCTCAATGCCTTCACCTGCTTAGGCAGGGCTCACCCGCATCATCAAAGGTCACCTCCTTCCCTTGAGGCCCACGGATTATAGAGATTAACCACATCCAAAAAATCCCTTCAGAGCAATTTTGAATTAGTGTGGTCACGTGGACACATAAACGTAATCATCACAGGTGACGGGAGACGCTGTTGAACCGGAAGGAAAAGCCAACAATTTGTGATGCCTTGAAATGCCACGACTCCTGAGGGTGGCAGCAGGTGGCGGTGTGGGCACCAGGTACAGGCCGCGTGTCTGCACAAGGCTGGACTACACACTGGGGAGCCTCTGGGCCACTGGGTGACACTCTGAGAAGTGAGGGTGGCCTGACTGAGGTCCATGCATGTCCGAAAGCTGCGGGGTCTGCTCCAGCTCCAGGTATTTAGCAGCAGGAGTATACTGAAGCCTGCCTGGGACTGGGCCTCCTCCTCTGCGTGACACAACATTTGCAGCTCCCACCTGGCATTCTGCCCTTATGGAAATCCAGAAGTATTCACACAAGCATCCCTGTTCTACACACACTCAGGAGTGGCACGTGGTAAGCAGCCTCTAGGATGGTCCCAGTGTTCTGACTCATATTCCTACACTCTCAGGAAATGCCCTGCTATGGTGAGTGCCACATGCAAGAGCATCTGTGGATGGAATCCAGCAGGAGAGATAACATCCACAGTGTGAGCTGTAACCACAGGAGGGTGTGGATAGGATCCAGGAGGAGTGATGGAGTCTGAACTGGACCCACTGGCGTGTGTAGACAGGATCCTGCAGGGGTGATGGTATCGGAGTCTGAACTGGACCCACTAGAGTGTGTGGACAGGATCCCCCTGGGGCGATGCCATATGGAGTTTCAGCTGGACACCCTTGAGTGTCTGGATAGAATCTTGCAGGAGAGACAACATGTAGGATGTAAACTGGACCCAGTGGAGTGTGTGAAGAAAATCCTGCAGGGGAAATGCCATCTGCAGTGGGAACTGGACCCACTGGAATCTTTGGATAGGATACTGTAGGAGATTCAGCACCTGCAGTGTGTAGTCAGGATCCTTCAGGAGAGATGGGATCTGCAGTGTGGACCGAACCCACTGGAGTGTGTGGATTGTGTCTCGCAGGAGTGATGACATGTTCCACGTGATCTGGACTGCCTTGAGTGTGTAGACAGGATCGTGCAAGAGTGATGGCATGTGAAGCGTGAACTGCATCCACGAGACTGGACCGCACCCTTCAGGAGTGAAGACATCCGCAGTGTGAAGTGGAGCACTGGAGTGTGTGGCCAGGGTCCTGCAGGAGAGATGGCAACTCGAGTGTGAACTGGACCCTCTGTTGTGCCTGGAGAGGATCCTGAGGAAGAGAAGGCATCTGCAGCGTAAACTGGGCCACTGGGGTGCGTGGCTAGGATCATGCTGGAGTAACGGCTTCGGGATTGTGAGCTGGCCCCACTAAAGTGTGTGGATAGGATCCTGCAGAAGTGATGGACTCTGGAGTGTGAATGGCACCACTGGAGGGTGTGGAGATCCTGCTGCAGGAGAGATGGCAGCTGGAGTGTGAATGGCACCACTGGAGGGTGTGGAGATCCTGCTGCAGGAGAGATGGCAGCTGGAGTGTGAATGGCACCACTGGTGGGTGTGAATAGGAGCCTGCAGGAGAGACACATGTAGAGTGTGAACTGGACCCACTAGAGGGTGTGGACAGGATGCAGAAGACATGGCATCCGGAGCATCATTTGCACCACTAGTGTATGTGGATAGAATTCTGCGTAAGTTATGGCATCTACAGTGTGAACTGGAGTCAGTGGAGCGTGTGGATAGGACCCTGCAGGAGAGATGGGGTCTACAATGTGAACGGAACCCCTGGAGTGTGTACACAGGACCCTACAGGAGAGATGGCATCTGCAGTGTGAGCTGCGCCCACTGGAGAGTGGATAGAATCTTGCAGTGGTAACACGCCATCCTGTGCTTCTGAATCTGGCACTGTCACCCTGCGGCCTGGGCTCAGCAGCTCGGCCTCACCTTCCTTATCTGTAAAATTCAAAGGCTGGCTCCTAGTGGGATTATCGGAGAAATGTGTACGTTGTGAGAACGCCATCTTTAACTGTGTGTATTTTTCACCGCCGCGACCTCACTCCTTTGCAAAGTCTTCTGCTGCCTGTGGACAACCCCGACGTGGGGTGGCTCCCTGGGTCTCCTAGGTCTATCGCAGGAGGGCAGGCACTGAAGGCCGTGAGCATCCCCAGGACTCCACAGGGGACCTACCATTCACCCAGCAGTGCTGAGCCAGGGGGCCGGCAGAGAGCAGGTGGCTCACAGGCCCCGGGAGCACGACCACCTGGGTCTCATCTTCCCGCAGAGACTCCCTAGCTGTGCGCCTTGGGGCTTGGGCTTCGGTTTCCTCAAGGAATGAGGAGCTTTTTTGACTTTAAGTAATTTCCTACGTGGTTGCGGGAAGGGAGAGGAAGAGAGAGAGAGGAGCGCGCACGCGCCTGGACTCCTGCCTGGAACAGAGCAAAAGTGTTACAAAACAGCAGGGCGCCAACAGAAAAAGCCACAGTGAGTGCAGGCTGGAACCCCGGGTAAGAGAGGTGGAGAAGCTTTGCGTAGTCCCCAGGGTCCCGAGCGCAGAATCGGGGTGCCGGTGCTCCCCTCCGCGCCCCTGAGCGCTCGCCGAGGCCATGCGGGCGGCGCCAACTGGATGCGGGCGCCCGGGCCGGACGCTGGGGCCTCGGGTCCTCGCCCCGCCCCGCCCTCGGGGATTCGGAGGGGCCGGGAGGAGCCGCGCGCATGTGCGCCGCTGGCGCCCCCCGCCCCCCGCGCACAGCTGGGACGTGGGCCGCGGCCGGGCGGGCGCAGTCGGGAGCCGGCCGTGGTCGCGCCGGGCCCTCCGCGGCGGCTCCGTGCGTCCGAGCGTCCGTCCGCGCCGTCGGCCATGGCCCAGCGCTCCTCTGGCCCGTTGCGCCGCTGCCTGCCGGCGCTGGTGCTGTGCTGCGCCTGGGGCGCGCTGGCGGCGGTGGCTCAGAAGCCGGGCGCCGGGTGTCCCAGCCGCTGCCTCTGCTTCCGCACCACCGTGCGCTGCATGCATCTGCTGCTGGAGGCCGTGCCTGCCGTGGCGCCGCAGACCTCCATCCTGTGAGTGCGGCCGGGGCGCCGGGGGCGCGGGGTCCGGGGTGCGTGCAGGGAGATCCAGGGGCGCAGGGGTGATCGGAGGCTGGGGCGCGGGGACTCGAGGACCTGGGGCCCGGGGGTGCGTGGAGATCCGGGGGCGCAGGGGTGATCGGCAGCTGGGGGCGCAGAGGGTGAAGGGGCCTCGGGCGCGCGGGGGGCGGGGGGCTCTGGACGCAGCAGGGATCCTCCGAAGGGGGACGTGGGGAGATCGGGGCGTCACTGGGCCCGCTGGGCCTTTGTAGGTCCCGGCCGGGACGCCTAGGGGCGGACCTGAGCGCCGTGCGCGCGGCCTCCAGATCCGTCTTTGTTCGCAACTCTGCGGGAAGTTGTTGGGGCCGCCGGGGAAGCCCCGCTCGCCTCCCGCCGCTCCCCAGCTCCGCGCGCCGCCCGCTTCCCCCTCCTTCGCAGTCCCTCCTCTCACCTTTCCCCCGCTCAGGCCCCCTCCGTCCCCCTCCGCCCCCTCCGCCCCCTCCTCGTCTTGTTCGCTCCCCTCCTCCGCTCCTCTTCCTCCTCCCCCTTCCCCGTCCCCCTTCCCCCACCCCAGCCTCTCGGAGCGTGGTGCCCACCCCATCCCCCCGCGCCGGGGAAGCCTCCCCAGCGCCGCCTCAGTTCCCGGCCGAGGCCCCGCTCCCAGGGCCCCCGCATCCGCCCCGGCGCCAGGAGCGTCCTCTCCTGGGGTGTCCCCGGAGCCCTGAGGCTCTCAGAGGCTTTTCCTGCGTCCGGAGCCAGCGGGGCGGCCGGGGTTCCCGGGAGGGGCCGCGGGGCGGTCACGGAGCTTCGGGGCTGCCCGGTTCTGGACGGAGCCGGGGATCGGAGCGGGTTTCTGCCCCGGACACGTCCCTTCTGCCTTGTCCGCGGCTGTGCTACACTAACCGGGCTCATTGCGTGGGGGTGGACACCCTGTATCCCGCCCGTGGGCCTCCCCGCGCCGCGGTCTCCAAAGCGGAATCCCAGTCCCTTCGCCCCGCGGTCTCCAGGTACCGAGCCGCCTCCAGAGCTCGCTGCTGAGGCCTCCCTTGTTCCAACGCGACTTGGATTAAACATTTCGGGAATCTCTGAAGGGAGGCGGCGTTTCAGGCGCCGACTGTGACTTAGTCCTAGAGCTGCTCTTCTGCAGGCCAGAAAGTTTTCACTTTCTTAGCTGAGCCAGAGGACTGTTTGGCACCGCCAGGGAGTCTGCAAAAGTTCTAAAAATGTGAGTGAACAATTCAGGAAGCGGGCGGCCAGTGTGGTTGCCTCCGAAACGAAGTGCCCGGACCATCCCCCGCTCCCAGGGGTCCCCGAGGTTGCAGGCGGCTTCCTGCAGGCTCTGGGGCGGGCGGGACAGGGGCGCGCGCTCCTCTCCGCCTGGGAAACTGCTCCTCGGGAGAGAGACCAAGCCTTTCTTTCCAGAGCCTGGGAGTGGCCAGCCCAGGCCGGACGTCTTGGGGGCATCTCACTGGAAAGCAGTGAATGTTTAGAATAGAGCAGTGTGAGGTTTCCCTGGGTCTGGATAATGTAATTCCTGCTGAGCCAGTGGAAAAAGGGGACCTCAAAATGATTTTCACACCTGGTCTGTTTAGTAAAGCTTGCCGTATGCTTTGCCCTGGAATACTAATTGCGTGTTGAAAATAGCATTTAAAAATAAGTGTCGTAGAAGACAGCTGGGGGCCTCTGCTCCACTTTGCATGGCGTGGTCGCCCACAAACACTTCACAGCATTTGAAAAAGGAGCTGAGAGTAGACGGGTGACGTCATAGTCGACTCAACACTTCCTCAAGGAGCGCATGGCCTCGTTGGAGTCTCACGTCCAGGGCTTTGCAGCCTTCAGTGGAACTGTGACGTGGCCCTGCGGAGTCGCACTGACTCTGTGAGGCAGGTAGACTAGTAGCTGTTAAGGTGATCAAATCCCTTAAAGACCTAAACACTTTATTGGAGAAATGAACATACCCATTTTATGGCGGCGGAATCAGTGGCTCTGGGAGAGAAATGCAGCTCCTGTTGCTGTTCCTGTGGCCACGAGGAAGAGGGCGTCGCTGCTGGCCGGAATAGAGTCCCGGCCGGATGCATTCCAGCTGGGTGACTGACTTTTAGCGAGTCCCAGGTCCCCTGGGAGAACGCGAGGGTGTAGCTGTGTGGACCTGGGCCCAGTGGACAGGCGTCATGAGAGCCGCCGGGACTGCAGCCTGGAGAGGCAGGGACGGGGTAAGAGGGAGACCCATTCTCCGGGCATCTGTTGAGGAGTCCCTGGGGACGTGGTCTGGGAGGCTCTTGCTTGAGATGACAGTTACACATTAACATGCTAGACGCGAATAAACGTTTAATGCCCACTTTCAGCTTTCTCCCAGCACCGTGCTCTCACGTATGTGGACTTACTTTCTATAAAATTTTTTGGTAGAAATCGGGAACGTACTATATATGAAAATTATTTTCTATAAAATGTTTTGGTAGACATTGGGAACGTACTATATATGAAAATTAAAACAAACCCTGCCTAAAAGTTGGTTGGGCCATCCAACCATCACCCTGTCTCTTTGCTTTTAAGAGACTCACCCCCACTCAGCCCCCCAGGAGACAGAATCATCGGAAAACATCTCATGGCTCCTTCCCCTCAAATGCGGGAGTGTGTTTAAGCAGGGCCTGATACTGGACTGTTTCAGTTGTGGGTTGGGGCTTTGGAAAACAATGGAATAAGCCCACCACGACTCGGGTTTGGATCCACTGAGCTCCCTGGGCTGCAAGTCTCAAGGGTGCTCTGGAGTGGCAGCAGCCCACACCCGCCGCTGCTCCATCCTGGGTTGGGGGCTTTGGCCCTGCTGCTGGGTGTCCTCCGCAGGCATCCGGAGGCCTTAGTCAGTTCCGCTGTCAGAAATGCCTGGCTTTTAAATACAGCGTCTTTCTGTATCCACCATAATCAAAGTTTATCACAATGGTAGTTAAAAGCTAGTGTTAAGGATAAAGTATGCTGCTCTATGCCCCTTCCTTTCCTCCTGTCAACCCCAGGGGAAGTCACATTTTAGACTTTGTTCATTGAAGTCATGCCGCACCAAGGTGCTGGCTGGACACACTGGAGCTCGACCTGCCATGCCCTCCTCAGAGAGGGAGGGGCTTCCCGAGGAGGGATAAGATGACCCCAGGACCTGCCATGCCCTCCTCAGAGAGGGAGGGGCTTCCCAAGGAGGGATAAGATGACCCCAGGTGTGTGCAGGCTTGGTGGGACTGGGGATAGAGGGTGTAGAGCTCTTGCGATCTGCATGCTTGGTGGTCTGGACCGAGTGGATGCCCACCTCCTGGCCAGTGTCCACACAGGCGGAAGGTTCCAATGTCACTGCTCCGTGGGGCTCCACCACCTGCAGGTCCCCCAGGCCCTCTGGGGCTCATCGTCCACACATGGGAGTGGGTTCTGGGCCATTTAACTGACTTCCTGCATCCCCAGAGTCACATCGGGCCAAGGTTTATCCTTGGAACTTCCCTGACTTCCCTTGGAGAATTGGCCGCCTTTCAGAGAGGACCTCTCCTCCTCACACATGCGTAGAGGTCACTGCGTGCGGCCTGGTACTCGGGAACGGGCTGGGTGGTGCTGCAGAGGGGCTGCCTGGCGGGGGCTCCCTGGCTCTCCATCCTCAGCACTTTCCACACCCTTCTCCTCCTCCGCATCCTGCTGCTCCCAGGAAGTTCCCTCGCATTTGTCTGCATCTTCTGGGAGGACCCACAGCCCCGGGGACGGACACCAGGCCTCTCCTCCTTTGGGCAGGAGACTGCAGTGGTCCCAGGGAGTGTGCAGGAGCCCGGGGCTTCTCCAGCCTACGCCAGATACCTCTGCGGGACAGGGATGCGTCTTCTGGGACGGCAGGCTTTGGCGTCAGCGTTTGCCTTCATGGAACAAATCATGACTTTCATGTTTATTGGCACAACAGAGTCAAAGACGTTATTATTCCCACTCAAATACATTTGAAAAGCACCATGGAGACACTTAAAACATGTTTAGATGTTTGTAGTTTGCAAGGCGGTGGGCGGACCAGCTCCAGCTTGAAGTGTCGTATAGTGATATGGTCCCATCCAGGGTCCACGAGCTGTGATAGACTGAGGTTTCTCCCTTGGGTGGGCGACTTGGCTTGCTTCTCTCTTCTGACTCCATTTCCCTGGTTGCAGATGATTGGCAGCTGTATAGTTCCCTCCCGACAGAGCTAAGTCCAGTGGACAGTGAATGAGTGGCTCTTTCTCAGTGAGCAAGCAGAAGTTTAGAGAATTGTCGTCATGGACCGGATGGTCTGTGTGGCACGCCAGTTTTCACGTCATCCATGCGTGGACCCAGGAGGTCTTACCACTGGGTCTGGAGGGCATGACTGCCTCTGGGGCCATGGATGGCGTCTGATCTTCCCAGAACACACTGGCCAGAAGCCAGGGCGGGCCTTGCCGGGGGTGAAACCTGGGCCTTTTAAAGTAACAGTGGATGCTGCATTGTCTAGGCAGGAGCTTCCTTGGCACAGATCCAGAATTTGAAATTAAATATGTAAACACAAACAAAGACAGACTTCCAGCCTGCAGGTTAGAGCTCCTCCAGAACCTCAAAGCTGGGGAACTGGGGGGAAGATCAGGCAGGGTGTGGTGGTGGCTCACAGTGGTAATCCCAGCACTTTGGGAGGCCAAGGCAGGCAGATTGCCTGAGCTCAGGAGTTCGAGACCAGCCTGGGCTACATGGCCAAACACTTCTCTACTAGAAATACAAACAATTAGCTGGGCCTGGTGGTGCCTACCTGTGGTCCCAGCTACCCAGAGGCTGAGGCAGGAGAATCGGTTGAACCTGGGAGGTGGAGGTTGTACTGAGCCGGAATCGCGCCACTGCACTCCAGCCTGGGCGACAGACCCAGCCCTAGACCCCCCCCCCCAAAAAAAAATGGGAAGATCTACATGCATTATGCTGATCCCCCTTGGCTAATTTTGAGATTTACCTTTTTGATTGGAGAATCCAAATGTTTTTCCTTTGCCCTTGACAGTAAGAAGAATCTGAAATCAATGCAAATGCATGAAGTCCTGCCAGGCCCAGGCAGTGCTCTGGGAGGGGAACACAGGGCTGGGGAATTGGGCGGTCTCTTAGGAGTACCCAGGTCTTCGCCGCTCCTACTCAAGGTCCAGAGCTGAGAAGCTGCTGCTGACCTCGGGTCTTCAGGGACCAACAGGTGCGATCTCACACACTTCCCAGCTTCTGGGTTTACTAATTATTTTAATGGTGATAGGCTGGGTGTAGTGGCTCACGCCTGTAATCCAAGCACTTTGGAGACCAAGGTGGGCGGATCACCTGAGGTCGGGAGTTCAAGACCAGCCTGACCAACATGGTGAAACCAAGTCTTAAAAAAAAAAATAGTGATAGTCATATGTTTTTGGGATACAGAAGAAAATGTGATTTATTTAAAGGTACATTTTTTGAGGGAATTCAATTCAATTTAAGAGAAGGCAGACTTTACCATGTCTGAGGCTTAAAAATGCCAGTCAGGAGATTTTATATGTTAGTGGTGTCTCTCTACATGGGCCAGTAGCTCCCCAGGACCAAGGCTGGTTGGTTGAATTGTGAAACTCTTCGGGCTGCAGGCTACCCACATGTGACTTAACACACGTATGTCAGTGGGTGGGTGCACGCTTTTTTGATGCTGAAATAATTCCACTGATTTATTTTTTTTCTAAATTGATAACACTAGTAATTTTTGTTTTCTTTGTTTTAAAGTTTATTTTGAAAAATAGTCATTAATGTAGGCATGGTGGCTCACGCCTGTAATCCCAGCACTTTGGGAGGTTGAGGTGGGTGGATCACCGGAGGTCAGGGGTTCGAGACCAGCCTGGCCAACATGGTAAAATCCCATCTCTACTAAAAATACAAAAATTAGCCAGGCATGGTGGCACGTGCCTGTAGTTCCAGCTACTCAGGACGCTGAGGCAGGCAAATCACTTGAACCCAAGAGGCTGAGGTTGCAGCGAGTCGAGATCTGGCCACTGCACTCCAGCTCGGGGGACAGAGCAAGACTTTGTCTAAAAACAGGCCTTCTATTTGTCCCCATCTGATTTCTCTTCACACACAAAAGGCCACAGCAAAGTAGTAAAGCTGTGTGGGTGGAATGGCACTCACGCCAGGTGACTGATGCCGGCCGACAAGCAGACCCGGCTGTCTCATGGCTGAGCTCTCCCTGACTCAGACGCGACATCTGCCGTCACTGCCGTTCTGTTCACTGCTTTCTTTGCTCTGGAGGCTGGTGCTTCCCGCTGTCTATTAATCTGAGCGCTCCCAAGCAAAGAGGGTGGGAGACACTGACCCCCAGGGAACCGAGCCTGGAGGCCCGAGGTGAAGAAGGGCAGGCCCTGCTCCATGCGGCCAAGGGCCCTGTGTGTTCAGACACCTTTTGCTTGTTCCTGGTCTGACTGCCTTGCGTCATCAGCCCATGGAAAGCAGGGTTCATAGCCTGCTCCTCTCCAGATGCCCAGCATATCTGAGCTGGTCGGAGCACCGGGGCAGGGTGTTCACGGGAAAGCAGGCCGCGGTCAGCCCGCACCCTCCGTCCTACCCGGCCGTTGCCTTCTGAGCCCTGCAGAGCTGTGCAGGCTTTAGGAGGAGCCCACAGACGCGTCTGTCTTTTGTTCTGCAGTTAAATCAGAAGTAGAAGCTTGGCCAGTGACTGTTACCCTATTTGACCTTTGTCCACATGAGGATTTTTACTTAGGGAAAAATATGCCTCATCAAACATAATCAACATTTTAAAAGGGCACATATTTAAAGCACACTTGCTAAGTTTTGACATCCACCTCCTGGGTTCAACTAATCCTCCTGCCTTAGCCTCCTGCTCCTAGCTACTTTTAAGTAGCTGGGGCTATAAGCACGTGCCCCCATGCCTGGATTTTTTTTTAAATTTTTTTTAAAACTTTTTATTTTGTAGAGATGGGGTCTTGCTATTTGTCCAGGCTGGTCTCAAACTCCTGGCTTTAAGCAGTCCTCCCACGTTGGCCTCTGAAAGCCCTGGGATGACAGGTGTGAGCCCGTGTGCTGGCCTGTAATCAGCGATCTTTGATGCTACTATTGTAGTTGTTTTAGGGTGTGATAAACCACACCTGTGTAAGACTACAGACTGAACCTAAATTGTGTGTGTGTTCTGACTTCCGCTGACTGGTTGTTCCTCCTTCTCTTATCCTTTTTTGAGGCCTTCTTATTTCCTGAGACACAATAGTATTGAAATCAGCCCAATTGATAATTCTACAATGGCCTTTCAGTGTACTAGTGAAATGAAGAGTTGCATGTCCCTTACTTCAAATCAAAAGCTAGAAATGATTAAGCTTAGAGAAGAAGACATGTCAAAAACTGAGCTAGTCAAAAACTAGGCCTCTTGCATCAGTTACTTATAGAGGAAGTTTTAGTGGTTTGGGAAGAAGCGCAAACCAGCCACAACATTCTATTCAGCCAAAGATCGATCCAGAGCAAGTCCCTAACTCTCTTCATTTCTTTAAAGGCAGAGAGATAAGGATGCTGCAGAAGGAAATTCGGAGCTAGCAGAGGTTGGTTCATAAGGTTGAAGGAAATAAGCCGACTCCATAACATAAACGTGCAAGGTGAAGCAGCAAGTGCTGACGGAGAAGCTGCAGCAAGTTCTCCAGAGGATCCAGCTAGTATCAGTGATTAAGGTGGCACCAAACAACAGATTTTTAATGTGGACAAAGCAGTCTTCTATTGGAAGGAGATGCCATCTAGGACTTTTCATAGCTAGAGAGAAGTCAATGCCTGGCTTCAAAGCTTCAAAGGACAGGCTGACTCTCTTGGTCAGGAGCTAGTGCAGCTGGTGACTTTCAACTGAAGCCAGTGATCATTCACCATTCCCCAAACTCTAGGGTCTTAAGGACCATGCTAAACCTACTATGTTTGAGCTCTGCCAATGGAAAAACGAGGCTTGGATGTCAGCACATCTGTTACAGCTTGGTTCTCTGAATATTTTAAGCCTACTGTTGAGACCTACTGCTTAGAAAAAAAGATTCTTTTCAAAATACTGCTGTTCATTTACAATGTGTCCAGTCACCCAAGAACTCTGATGGAGAATACACAGATTAATGTTGTCTTCATGGCTGCTAACATGAAACATCTATTCTGCAGCCCATGAATTAAGGAATAATTTTCACTTTCAAGCCTTATTATTTAATATGTTCATTCCATAATACTATAACTCCCATAGATAGTGAGTTCTCTGATTGAACTGGGCAAAGTCAGTTGAAATCCTTCTGGAAAGGATTCATCATTCTAGATGCCATTAAGAATATTTTTGATTCATAGGAGGTCAAAACATCAACAAGTACAGGAGTTTGGAAGAAGTTGATTCGAACACTCACGGATGACTTTGAGGGGTTCAAAGACTTCCATGGAGAAAGTCACTGCAGATGTGGTGGAAATAGCAAGAGAACTGGAATTAGAAATGGAGTCTGAATATAGGAGAGAATTGCTGCAATTTCATGATAAAACTTGACTAGATGAGGAGTTGTGTCTATGGATAAGCATGAAAAGTGGCCTCTGGAGTTGGAATCTGCTCCTGGTAAAGATGCTGTGAACACTGTTGAAATGACAACAAAGGATGTAGCATGTTCCCTAAACTGAGTGGATGAAGCAGCAGCAGGGTTTGGGAGGACTGACTCCAGTTTTGAATGAAGTTCTACTGTGGATAAAAGGCTAGGAAACAGCATCACATACCACAGAGAAACCTTTTGTGAATGGAAGAGCCAATCTATATGGCAAACATATTGTCTTATTTTAAGAAATTGCCGTAGCCACCCCAACCTTCAGCCACCACCACCACCCTGAGCCATCAGTGCCAGCAACATCAAAGCAAGGTTCTCCACCAGCAAAAAGAAGAAACTCTCCGAAGGCTCAGGTGTTTCATAACGTTATTTTAGGAATACAATGGTTTTTAAACAAAGTCTGTGCATTTTTTAGACGTAATGCTATTGTACACTTTATCAGCTAGATTACAGTGAACATAGAACTTTTATATGTACTAGGACATCAAAACATTCATGTGAATTACTTTTTTGCAGTTTTCAACTTATTTCAGTGATCTGGCCCAACTCTGAAATGTCCCAGTGGTATGCCTCTATTTCCATTTCTCTCTGGCCACGGTTCTTGTGACACTGTTGTCCTGCTTTTGTTTGTATGTATGTTGTAAACGCCGCACTGCACTTTTATCATTTCATTTAAGCTGTCAGTTATCTTTTTGGAGATTTAAATAAGCAGAAACATGTTTTTGTTCTTTCCGGCTCTGCTTATTCCTCTGCATAGGTTCATATTTTAGTCCTTCTACTTCAAGAGCTCTAAAAAATTGTCTTGTAGTGCAGATCTATTGGTGATCAATTCTTTTAGCTTTCGGATGTTTAAAAAGTGCTTTACTTCGCCTTCATTTTCAAATGGTATTTTGCCGAGTAATATTCTGAGTTGGTGGTTTTCTCTGATACAGCTATTTTTTTTTTTTCCTGAGATGGAGTCTTGCTCTGTCTCCCAGGCTGGAGTATAGTGGCACCACCTCAGCTCACCGCAGCCTCTGCCTCCAGATTCAAGCGATTCTCCTGCCTCAGCCTCCCGAATAGCTGGGATGACAGGCACACACCACCACACCTGGCTAATGTTTTGTATTTTTAATAGAAATGGGGTTTCACCATGTTGGCCAGGCTGGTCTCGAACTCCTGGCCTCAGGTGGTCCACCCACCTCATCCTCCAAAATGTCGCGACCACAGATGTGAGGCACTGCACCCAGCTGACACGGCTTTAAAAATGTCCTCTCGCATTGTTTCTCATGAGAAATCTACTGACACCTGTGGCTTTGTTTCATCTTTGTGTTTCTGATGCTTCTCAGAGTTTCTCCTTGTCTCTGGTGCTGAGAAATTTGTTTGTTTTTTTGTTTTTTTGAGACGGGGTTTCGCTCTTGTTACCCAGGCTGCAGTGCAATGGCGCGATCTCAGCTCACCACAACCTCCACCTCCTGGGTTCAGGCAATTCTCCTGCCTCAGCTTCCCGAGTAACTGGGACTACAGGCACACGCCACCATGCCCAGCTAATTTTTGGAATCTTTAGTAGAGACGGGGTTTCACCATGTTGACCAGGATGGTCTCCATCTCTTGACCTTGTGATCCACCCGCCTCAGCCTCCCGAAGTGCTGGAATTACAGGCGTGAGCCACCACGCCCGGCCCCGTGCTGAGCAATTTGATTAGGATACGCCTCGCTCTGGTTTTCTCTGTGTTTCTTGTGCTTGGGTTTTTTAATTTAAATTTTTTTTTAATTTTATTTTTTAAATCTTGGACTAGTGGGTTTACAGATTTCTTCACATTTGGAGAACCTGGGGGTGTTTCATCTTCAGATATGTTTTCTGTCCCCACCTTGGGCTCCTCTTCTTTGAAGATTCCGGTTACACTGTATGAGGCCAGGCTCATCACACGCTGCTTAATTTTTTCTTACTGTGTCTTTTCCTGTGTGCTTTTCGCTTCGGGTAGCTTCTGTTTTTTGTCTTGAAAGCAGCAAGTCTTTCTCTCTCAGTGTCCAGTTTACTGTGAATAGTATATGTTTTTCAGCTCAGACATTGTGATTTTCACCTCTCTAGTGTGAGTAGTAAAAAAAAACCTTCCATGACTCTACTTGATGTTTTGAACTTGTGGAATAAATATAATTTTAATAATCTGCTAACTCGGGTAACTAACATCTGTGGCTGTCCTGGGTTAGTTTTAATTGAAGAATGTAATCTTCTCAATAGAAATTACAATATCCTTCTTTTCATGCTATATCAGTTTTTAGCAGATTCGGGACACTGGAAATGTTACTTTGGTGAGCACTGGGTACTTCTGTGTTCTTACAGTTTCCCTTGAGCTTTGTTCTTGGGTTCAGTTACATGGAAACTCTTGGTTTAAAGATTTGTTAGGCAGGATTTGAGCAATGCTTTACCTGAGGCTCATCATTTTCAACAATGTGAATCCTGAGGTTTTCAGGCAGGCAGATGAGAACAGGCACTGCTCACTCCTGACCCAGTGTGTGGGGGGCACCATGATACGTAGTCCATTTGGCTGGTGCTTTTCTGGCCGTGGGCACTTGACCTGCAGGTGTGTGCTGCTCAGGGTTCAGCTGGATGCTCTACAGGCCCCTGGGACTTTCCCCTCCCTATCCCTGAAGGGCTCAGGAGTCTCATCTCTGTCCTGCTGGTTCTGCTTCCTGGTCTCAGGGTTCAGCCCCGCGCTGGATGCTCTACAGGCCCCTGGGACTTTCCCCTCCCTATCCCTGAAGGGCTCAGGAGTCTCATCTCTGTCCTGCTGGTTCTGCTGCCTGGTCTCAGGGTTCAGCCCCGCGCTGGATGCTCTGCAGGCCCCTGGGACTTTCCCCTCCCTATCCCTGAAGGGCTCAGGAGTCTCATCTCTGTCCTGCTGGTTCTGCTGCCTGGTCTCAGGGCTCAGCTCAGCGCTGGATGCTCTGCAGGCCCCTGGGACTCTTCTCTCCCTATCCCGGGACGACTCCAGGTCTTACCTCTGTCCCCGTCCTGCCAGTTCTGCTGCCGGGTCTCCTGGGTACTCAGCATGGTCTTCTCTCTCAGGCAATGAGCTGGGGCCGTTTCTGCCTCTCCATCTGTTTTCCATCTCACAGGGATCAGTCCTTTGTTGGCTGATTCCCAGTAACTTGAAAACAGTTGCTTCATCTATTTTGTTACTTTTTTTTGGTTGTTTCAGAGGAGAAAGTCTTGCCCCTGTAATTCCATCTTGTTCTAAAGCAGACATCTCCATTCACGTTTTTAAAAACAAAAGTGTTTTTAAAACGTTCTATGAATGTTTAATCTACTTCGAATTCTTCTGCAAGCAGGTGTGGTAAAATAAATAAATCTTAAAATAATGACCACATTCACATTCCCAAGTTAAAAGTAAAAAAAACCCAAAAAACATGAAAACAACTCTCC
>CM052654.1:140675896-140704279 GCA_028533165.1 Leontopithecus rosalia
GGGTGCTGGTGGAGAGTGGGTGCTGGTGGAGTGGGTGCTGGTGGAGAGTGGGTGCTGGTGAAGTAGGTGCTGGTGGAGAGTGGGTGCTGGTGGCGACTGGGTTCTGGAGAGTGGGTACTGGTGGAGAGTGGGTGCTGGAGAGGGTGCTGGTGGAGAGTGGGTGCTGGTGGAGTAGGTGCTGGTGGAGTGGGTGCTGATCTAACATGAGTCCCTTTAAAGACTTAACCTCCTAGTACCACCACAATGTGCTGCTGTCTCCAGCTGTCCCCCGGCCACGCCGGGCCCCAACCCTGCTGCACCCCAGCCTGCTGTGGCTTCCCTAAGAGGCCCTTCCCCCACCCCGTCTTCCTTGGGGTTGGATCAGAGCCAGGATGCAGGGACAGGAGCCTGGCTCCCATGGGGAATACTGGCCCCGAGCTCCGTCCCGCGGTGAACTTCTGGTCATGCCTGTCACCATGCTGTCTGTAAATCAGGTGACACCGTGGTAAGGGTGCTGCGGGACTGTGTTTTGGAGCCAGCATTCTGCATCAGCCGTGACTCTTAAAAAACTGTGCTTGATAAGACCTGTACCTGTAGAAAGGGCCTTCATGAGCTCAGCGGGGCACACCGGACTGCACGGGCCCTTGGTGAATCGTGTCTCACCTGGGAGGGGAGATGATCAAATCGATACCATTAGAGATGTCCCTGTTTCTGTGAACTGGTGTGCCCCACGGGGGCGGGGCAGCTGAGGGAGCTCTCACCATTTCTTCCCTGTGGGGAAGTCGGGGTTCTGCATGCACAACCACATCAGGGACCCCCTCCTTTTCATCTCATCGTGGGTCAGAGCGGAACCTCCCGGCTTCTGTGTCTGCCTCTGCGAAGGTTTGAGAATCACTTACGCTTCTTAGGATTTTTGTCATTCTAGTCAGGAAGAGGGTCCTGCAAAGGGCCGAGGCTGACCGGGTTCTTGGTGTTTGGATGGGGTTGAGCAAGGCCCTCGGGCCATCCACAGGGGTCTCAGGGGCAAACTCCAGCCCCAAACCAAAGCGGAGCTGCCAAAACATGGGAGGGTGAACGTTTTTTAAATCCAAGAGCTTTGTTGGCTACAACGTCCTGCTGGGTTGTAAGAAGCATCTTTTCCCCTCTTAACTAATTGCAGAACAATGGCAGGGAGGAACAAGAGGGTGCCTGATGAGACCTGGGCCTGTGCCAGGGCACAAGCCCACAGCCAGCCCAGCCCCGCGATCCCAGCTCAAGCACGCTGCTCCAAAGCAAACACCAGCTCCCGGGTTTACTTGGCCCCGAGGTGGGAAGATGACTGGAGAATCCCCGTTCATCCTGCAGCTTCCAGGCCTGGGTGTGGCCCCTTGTTCCCGGGACAAAGCTCCTGGTTCCAGCTGGGGAAGGGCTCCCTGAGGATTGGCTGCGTTTGGATTCCGCTCTCACTTCCTGTACTTTCCAGTCTTAAGAGTTCCTCTCTCGCCCTTGGGATGCTGACATAGGTGTGGTGCAAGGTAGATGCTAAATGGGTTCCTTAAGGTGCTTGCTGTTTCCTTCATGCAGTCACCAGAACTGCTGCCAGGGGAGTCTGTAGATTGCTGCCCAGGCACCTTAGAACGATCCTTTAAGATTCAACGACGAACCCAGAGTGTGTTGATTCCCGCCCTGTGCGGGGCAAGTGTCTTCTTTTTCGTCCTTCTACGCGGCTCTTGCCTCTTTGACAGCTGATAGTCCCTCTGCAGGGATTTCCTTGGTTCCAGTTTGGAAGATTTTCGGCAACCTGGTGCTTCCAAAGGTTTGGATGAAAAGTGTGGGTTGGTGACAGAAAAGTGAGACATATCATAGTTAAATTATAATTTGTTTCTGATACTTCGATTTGACAGTTTGGTGTCTACAAGGCGTGGATGAGGCATCCAGGACTGAGGACCAGTACAGCGTGGTCTCAGGTTGTGTTACTCCTGGGGCAGGTGACGCTTGAAGCTGACTGGCTTCTGGCAGTGCCAGCGGGATGTCGGATTTGGTGGCTTTCAGTGAGATCCTTTCCGATTTGTGATTTAAATAGTTGTCACCAGCCTTGCTCCCGGGAGGACTCGATCCCATGTGGAGGCAGGACTGTGGCCCAGTGAGCACCAGGCCAACCGGGGGACAGCGAAGCCTCATCTCCCAGATAGATCTTTAGGCGCTAGACAGACCAGCTCCCAAATTTGTGAAAAGAGCCAGGAGCTCCTAACTCTCACTGAAGGTCAGATGCGCTGGGACGGTCTCTGGGTTTGAGAGTCCAGGAATCAGGGGACAGGGTAGAAGTTGAACCCGGCGTCCAGTCAGATCAATGTGCTCAAGCTGACTGAGACCTGGAGACCTGGAGAAGCTGGACCAGAGAAGACTGCAGCCTCGAGGCGTGTCCAAGCCATGTGGACTCCCGAGTGGCCCTGTCCAGGAGCCTGGATTGCCTGGGGGAGGCTGTAATGAATGGAGAACTGCTCCTTGCAGCCCCACACTGCACTCAGGAAGCCCTCCAAAGGGGCTGGTGATATTCCATGCATCCCAGTGGTGGGCAGCCACATCCTGTACCCTGCGTCACAGGTTGTGAGGAGTTGAACCCTGCACCCTGCATCCCAGGTCGTGGGGAGCCTCACCCTGCACCCTGCATCGGGGCTCGGGGAGCCTCACCCTGCACCCTGCGTCCCAGGTCGTGGGGAGCCTCACCCTGCACCCTGCGTCCCAGGTCGTGGGGAGCCTCACCCTGCATCCCAGGTTGTGGGGAGCCTCACCCTGCACCCCGCATCGGAGCTCGGGGAGTGGCACATGGCTGCCTCCCACATTCACCCCTCCCAATTCCAGCTTTCCTGGAGGGTGTGTCTTTGGTCGGTTGAGTGGGTTTGGGAGTGAACTGAGACTCTGCCTCTCCCGAGGGGATGCCCAAGGCACTGGGCTGTATGCAGACATGCCCTGCTGTTATGTAATGGGCATGACCAAGTGCCGTCGGGTTTGTGCTCTTACTGCCGTTGTCTGTTTTCTGTAACTTTAGTTAATTCTTCGTTGGTTACTTACTAGGTTCTCAGAATACACCGATCAATAATGCATCATCTGCTTTCATATAATGTGATGATGGTTGATTCCCAAGACTTAGGTGAAAAGAAAAGAAGTCGTGGGACCCCAGGTCACTAAGTTAGAGGGAAAAGTGCGGCTGGGAGCTCTGAGGGCAGACGCGCCTCCCATTCCACTCAGAGGCCCTCTGCTCACTGAGGTAGACGCATATCTGATTGCCTCCTTCGGAAAAGATAAGCAGAAACTCAAAGAATGCAGCCATTTGTCCCTTATCTACCTGTGACCAGAAAGCCCGTCCCCTCTTGGAGTTGTCTTCCCTTCACCTCAAGTTCTCCTGCCTTTCCGGACGGAACCAGCGTTCATCTTACACATATTGATTGATGTCTCACGTCTCCCTAAAATGTATAAAGCCGAGCTGTGCCCCAAAGATCACTGTCGTCAGAGGCTGTGTCATGGGCGTGCCCTTGACCTTGTCAAAATAAACTTTCTAAATGGACTGAGACCTGTCTCAGATGTTCAGGGTTCACACATGTCACTGGGGTGGCATCTGCGACCCGTGGGACAGGCAGCCTCTGTCTCCCCTTCTCTCTTGGAGCAGCCCCTGGCCCCGTCCATGCGGCCCTGGTGGGGCCTGCCCCAGGCCCAGGCTATTTCCTGCGCCCTGGAGGAGGCCTCGGTGACAGGGGACCCTGTGCAAGGGGGCAGCTGTGGAGGAAGGGCAGGGAGAGAGGATGGGCAGACCCCACTTCCCGTTACCTGGAAGCCAAGGTGAATCTTCACCCAAGCCCCAGCTGCTCCTTCTGCCTTCAGGTATTTGGGATACTCCAGGATCCCACAGGAAATGACCCTCACAGCCAAGGATTTTGGCTTGTGTAGCCGAGGGGCAGGCGTGGCCTGACTATGGAATTCGATCTCATTACTGGTACCAGTGGGTGTCTTATAAACACAGCAGCAGTGTCCAGTTCACCCCTGCAGCTCTAGAGGCTGGAAGTCCAAGATCAAGCACCAGCAAATCGGGTGTCTGCGGAGAGTCACCCCAGTTCGGAGAAGGGACCCTCTCCCTGTTCCTCACATCGTGGACGGGACAAGGCTGCTGTCAGGGTCCTTTCATAGGGGCAGCGTTCCCACGCTGGGCCAGCACCGTCCTGGCCTCCTCACCCCCCAGAGGCCCCACCTCTCAACACCAGCCCTTTGGGGATTAGGTGTCAGCACACAAATCTGAGGGTGTGAACGTTCAGTCTGCAGCAGTGAGGGCACCATGAGCACTAACGCCGGACGCAGGCAGCTGGACGCCCCCGACCCCATCCTGCATCCCCCACCTCGAGCCCCCTTCTCTGAACAGTTCCGTGTCACCTGCAGTGGAAGGAAGGGGCATTCCCAGGCTTTCCTCACACCACACAGCCCACCTCAGTGGTCCACTCTTCCTCTAAAATACACCCATGCCCTCCACTCTGGGTGCCCATTTCTCCTGCGGCTGCTGGTGCGTGCAGGCCTGGAACTAGCCCGTGCTCTTCAAGTCACAGTGGCCGCCTGCACTGGTGGCTCAGGTCACATCTGTTAAGTACAGAAGCGAGTTACATTATGATGGCGTAGTCCTTCACAGACTTCAATGGGCCACGTGAGACGCCCTGACATTCAACCCAAGTGCATGGATTTCCGCGAGCACCCCCATGGTAAGGCAGTGCCGCCTGTGACTCTCAGAGCACAAGCTCTGAGTGAAGTGCCTGGATTTCCGCGCGCACCCCCGTGGTAAGGCAGTGCGGCCTGTCACTCTCAGAGCACAAGCTCTGGGTGAAGTGCCTGGATTTCCATGTGCACCCCTATGGTAAGGCAGTGCTGCCTGTGACTCTCACCACTCAAGCTCTGGGTGAAGTGCCTGGATTTCCACGTGCACCCCCGTGGCAAGGCAGTGCGGCCTGTGACTCTCACCACTCAAGCTCTGGGTGAAGTGCCTGGATTTCCACGTGCACCCCCGTGGTAAGGCAGTGCCACCTGTGACTCTCAGAGCACAAGCTCTGGGTGACCTGCCTGGATTTCTGCGTGCACCCCTGTGGTAAGGCAGTGCCGCCTGTAACTCTCTGAACACAAGCTCTGGGTGTCCTTCAGTGTTGAAAGGCAGTCACTGGTAGGAAGCACTAAAGTGATTTTTGGGTCCGGCAAATGTTAATGGAAAGCCACATGGCCTGGCTTTGGGCTGCGGCGTTTCAAACTTCCAGCAAGGCTGGCATGGGGAGGCAGGATGCAGCCCCCCACCTTTCCCAGTGGGGTCGGGTGGGGGCTTCTGTTCCTGCATTCATCCTGGGAGGGGGCGTGTGGCATCAGTCGTAATTCCAACCTTTAAAATCAGTAAAATACTTTGCATATTTGCCCTTCTGAAGCAGCACAGCCTAAGAGCCATTGGGTTGTATTGATTTTTTGTTGTTGTTGAGACAGAGTGTCACTGTGTCACCCACACTGGAGTGCAGTGGCGCAATCTCGTTTCAGTGCAACCTCCGCCCCCCAGGTCCAAGCGATTCTCCCACCTCAGCCTCCTGAGTAACTGGGATTACAGGTGTGCGTCACCACGCCCAGCTAATTTTTTGTACTTTTAGTAAAGACAGCATTTCACCATGTTGGCCAGGCTGGTCACACTCCTGACCTCCAGTGATCCGCCCACCTCAGCCTCCCACATTGCCGGGATTACAGGCGTGAGCCACCCCCCTGGCCTTGGTTGTATTGCTGTATCCTGTGTGTTCTCGCTGCTGAGCAACACGCATGACAGAGAACCACAACATCGTCACCGTGATTTACTTCTGGAAGGCACGTTTGTGTTGAAATCCTTTACCTTAATGAGGTGTTTAAAATGAGAATAATTCTGCCATTAGCCTCAAGATGATTTTTAATATTGTGATCCAAATGTGATGAAAAATCTTAGGTTAAGATGCACAAAGTACTTTTAAAAATTCCAGACAATGGCTGGGTGCGGTGGCTCATGCCTGCAATCACGGCACTTTGGGAGACTGAGGTGGGTGGATCACCGGAGGTCAAGAGTTCAAGACCAGCCTAGCCAACAAGGTGAAACTCTTGTGTCTACTGAAAATACAAAAATTAGCCAGCCGTGGTGGCAGGCGCCTGTGTTCCCAGCTCCCAGGAGGCTGAGGCAGGAGAATTGCTGAACCCGGGAGGCGGAGATTGCAGTGAGCTGAAATCATGCCACTGCGCTCCAGCCTGGGCAGCAGAGTGACACTGTCTCAAAAATAAGTAAAATTAAAAATGCAGACAGTAAAGATGAAGCCATAATCAAAATGTATTGAGAATAAATGCAATTCACCTCTGAAATGCATAGTACGTAGGGAATATTTGCAGGTAACCCCGGCTCTTGTCAGTTGGAAACGTAAGCCTATCTATCATACACAGCTAGCTCAAGAGAGAGCAGAAGGAAACAGTTCCCATCATCATGTCATGGGAGTAACTTCTTAAAGTCTGATGCTGACTCCAGTCAGTTTTCATTTCATAATTGAGATAATTTTGGTTCTTGATCCAAACAATGTAGTGTGTACCTTTGAATTTGTTGGCAAATTCGTGTGTGTGTGTGTGTGTGTGTGTGTGATGGAGTTTCTTTTTGCCCAGGCTGGAGTGCAATGGTGCAATCTCAGCTCCCTGCAACCTCTGCCTCCCAGGTTCAGGCAATTCTCCTGCCTCAGCCTCCTGAGTAGCTGGGATTACAGGCACGCGCCACCATGCCCAGCTAATTTTTTTGTATTTTTAGTAGAGACTGGGTTTTACCATGTTGGCCAGGCTGTCCAGAAACTCCTGACCTCAGGTGATCCACCTGCCTCGGGCTTCCAAAGTGCTGGGATTACAGGCGTGAGCCACCAGGCCCGGACGAATTTTTAATTTTTTTATATTTCAAATGAATTTAACACATCTGAGACTTTGCATATGGGAAAAGTCAAGATGGTTTTATTTTAAAAATCAGTATTATGGAAGGTATTATAGTAGAATAAACTTTATAAAACAATCCTTAATGGCTGCTTTTTAAAATTCATACGTTTGTCATGATTAAATTAAGCATGACAGATTTATTTTGCTGTGAAAGGGAATCTAATGTCAAAACATCCCTGGAGGAAGTTAGATGAAAACTTGGACTTCCAAGCTTCCTTCCAGTCCTAACCTGTAACTGTTCTGCAGTTCCGCGGTGACTTGTGATTTTGATACTGAGTGTGAACCTGTACTTCGACCTTTCATTCCAAAAACTAGAATTCTTGACATTTTTTTCTCTGGTAGGATTTTTAGTACGTTAAGATTTGAGAATAATGGAAATATTAACAAGAAAACAAAAGGAAACGCAAAAACTACCCTCCAACTCCTGGACGCTTCCCTTGCTTTGTAAATGTCAAATACAAATGAATCTGGATTGTATTTTTGAGACTCTACATTGAGAAATTCACAGTTCCTGGTTGATGGTTATTGCAGGCTCCTCTAAACTGGAGAGGCCTGTGTGCGCCCAGCTCCTAAGTAGGTCACAGGCAGCGGCCCTGCTCTCACACCTGGGAGCACTCTGAGTGTGAGTGGCGGAGTCTCCTGAATTCTACCAGGGAGGATTAACCTCTTGAAATGCCTTCGGTGAGAGCCACGTTCATGCTGAGGAGAGAACGCTGGGCTGACTCTCATTGCTTTTCTGGTGCTGCCACTTACAGACCAACTGACTTGAGGCAGGTTACCTCATCCTGCTTAGTTTCTAAATTCTTCTTTGTCAAGGAAAGGGGTTTCTTCTAACCTGGGTCTTGTCCTCTCCTCCCTTCCCGCATCAGCCACCTTCATGTGCTGTTCCTTCGTGGGCTGGTCACCTCCCCAGGACGTTCCTTTGTCCCTCTGAAGTGGGGTCGTCATTTCTGAGCTCTCGAGTGATTCCCTGTCCACACCGTGGTCTTCTCTGGGTGTTCAGAGGCTGCCCTGACACGTGCTTTGGGTACTCAGCAGATGAGCTGGCAAGATCCGCTGGAATTGAAGGGGCTGCTGTGACGGGTATTTGCAGAGTTTTTCGGTTTGTGAAGCACTTTTCACACACAAGCGCCTCCTCCTTCTGTGACCTTGTTTGCTGCTGTTTGTTGTCATTGGTGCTTTATGGTTTAGGGCCCAGGCTTTAGAAGGGATGCCCCCTTCACGCTTACCCAGGCAGGGTTGTGGCGTTTGTGTGGCCATCTCCTGAGGCGTTGGCCCTGGCTTCAGCAGGAGTTCCTGGATGCCCTGTCTGACGTCAGCCCTCAGTGTTCATCTGTGTTCCACTCGCTTTAGTAATCCCGCCACTTACAGGTTTCCCAGAACTTTCTAGAATCTCAACTCCATTCTCGTCATGTCAACTTACTTCATGGAGGGAGTGCCAGAGCCTCTTGCCTGTTGGGAGAAGTGGTCCCGCAGGCTGTGGGGGGCAGTGACCCGTGGCCCCACTCACTGGCATGTGGCGCACAGCCAGGGCCACGCGGTCACATCTGCCCAGGGTCCCTCTCCAGCGCCCACAGCCCCTTGGGGAGCCACCACCGCAGGAGATGGGTGGGAGCATGGAGCTCTCGAGAAGAGCCGAGGAAGGCTTGTTGAAGTGCTCTGTAAATCTTCTAGGTTTGGGGAAGCTTCCCCCACCCCAGTTAGGATTATTTGTGGAGATATTTATTATGATTGTTAAAATGATCATCCTGCTTGTCAAGTAATGGAGTCATACGTAGGTGCATAACACAGGGATCAAATGCATCCCCACACTCCTGTTCCACCCAGGCCTGTGCAAACGTTACTTTCAGTTATGACATGGGGAGCCCTTATATCCTGCACTTATCCTGTAAAGCTGAACTCTCCAATTAAGCACTTTTTAAATTGGAGACTTTAGCTTTACAGTGATTGTAAGCCTTGTGCCAATAATGACCAGTAACCTGAGGATCAGATGTGGAAGAAATGCAGAGGAAATGAGCAGACGCTGCTGCTAGTGTTTGTGAGTGTGCATGTGTGTGTGCAAATGCCTTTCCTGTGTCTACTCACACTCGAGCACGCTTAACAATATACATAGTGTGTATTTGCATTACATCTTCAGCATTCCTGAGGAACAGTGCCTTTCAAACTTTACCTTGCTTAGAATCACCTGGAAATCTTACTAGAACCCACATTACTGGGACCCACTCCCAGAGCTTCTGATTCTGGAGATTTCGGGCAATGCCCGGAGTTCGCTTTTCAAGCAGGCTCCCAGGTGCTGCTATGGAATAGTGCTGGGCAGAATCTTGGTTGCTCTGTGGCGTGCAGACCCCTCCTGACCTCTTAGCATCTCACAAATTGAGAAGTGATTCAGGCAAAAATCAGCCCTTGCTTTTGTCTTCACGACCTTGAAGATGGGGTTCATATTTGAAAGGAACATTGGTTTCCGGTGTCTGTGGTGTCTTAATGCCCAGAGAGCTTGTCTCTCGGGGATGGAGCCATGAGGACCTGGACCCCCCTGCCCGTTCTCTTCCTCTGGAGGAGGTAGGTTTTTGAGGCAGCTCCGGTTCCCCTCCAGTGACATGCGTGCAGATGTAGCTGTATTGTAAGTCAGCCCACCCCAAACATACGCTCCGGTTTGGTGACAGTCCTTCAAGCTCCTTTCATGTGCTGTGGTATCAGACAGAAAATGTAAACACACACACATACAGTTGAACACGTGCATGTGTAATGGTGTCTCACACAGATGAACACGTGTGTGTGTGTAATGGTGTGTCTCATGTAGATGAACGCATGCATGTGTAATGTTGGTGTGTGTGTCTTTCACACATACAGATGAACGCAAGTGTGTAATGTTGGTGTGTGTGTCTTTCACACATACAGATGAACGCGTGCTTGTGTAATGTTGGTTTGTGTCTTTTACACGTACCGCTGAACACGTGCCTGTGTAATATTGGTGTGTCTTTCACACATACAGATGAATGCGTGCGTGTGTGATGTTGGTGTGCAAATGTCTTTCACATGTACAGATGAACGCATGTGTGTGTAATGGTGTGTGTCTTTCACATGTACAGATGAATGCGTGTGTGTGTCATGGTGTGTCTCACACACAGATGAACGTGTGCGTGTGTAATGTTGATGTGTGTCTTTCACACCTACAGATGAACTCGTGCGTGTGTAATGGTGTGTGTCTTTCACACGTACAGATGAATGCATGTGTGTGTGATGGTGTGCGAGTCTTTCACACATACAGATGAACATGTGTGTGTGTAATGTTGGTTTGTCTTTCACACAGATGAATGTGTACCTGTGTAATGTTAGTGTGTGTGTCTTACAGATGAACGTGTGCATGTGTAATGTTGGTGTGTGTCTTTCACACCTACAGATGAATGCATACGTGTGTAATGGTATATGAGTGTCTTTCACACCTACAGATGAACACGTGCATGTGTAATGGTGTGTGTGTTTCACACATACAGATGAATGCATGTGTGTTGAATGTTGGTGTGTCTTTCACACCTACAGATGAACAGACGTGCGTGTGTAATGCTGGTGTGCGACTGTTTCATACACAGATGAACGTGTGCGTGTGTAATGGTGTGTGTCTTACAGATGAATGCATGCGTGTGTGATGTTGGTGTGCGAGTGTCTTTCACACCTACAGATGAACGCGTGCGTGTGTAATGTTGGTGTGTGTATTACATACAGATGAATGCGTGCATGTGTAGTATTGGTGTATGAGCGTCTTTTTATCCCTTTTCCTCAGATGAGATTGTTTCTAGCATTTAGTAGCTCCCAAGTTCACTCCCCACTGCTTTATTAAATCTGTTAAGCCCATACAGTGAGCTTTTCATTTCAGCCATTATGTTTTTTAGTTCTAGAATTTATGTTTAGTTCTTTTTTCATTGTTTCACTATCTGTTTAAGATAACCCCCTTTGCAGTAAAGGGGACCCTCTGGTTTGCCCTCTTCATAGAAGTCTTGGTGGCCTGGCTAAGAACCTGGTGGGAGGTCTACCCGCTGTAAGCAGGTTGTGAAATGATCCCCTTAACTAGACCGGTGCCATCCCACAGAAATATCGTGATAACTGCTTCTGTAATTTAACATTTTGTGATCAGTCTGAAAAAAAATTAGAAAGAAACAGTTAATTTAAAAAATGTTTTATTTAACTCTGCATGCAAAACTTGTTCGTAGTTCAGCATGTACTCAACATAAAAGTGAGGGAAGATATACTTACGTTCTGTTTGTAGGAAGTCCTGGAGCTTCAGCATGAGTTCTGCACTTTTGCTCAACAGTGGCCACCCTCAGGTGCTCAGACCCAGGGCGCAGGGGCTTCTGTATGGGATGGCACCTCTGCCCATCACTCCAGGGGTTTGGTGGCTCCGACTTCAGAACTGGCCAAAGACCTGCAGTCAGGAAGCTGGGTTTGCAGCTGCTCCTGCAGCCTCCCCAGGCTCCCGTGGCCAAGTCCACATCTCACTCTCCAGGTTCCACGTTGTTGCCGCTGCCTCCTCTGGGGCTGGAGTGTGGGTTCCCATGGGGAACGGGGAGTCAGAACAACACTCCGTCCTCTGCTCTGGAGGGGCAGCCTGGTTTCTGGATTCGGTGTGGTCGGGGTTGATTTCTGCTCTAAGCCGTGGCACGTGGCTGGGTGCTTGCTCCGTCCTCTGCTCTGGAGGGGCAGCCTGGTTTCTGGATTCGGTGTGGTCGGGGTTGATTTCTGCTCTAAGCCGTGGCACGTGGCTGGGTGCTCCAGGACAGCCTTCTTACCTGTTCACATGCTGGGCAGCCCCTCTGCTTGCTGTGTCTCAGGTACGGGAGCTTGTTTGCATTCATTTGTTTATCCTTAAATTGCAGCTGGTCCCAATTCTCCCCTTGTCTGTCACTGTAATTATAAATATATTGTAAATATATCCATTTAAATGAGGTCCGTGTTTTCCGTATGGAGTGAGTGGGCATCCTGGATGGCTGCTTTCTCCTCCCGTGTCTTCCTCCAGCACCACCTCCCAGTTTTGGCACCTCTGACCCTCAGCAGCTCCTACGTGGAGAGTACATGGAGCCACTAGTGATACTCTGAATATGACGTAAATTAAAATCTCATCTGTTTAAAAGGGAGTATGGCAGTGCAGGGGAGGGTGTGTGTGAGGAGGCTGTTGGTGGACAGTGGGCATCACCGGGCGCGAGAGCACAGTGTGGAATGATGGCCAGCAGATTCCGATGGGCAGAGCAGAGCTGCCTTCTCCTTCTCTGGGAGAATTGGACCCACAGCATGGGCGGTGCTGGGAAGACAGTTGCCCTTGCTGACTCCCAGGCTAGGTGCCGTTACGGTCAGTGACACACATTCTTTTTTCGAAGCATCTTACTGAACCATAAACCCATTCTTGGGCCAATTCTACAAACTACTGGCAAGGATTACACTGGGATAGTATAATCAGATTCCTTAAAAGGTACAAACATTTTATGTCACGATACCCTACTGACCTGACCTTAGCTGTGTTACCCTAATGACCAAACATAGTCCCATCAGGCACTGGGGCTTGAGCGCTTCAACATGTGAATTTCGGGGAGACACAGTTCCAATCCCACACCAATCCCTACTGGGCTATATTGAAAGGGACTGGACCTATGAGCAAGGAATTTTAATTTTCCTAAGAGTATTTGATAAAGAAATGGCCTTTCTGATTATTTCTCAGGGGCTTCTATACCTGTTCAATTTGAAGTTTTAATGTAACTATATTAAAAGTGCCTCTGCGTCTCTGCACTTCCCCTTGCTGCCCTCAGGCCTCCCACCTGACTGCCTGTGCTGCCCCCAGGCCCATGTCCTCTATGGTTGAGGCCTCTCCAGCCTGCGCTGCCTGAGCTTTGCATCAGCAGGAATGAAAGCGTTTCTCCGTCCAGCCCCAGATGGTCTCTGTGTTCACCCTGGCGCACTCTCTGGTCTCTCATGGGCTATTTGGAGCCTCTCTCCACCCCCAAAATATCAATAACTGCTTGAACAGTGGAAGTTTAACTTCACTGAAAATACGTGTTTGGAATCACTAGGGTAAAACCCGTGCGTGAGAGAGCCTGTTTTCCCAGCTAGCTGACTTCACTACGCGGTTTTGAGACACTCAGCTTAAATCTCATAAAGGTAACACTTCAGGTGGTTGACCGAGGAACAGCCAAATCCCCGCTCATGAAATCATTGGCGTAAACTCTAAAGTGTTTACTCGGTTGCACAGGTGGAGTGAGTCTCTTCTTGAAAGTTGTCAAACCTAACCTGTTTATTAAGACTTATCAACACGACGTTTTCCAGGGGTTGCCAAAGATGGGGTGTTGAGGTAGTTTATGTAATTTTTCTCCCCATAATTACTGCGTAAAAAATTCTGTACCATGACATTGTCCCACCATTCAGGTAAATATTCACATACTTATCAGCCTCAGTGAAAAGATTCATGTAAGGAGTGAAGTGGGTGGTTGAATATTTTATTTATTTATTTATTTTAATTTTTTTTTTGAGGCGGAGTTTCGCTCTTGTCACCCAGGCTGGAGTGCAACGGTGCAATCTCGGCTCACTGCAACCTCCGCCTCCTGGGTTCAGGCAATTCTCCTGCCTCAGCCTCCTGAGTAGCTGGGATTACAGGCACGCGCCACCATGCCCAGCTAAATTTTTGTATCTTTAGTAGAGACGGGGTTTCACCATGTTGACCAGGATGGTCTCGATCTCTTGACCTTGTGATCCACCCGCCTCGGCCTCCCAAAGTACTGGGATTACAGGCGTGAGCCACCGTGCCTGGCCAGTTGAATATTTTAAATGCATTGTCACTGTTTTGAAACTAAAAACAGCAAAGAGGTAACGATGTTTGTAGGGTTTTTTTTCACATAATACCTTCCTTGTTTCTTCACAGAGATCTGCGCTTTAACAGAATCAGAGAGATCCAACCGGGGGCATTCAGGCGGCTGAGGAACTTGAACACCTTGTGAGTAGAAATATTCTCCTGAAACTAACAGAAAAATGGAAATCAATACATCACTTACCTGCAGGTGAACTCATCATGCACAATCAGTGGGCATGGTGGGGAAAAGTAGAGAAGGAAAGTCAGGGCGGAAAGTGCACCCAAATGCCAGGACTGTGGCCGCTGTGCGTCTCATCTCATGGCTGTGTGCCTACACTACGACCCATGCTGACCACTAAGCTTGCCCCTGGCCTTCCCGTGGGTCACTTGCTCCAGAATTGCTCTGCCCTTGCTGGGGTCAGGCTGGCCTCTGTGTGCTCCTGCACCTGACAAGGTTGAGCAGGACAGTGCTTCTTCTGAGCGTGGAGTGGACTGAAGCGAGTCCCATGAGGCCCGTACAGAGCAGGCAGGGCCAGGTCCAGTGTTGCTGTGCAGACCCCAGGCTCTGCAGGACACGCCCAGTGCAGCGGAAGCTAGTTCTCTTCTGCACCAGGACTGAGCACACTGATGTAAGGGCAGGGTCACGGGGAACAGGGACCATCTGCGCCACCTGTCCACTGTTGACCCTGGGGGCAAGGAGCCTGGGTCCTTTTTTACCAGGTCCTTGTCTGTGCACATGAATGGAGCATGGGTCACAGGGCCCACCTTTCCTGTCCTGCCTGCCCACTCAGGCCACCCTCCTACCATGGCCGCCTTAGCACTGGCCGCAGCCCTGGCTGAAACAGAAAATCTAAGAGACAGCAGGATAAAGAAATAAACCCCTTTCTATAGGAGGGAAGGAATTTTTTCTTACTGTGTCAAAAGGTGGAAACTGTGGAGTGGCATGGACACCATTGCCGAGCAGCTTTACATGATGATGGTTAAACGCTAAAGCTGTGTTTTGTCCTGCGAATTCAGTGTTCATTGAATGTTGACGGCAAGTCTGTTACTGCGTTTTATTATATGACCTTTTCCAAGGCTGTCGGAATGTGTGTTTTTTGTTTTGTTGTTTTAAAGATGGGGTTTCACCATGATGGCTAGGCTGGTCTTGAACTCCTGACCTCAGGTGATCCACGCACCTCGGCCTTCCAAAGTGCTAGGATTACAGGCGTGAGCCACTGCGCCCGGCCTGTCAGAATGTTTAAACACATTTTTGAAGTTTGTTTTCTGTTGTTTTTAAAAATCCTGATTGACTCTCTTTCATAGGCTTCTCAATAATAATCAGATCAAGAAGATACCTAGTGGAGCATTTGAAGACTTGGAAAATTTAAAATATCTGTAAGTTAATGATCAGTTTTTTAACCTGAAAACTCACGATATCTATATTTAGATTACTTAAAAATAGAGCAAAATTTTGTGCTGTTTGTGAGTTATTGTAAATATATCCATTTAAATGAGGTTTTATTTTCAGAAGGTGAGTAAAAATTTAGCTGGGATGATAAAAATAGATTGTCATTGATTTAAAGAGCCACATTATGTGATTTTTAGTGTTTCATCACTAAGCCTTAGTAAAAAGGACTGCATGAAATTAAAATGCACAGCCTCTGAAAATTGCTCTGGAAGTAATGATGAGGCTTCCAGAAGGGGAGGTGATGACACACTCAGTCGTTCATAGGAGCAGCTGACAGGTGTTTTGTAGAATAGCCGCTGTCAGATCGTTTCCAGCTGTAGTTGAAATGTAATATCTAAATAACTCATGCCCGTGGAACGTCACTAATTCTGCAGATTTTCTTGTCTTCTCTAAGTGATTTCTTCTTATTTTTGTGTGGTTAAATTTTATTTCACTCTTAAAAACGGATTTTAATCCACTTATTTTCATTTAACACATCTGCTTGTTGAAATGAGTTTTGCAGTTTCCTGGGAAGTGCTGGTCTAGTGTAAGTCACACACGTGCTTGCTGTAAAATCGGAGATGTTGGAGGATGTGTCACGCGCTTCTAGCAGATTATTCTTTTAAGACTTCGTCACTTTTCAAAGAGCGCTATTTTTAATAACAATGATTTATTTCGGCTACTTTTATTGGAAATTTATATCCTAAGTGAACCGAAACATGTTTAAGTTATTTAGATTTTTTAATTTTATTTTTATTTGATTTTAAATTTTCTAAAGAATGTTATTTTACTGAGTTCTGGGATGCACGTGCAGAACGTGCAGGTTTGCTGCATAGGTACGCATGTGCCGTGGTGGTCTGCCGCACCCACCAACCTGTCATGTAGGTGTTAAGCCCCACACGCATTTGGTACTTGTCCTAATGCTCAAGTTATTTTGCTTTTTAAAACAAAGTCGTGTTGTTATTGTTGATGTATATTCTGAAATCCGTTTGGATTCTGGCTGTGTCTGTGGCTCTGTGTTTTCTCTGTGAAGATATTTGACAGTGTTACATACACACTTTCCCCTCCATCGTTGCTGGAGTAGGATGTCAATTTTAAATTTCATATGAACATGACTAAGCCTTGTCCTGCATTTCTAAAATGAGAGACAGGCCCTTTGTTGATTTACCCTTTTCTCTTTTTTGGTATTTCGAGTGTTGTGCAAGTTCCAGAAGAGGGCTTTTGTTTCCTGGAAAGTAGATGTGGTCAGCTGATAGCCAGCATTCCGTGTGTGTGTGTGTGTGTGTGTGTGTGCGCGCGCGCGCCCGCACGCGTGTGTGCATGTGCGCGTGCGTGCATACATGTGTGTGTGCGTACATGTGTGTATGTGTGTGCATGCGTACGTGTGTGTGTGTTTAATGGCTTTAACAGGGTTTTTAAATATTTTATTATTTTTTGTTACTGGTTTTGAATCATTAAGAGCAACTTAGCAAAGGTGTTCAAAGTGAACTTGTTGGGGATGCTGTGTTTTCACCGTCTGACCTCCTCTGCTGCACGGCGGGCTCTCTGAGAGCCTGCACTGCAAACTCTTCCCTCTCCCCTTTGGTAACAAGCTGTGGTGTCCCTGGCCAAGGAGGACACAGATCACTGGGGTGGAAGGAGAGACCGGTGGTGAAGGGTCATGACTCAGAAACAGACTAAAGACCAGGGCAGAGCAGGGAAGCTGTCCAGAGAGGCGGGGGACCCCTTAATACAGCAGCTGCAGCCTCTGCCTCCTCAGCTCTCGGTGGGTGCATCTGATAAGTGTGATAGGTTCTCAAGTGTTACAGAGGAAACTGTAACACTTGAATGCTGTGATTTAAACTGTGTGTAACCTATGTGCTTAAGAACCCTCCTGAAATGTTTTGATGATTTCAGCCTTTTATACTGAGTCAGCACCAAAGTATACTTGTAAAGGTTGAGTAATTCTTATTTCTTGGAACTTGAATTACTTCTAGTAGGGCATGAGCCTTCCCTTCAGTTCACGTTTTCTAATGAAATTATTTCTTGGGACAGTTAGGACTCATCAAGGGTCAACCCTATGTTGAAGCAGAAATCACAATTTACTGTGATGATAAATACCTTTTTCAACATCTTTACAAAGGCACATTCATACGTGTTTGATTCAGCTCTCCTATGTATTCTTTAAAAAGATCCCTTTCCTTTCTTTTCTTTTTCTTTTTTTTTGGCAGAGTTTCGCTCTTGTTACGCAGGCTGGAGTGCAATGGCGCAATCTCGGCTCACTGCAACCTCCACCTCCTGGGTTCAGACAATTCTCCTGCCTCAGCCTCCTGAGTAGCTGGGATGACAGGCACACGCCACCATGCCCAGCTAATTTTTTTTGTATTTTTTAGTAGAGACGGGGTTTCACCATGTTGACCAGGATGGTCTCGATCTCTTGACCTCGTGATCCACCCACCTTGGCCTCCCAAAGTGCTGGGATTACAGGCTTGAGCCACCACGCCCGGCCTCCTTTCCTTTTTTAAAGTACATCTAACGTGATGTTCTCCTTGCTAATTTGTGTTTGTTTGTTTGTTTGTTTGTTTGTTAAGAAATGGGCACAGAAAATTACATTTAAACTTTCCTTCTCCAGAAGTATAGTAACAACTGACATGTGAACAGCCATTAATATGTACAGGGCCATATTCTAAGAGCTTTTTATATATACTAAACGGTTTCTGTCCATTTTAGAGCAGAGGAAACAGAGACCCAGGCATTCAGTGGAAGTTCAAGGATCCCACGCCTGCGGCCTGGAGAAGTGGGGACCTTGCCAGGCCTCTGCTGCGGGCACTGGGCTCTGGGGTGCTGGGGAGTTCTGGTGGGTTCGTGTGAAGGCTTGTAACTCTTGATGAGATCAGCTCTGCAAATCTGCACAGAGGGAGGAAGTGAGGTCCACTTAGCTGGGCTGTAAGAAGTCGGGCTGGTCGTGCAGGTCCTGTTAAACTAGATCCTGCCCCAGATGTTATTAATTACACTGCAGTCAAATACTTGGCCCTTCTGGATATGAGTTATTTAATATTGTAAGCATTAAGACAAAAGATGTTGTCTATGGAGTGGAGCAAGGAGCTGAAACCCAGCCCTAAGCCATCGGTTTCGAAGAGACGTGTCTGCCTGCATTTGAAAAGTAGGAAAAGTGAATTTTTGACTTGCCCATCTTCTGCATCAGAGATGGAGCCCAGGGATTCTAAGGAACAGTAGTGGCAGGTGTCCCCATGTCTGGGCACAGACACAGATTCACAGCCTTCTTGGGGACCCCCAAGCTGCTGGCCCAGCACTGTGTGTGAGGCAAACTGGTGGAACCCACGTCATGCCTGGGATGGATGGGTCCGACGCACGTGGTTTCGTGGCTCTTCTTGGAATTGTGATACTTTGGTGTGGAAATTTGCAGCCTCCATCCGTCAGGTCAGGCTTGGCACATGTTCTCTGCACAGGACCAGGCTCTGTGGTCTTCACAGTCTCTACTGGGACTGCTCAGCCCCAGGTGGTACGGAATGAGTGAATGTGGTCGGATTCCCAGAGCTCTATTTATGGATGCTGACCTCCCAGTTAATATGTTAGCAAATAGGATTCTTCTGTTGAGATTTTCAACCACTTTATACAAAACAAGCAGCAGGTCGATTTTGTGGCTCCTCTGGTAAGATGCTTCTGTTTTTAAGAATGGTTCCAGGGGTGAGTTATTCAAGACATTCGGTCTTCATGTTATCTACTCCCCATTATTTCTAGGTTTTAGAGACATGTCAATATCAGTTAGAGAATCTAATAACCAATGCATTATCCATGTCCGTGAAAATGGTTTTCTTTTTAAGGCTTTGAAGCAAATGTATTGTGGGCAATTCATTAGCCGCCGTCTAAGGTCTGTGAATTACCTGAAAACCCCACAGCAGGGCCTGGTCACCTTCAGCTGGCACCAATTGCTTTGGCCCACTTGAGATTTGAGGGAAGGGAAGCCCCTGGGAGAGGCGGTGTTCTCACAGTGCAGAAGGTCGGTTTATTCTAATACAGCCTTTAATTTTGAAACTGTCTCCTGTGTCAATGCAATTCTTCTTCTCCGTCTGAAGTTTGACCTCCTGTCTGTGTGCTAATGCTCCCCATGTTTCTTGTTTCAGCTATCTGTACAAGAATGAGATCCAGTCAATTGACAGGCAAGCGTTTAAGGGACTTGCCTCTCTAGAGCAACTGTAAGTGCCCCTTCTGTTCGTGCTTTAGTCTTGGGTGCCGCCTGACTCTTTTCCTCCCGTAGGGACCAGTGCTGAGCTTGCTGTTTGCATGATGCATGACTGCGCTGCCTGAGGTGTGGGAGTACATGCATGAAGACGGAATATCAGGGTCGGGCGGGTCCTTCGCCCCCCACCCCAGCTTCCACCCAGCCAGCCCGCCACCCACCCTCAGGAGGCATCGCTGGTCTCCCCTACAGTGGCACCAGGCCCTGGGCCATGCTCTCCTGACACCAAGGACAGTAGGCTCGATGGAACCCATGTCACGTGTTAGAGGAGAGACAGGCAGGCGCACAAGTCTGATCAAGGCGTCCTTCACCGGGAATACCCAGGGTGCCAGGGGACGTGAGGGCTCACAAGTCTGATCAAGGCGTCCTTCACCGGGGAATATCCAGGGTGCCAGGGGACGGGAGGGCTCAGAAGTCTGATCAAGGCGTCCTTCACCGGGGATACCCAGGGTGCCACCCTCACTGCTCCTCATTGTGACTGAACGCACGCAGCTGAATCTCTCCCACTGTGATGCCATTATTCAAGGAAAACCTTTCTTCCCTTGTAGTTCTGGTTAGTGTGGGCCGTGTGTAATGAAGCTCTCAGCTTCTTTGGCCACACGTGAAGTGGTCCTTTGCAGTGAAGTTGATTTTTCATGACAAGGTCCTAGTGAAAAGGAGGATTTGTTCCGGTTTGTTTGCTCTGCCTGCCATTTTTCACTCAGCAAGCGGAGCCCTTCTTGAGGAGTTGCAAGTTGACCTGGTTTTAGGAGTGTGGATGGAAGCAGCTGTCGGCTGTGATGTGGCGTGACGTCCTCATCACGTGACCCATGACCGCAGCTGCTGATCTGTGGTCACGGGTCACTGGCTGACCGGACACAGCAATGTTGTCCGCGAGTTTGAGACCAGGCGGCACAGGGGAGAAACCACTCAGGGACCAAGCACCCTGAGGACCACAGTGCTCATGTTTCCCGAAGTGGTGTTTATTCAAGTGAGCATGGACAGGGCGTGGGGAGCTTTGGGAAGAGATCATCTGTCTGTACAGAGAAGGACGGTGCAGCTCATTGCAGAGACACATGGAGGTACCCAGGGAACCCCCAGATGTAGGAAGAGCTTGCCAACGAGCCAGTTTATACATGCAGCAAGCATGTCACTCAGTGGGAGTGAGAAAATCTTCATCGCAGACTGTTCTTAGATCCTGAGTAGGTTGGAAGATGCTCATCTGGCTTTGTGCTGGGTGAGTCCAGTGATACTTTTGAGGAAGAAAAGGGCAAATCAGGGCAGAAATGAGGTGAACACAAAGGGTATCTGGGAATCGCCAAATAGGTGTTTCAAAAACTTCTGGATGCTGGGGAGAGCTTCCTGAGCTGGCCAGGCTGCCTTCAGGCCCCAGGGTTAGGTGAGCTGGGGTCTCTGGTGCTGTGGCTTGGGTTCCATGCAGTGAAGCCTGTACAGTGAACCTGAGGGCCGCCCAGCCCCCACCCGCAGGCAGGGAGCTGCTGGGAAGGAGATAAGCCAGCCCACCTAGACCTCAGTGGGAGACTGGCCAGGTGCTGTGTGTCCAGGGAGGGTGGCTTGTGCGGACCTTGGCTGCCTGTACCCCCTCCCAGGATCTGCTCTGCAGCCTGGAACTGTTGAAAACATGCATTCCTGGTGGCGCTGGGAGCCAGAATGCGGGACTCCCTGGAGCCCCCAGATGCAGCCCCTGGGGGCACTGAGTAACTCTGATCCAGAAAGGGTCCTTAGGAGGCTGTGGACACAAGTCAGAAAACATGCCTGGCCAGTCGGGAAACGTGCATTTGAATTCAGTGTTGACCTCGGCGTCCTTCGGGAGTCTTTTCCTATCTGTGGTCCTCTGTCCTCAGCTCTTCGGGGAGGGGTGTAAGACACCCCGGCTGTGCGGAGCCCCAGGCCCCCTAAGATCCTGTGCTCCCTGGACCGTATTTCTTGTAGCACCTGTGCAGTGGTGCTCCCACATGCCCCTGGCCAGCCTGCACTGCAGAGTGTGGGTGGAGGGATTTTTCCAGCCTCTGCTCTCTGAGGGGTTGAGATCCCCACTTCCTTCCCCTGTCAGCTCCTCCTCGGCCTTCTGGCCTTTGCCTGGGGAACTCCACCCTGCCTGTGGCACTGAAACCTCACGGGGCGGCTCACAGCCTCCATGGGGTAGTGGTGCCTGGGTCTCACATCTGACCCCCAAGTGGCATGGGCTACGAAAGGCTAAGGACCCCAAAAAACCACAGGCGCTCTGTCATCATGCTGCTGGCAGAGATGAGGCTCCAGGGATTCTGTCGGGTTCTGTCTCCCTTGGGCCCCGAGTCATGTGCCCTCCTGTCATGCTCACAAACAGTGATTTTCCTCCTCTTCCTGCTCCAGCTTTTCCTTCCCATTTGTGGAAACATTTCATGTTTCCCATTTGTGCGTGGAGTGCTGGGCACAGACCTGTCCCAGGAGAGGGGCAGGGAGGGTCTGCATTTGGGGCCCTCTGGCTACAGGTGTCCGCAGAGACAGCGTGGCCTGTGTGGTTACTGCCTGGGGAGCTGGTGCGGGGACAGGGCAGGTGATGGCAGCCGTACTCTGGTGCCCTGGCGGTGACGGTAGTCTCAGGATGCCCACAGACCTGATTCTCGGGCATGTGTTCTGAGGACCCTTCCTTCCTGTGGCGTTAGAAAGACCTTTCACTGCGGGTGTGCCGCTTCTGTCACTCACGCTGGCCTCCTGAAGAAGTTGTCATTTAAAATGCGTGCTGGTTGCAATGGATGCCTGAATGGGCAGGAGGGGGTCTCCCAGCAGAGCACTCCAGGGAGAGGCCCGAATTGTGTTTGACTTGAGAGGAAAAACCCACTTTTCAAAGTGAGAAAATTAGTATTCAGGAAACATTAGAAAGAATGAGCTATAGCAAAAGCTGTAAATTGTAGAAGTTTGGAGACGCGTGCCATGGAAAGGAACAGGAACCCCCAGTGTTCAGTACCATCAAGGGCACCCATGTGCCCTGGAAAGGAACAGGAACCCCAGGTGTTCAGTACCACCAAGGGCACCCGTGTGGCATGGAAAGGAACAGGAACCCCTGGTGTTTAGTACCATCAAGGGCACCCGTGTGCCCTGGAAAGGAACAGGAACCCCAGGTGTTCAGTACCATCAAGGGCACCCGTGTGGCGTAGAAAGGAACAGGAACCCCCGGTGTTCAGTACCACCAAGGGCACCCGTGTGGCATAGAAAGCAACAGGAACCCCAGGTGTTCAGTACCACCAAGGGCACCCATGTGGCATAGAAAGGAACAGGAACCCCAGGTGTTCAGTATCATCAAGGGCACCCGTGTGCCATGGAAAGCAACAGGAACCCCTGGTGTTCAGTACCACCAAGGGCACCCATGTGGCATAGAAAGGAACAGGAACCCCCGGTGTTCAGTACGATCCAGGGCACCCATGTGCCCCGGAAAGGAACAGGAACCCCCGGTGTTCAGTACCATCAAGGGCACCCATGTGGCATAGAAAGGAACAGGAACCCCCGGTGTTCAGTACCATTAAGGGCACCCATGTGGGTGCCTTAAGTACCATCAAGGGCACCTGTGTGGCATAGAAAGGAACGGAAACCCCAGGTGTTCAGTACCACCAAGGGCACCCGTGTGCCCTGGAAAGGAACAGGAACCCCAGGTGTTCAGTACCACTAAGGGCACCCATGTGGGTGCCTTAAGTACCATCAAGGGCACCTGTGTGGCATAGAAAGGAACGGAAACCCCAGGTGTTCAGTACCATCACGGGCACCCGAGGAAAGGCGCTCTCTGACTTAACACCTCAGGACTGGTGGAGAAAGGCAGTGACATTGTTTTTGTGTTTCCTTTGTGTCTTGAGGGATATCTTTGCATCTGACAGTATACTCTGTGCGGGTGATAACAGCCCTGCCACATTCGTATACACGTTAGGAGATCTGAGGGCGGGAGTCACCTGTTCCTCTATGCGCTGTCACTGAAGTCATGCTTCTGATGTTTGCTTTTCCCCTTATCTTTTGGAGGTGAAAATGGCTGGGCTGAGTCAGCACTGCCCTTCTCACGAGGCGGAAGGGAGTCCAGCGAGCACCTCCAGGCCTGGCTCACCCACATCCAGTCACGTGGGTGAGCGTCTGTGCCCCGTGCTCATTTGTATTTCTCTAATTGTTTCGTTATTTTACGTATTTTCCACACAGTGTGGGAAGCCTAGCGAGCTTCCTATTGATAACTGAATTTGAAATGACAAAGAAAACAAATTTTGAGCAAAAGTCTGGATCTGAGAAAATAAATTCAGTTGTGAGTTATGTGATTTTTTTCCTTTAATTCCTACAGATACCTGCACTTTAATCAGATAGAAACTTTGGACCCAGAGTCATTCCAGCATCTCCCGAAGCTTGAGAGGCTGTGAGTTGTGTTTACTTCCTCAGCTTTCCATTCACAGAGCCCTGGCCTCAGTCACTGCCTGAGTTGAAAGTCACTCACCTGAAGGCCTTAGATGAAGGTCACTCTCTGCTAAACACCTGAAAACTGTTTCCATGTAAAGTCCGTATTTCTTGTCTAACGGTTCAGAAATAGGGCTTATAACTTCCTCTTTGATTGAATGTGTTGATAAAATAGGAAACAAGTCCATTTCTTTGCTGGAGTGAACAACACTGTTTTCGAATTCATTTGTATTAAATGCATGCCACCACTGAGATGTTTTAAAGCTGATCTACGTTTGACTGCTTGTATTCTTTGCTACACATTTTAAGAAATACCTTTCAAAATTGGTTTGTTATAAAATCTCTTTCAACAGATTTTTACATAACAACCGGATTACACATTTAGTTCCAGGGACATTTAATCACTTGGAATCCATGAAGAGACTGTGAGTATTGTACCTTTGGTGCTTCCTTGCTGCAAAGCCTTACTTCTCTCTCTTACCCATTAGCCTGGTACTTTTTCAAGTGTTGAGAGATGTTTGTAACAATCTGATTTGGAAAGAATGAGTCTGTGTGGAGGATGGATCGAATCCATTAGAAAGCAAAACGGACAACTTGTGGCTCAGAAAACGTGGCAGGTAGTTAATCCTTTGATAGGATGAAGACTTGAATTTTTTTTCAGGTGGGGTCTTGCTCTGTTGCCCAGGCTGGAGTGCAATGGCGTGACCACAGCTCACTGTAGCCTCAACCGCCAGGGCTCAAGCAATTCTCCCAGATAGTTGAGTAGCTGGGACTGTAGGCATATGCCACCATGCCTAGCTAATTTTTGTGATTTTGTGGGGTTTTTTTCTTTTTTATTTTATTTATTTGTTGTTTAATAACAGAGTTTTGCCGTGTTGCCTGGGCTGGTCTTGACTTCCTAAGTGGAAGTGATCTGTCCACCTCAGCCTCCCACAGTGCTGGGATTACAGGCATGAGCCACCATGCCCAGCCAACATTTTAAAACATCATGTTTAAATTCTTCAATTAATTTGTAATTACCCTGCATGTTTTATTGGTAGAAATAAAACCAGTCTAGAAAGGGCTTCTGTACTTACTGTATTCTGTTTCTTTCTGCACTATACCAAGGAGGCTGGTCTCCACCCATTTCTATTTTTTTTTTTTTGAGATGGAGTTCTGTTCTTGTGTAGGCTGGAGTGCAATAGCATGATCTCAGCTCACTGCAAACTCTGCCTCCCGGATTCAAGTGATTCTCATGCCTCAGCCTTCCGAGTAGCTGGGATTACAGGCACTTGCCACCACACTCGGCTATTTTGCATTTTCAATAGAGAGAGTTTCGTCATGTTGGCCAGACTGGTCTAGAACTCCTGACCTCAGGTGATCTGCCCAGCTCGGCCTCCCAAACTGCTGGAATTACAGATGTGAGCCATCGCACCCGGCCTCCACCCTTTTTTTTTTTAAGAATTCCAAATATGCTTTTTCCTTCTTCTGCGTAATTTCTTATCATTAAGGCGTTTTAGTGGTTGTGGCTTCTTTTGGTGTTTTCCTTTGTGGTCTTGAAGCCATTATTTTCAGTTAGATATTACTGAGTATATGCGGGGAACTCAACCTGGAAAGAAACAGAAAATGCCAAGAAACAAGCCTGACTCCAGAGTGGCCTTTTGTTTTCTCTCTTCAGAGAAAGAAAGTGGAGTAAAACAGACCTTCAGAACTATTTGTGATTTTTTTTTTCCTTTAGGATAAAGATATCACAAGCTAAACTAAAAACTACACCCTGGGCTGAGCGCAGTGGCTCATGCCTGTAATCCCAGCACTTTGGGAGGCCGAGGCGGGTGGATCATGAGATTGACACCATCCAGGCCAACATGGTGAAACCCCGTCTCTACTAAAAATACAAAAAATAGCTGGGCGTGGTGGCGCACACCTGTAGTCCCAGCTATTCGGGAGGCTGAGGCAGGAGAACCGCTTAAACCCAGGAGGCGGAGGTTGCAGTGAGTCGAGACTCCAGCCTGGCAACAGAACAAGACTTCATCTCAAAAGAAAACCAAAAACCAAAACCTACATCCTGGGTAGGAAGATGGGATGAATGCTTCCATATCTGACAGATAACAGAGTAGAAAGAAATTACCAGAGGAAAGCTCTAGAAAAGCAGCCAAGTGTAGGGCAGGCTGGTGACGGCCAGGACGGTGCTGACAGCTCCCTTCTCTCCGTTCCCAGCCTCTCTGGATGTCTGGCAAGGTCCGCTTGTCCTGTTTGCTCACTGCACTGAAGTTGCTCAAACACTAGCACCCCAGATTGAGACTCTGTGATAGATTTACAGAGCTGCTCCCAGAGGGCGCGCTGCGTCCCGGCCACTGTCTGCCTGGAGGGAGCAGTCTCTAACCTCAGGTCCCTGAGGAACCCCAGGCCAGGAGGCCATGCCAGCTGCCCCGCCCTGCCAGACCTCCTGAATAGCCCTCTGTCCTTCAGAGCAGATGAAGGCTGGGGGTCCTGTGCTTCCTCAGGAGTTCTGAGCGGCTCACTCCACCAGGACCGACTGGCCAGATGCCACACACCTGATATTACCATCCGGGTCTTGCCCTATGCCCGTGGTTCTGTACTGCCCTTCAACTGTGGGCACAGGTTGGGTACCCTGGGCACCAGGCTGACACCGTTTCGTCACGGCCTCCTCACCTGCTCACTGGGGAAAGGGTGGTTCTGGTCGTGAGGCCAGCTCCACGTTCCTGTCCCCTCTGGGCTCATGTCCCGGAGAACCTTGGATGGGAGGTTTAGCCTCCCCTTCCCTCATGGAGCCAGCATCGGCCCCTAGCGATGTCCTCACCTGCAGCTCTGCTGAGCACTTCTAGGAATCCAATGCCCCTCTGCAGGGCGGCGACTCGGGGCTGCGTCCCTGAGGGCTGAAAGTGCACACGTCAGTTACAGCACTTTTTCTTGGTTCAGTTCAATATGGGGTCCTTGTTACGTGGCCACAAAAATACAGACTATTTGAACAGTGAGGAAAATGGGATTTATTGGGCAACAAGGGAAAACAACAGGGTGGGGAGAGAGACCCTTAGCAAAGCCAGAGAGTGTGTTTCCTGCCAGCGGGCTTCCCACCTCACAGACTGAATTCCACCAGGAAGAGGAGAGCCAGGCTCGTGCTTGCCACGAACAAGGCAGACCTCTGTGGGCTCCATCCGTGTGAGCCCCTCTAATGCACTGGCCGGCCTGAGGGGCCTGGGGACCCTTCCCACCTGGCCATCTCAATCCAGTGCCAGCCTCTTCTGGCTCTTGTCCTGTGTTTGCTACCTGGAACTCCTCTGCCCCCAAGACAACTTACCTGCAGAGACAGCGCTTTTCCCAGGGTGCGGGCACAGCCTGCCCATGTTCCCCTTGTTGAGGTGGGATGTGTTGTTCACCAGAAGCTGTCCAGGTCAGCTTGGACCTTAGGAGACTCGGGTGTGAACTAGCCGGGCGATGCAGCCCTCCCCTCCCACACTTCCCTGGGCAGGCTCAGGTCGGAGTGAGATGGTGTAAAACTGACCTGCCCGTGATGATGGGCGTTGGGTAATGGTGGTTTTGTGATGGTGGTTCTCATGTTACTGACTTCTGTGAGTGGCTCCCACCCTGTCTCCTTCACAAACTTTCCGGACCCGTGCTGCCTGCTCTCTCCTTCACCTTGAACGTGACACCCTATGTCTGGGTGTGCACCTGCCCTATGCTACCCACGCCTCTCCAGTTAGTGCGGTGAGGGGACTGTGCACCCCGGGCTCTTCCTGGTGATGTGTGTGTCTCTACACCCTGAGTCAGGCACTGGGGCTTGGATTCCACCACATGAGACGTGTCCCAGCCCGATGCCACATGCCCGGCAGGCCTGGCACATGTCTCCTGATGCAGGACCTGGAAGCCCTGGCTGATGGATGGGTGGACAGATCCACCAGCCCCAGGTCTCACCAGCTGCATCTTCCTTCCCACAGGCGGTTGGACTCAAACACACTCCACTGCGACTGTGAGATCCTGTGGCTGGCGGATTTGCTGAGAACCTACGCGGAGTCAGGGAACGCGCAGGCCGCGGCCACCTGTGAGTATCCCAGGCGCATCCAGGGACGCTCCGTGGCGACAATCACCCCAGAAGAGCTGAACTGTGGTGAGTGACCCAACAGGCACACACCATCCACACACGCACATGCACACACTCCATTTACCGTCCACATACACACCACTTACAGACACACCCGAACACACGCCATACACACACACACACATTTACCATCCACATACACACCACTTACAGACACACACACACGCCATCCACACACACACACCATTTACCATCCACATACATACCACTTACAGACACACCCAAACACCATCCACACACACACACACACCACTTAGACACACACAGACACCATCCACACACACACAGTATACACACACATTTACCATCCACACATACTCATTTACCATCCACACACACCACTTACAGACACACCCGAACACACGCCATACACACACACACACATTTACCATCCACACAGACACCACTTACACAAACACACACACCATCCA
>CM052654.1:140713707-140724626 GCA_028533165.1 Leontopithecus rosalia
TGGAACAAGGTAGGCAGGTGGGTGCCCACACCACCCACCACTGGAACAAGGTAGGCAGGCTGGCATCCACACCACCCACCACTGGAATGAGGTAGGCAGGCTGGTGCCCACACCACCCACCACTGGAATGAGGTAGGCAGGCTGGTGCCCACACCACCCACCACTGGAACAAGGTAGGCAGGTTGGTGCCCACACCACCCACCACTGGAACAAGGTAGGTGGGCTGGCACACTTAACCACCTACCACTGGAGCAAGGTAGGCAGGCAGGTGCCCATGCCCCAGCCTCCCCTCTGCTGTAGGGTGTGAGGAGCCGGACAGCTGCTGCCTGCCCACTTCCTCTACAGACTTTCTATAGCAGAAAGAAAAACATTCAGATCACAAGCCTTGAGGTAAAAATACAACGAGGGCATCCTTACTAATCAGAACTAAACAAGCTTGGAGCTTTCCATTTTTTAATGTTTTTTGGTAACAAAAGCAAAGAAAAACCCTCGTACAGAACTGAGGTCTCATCATCAATGAGGAAGGTTTTGTTGTTACTTCTTTCTTTTTTTATTGTTGTTTTTATGAAGCTCAGTGGGAAAATCTGGGCAGCGTTCACACACCATGGCCCGTGTTTCTGTGAGATGCCTCCTGGGAGCACAGGGCCAGCCACGCTGGTCCCGTGGAAGGAGAGTGCTCAGCAGAGACGGCCTGTCCTCCACCCACACCCCGGCTCTGCCCTGCACATCTCTGCGTCTCCTTCCTCACCACACACACCCCAGGCATCTGCTCTGGCTCCTGCCTAAGCTGTCACTTGTCCCTCTGTGTCTGCCTCTCAATTCTCCTTTGCCTCTGGGCACCAACGCCTTTTCTTTCTGAGACATTCCTGGGTCTGTTTGTAGGGCCCCCACCGTGACAGGTATCCAGGGAGTCACCATCGGTGCCCCTTCTTCTCATTGTGGAGAATCATCCTTGCATCAAGCTATCAAGCTCTGTCCTCCCAAAGAATGAGATGTGGGAAGAGTTTCTCTTACCAGATTGGCATTGGGAGAACTGGCCACACCTCCATCCCTTTCCAGACCAGGATGGATCCTAGCGTAGCCTCAGAATGCTCCATCTGCAGACCCTGACACGTGGCTCCCCAGCCCCGACTCTGGGTCAGCAACTTCGGCTTCTTCGTCTTATTTCTGTTACCGTTTTCATTGTTTTGTTCCAGGATGGGGTTCAGGTAACGGAAAGTGGAAAGTTTCACATCAGCCCTGAAGGGTTCTTGACCATCAACGACGTTGGCCCCGCAGACGCAGGTCGCTATGAGTGCGTGGCCCGGAACACCATCGGGGCAGCCTCGGTGAGCATGGTGCTCAGTGTCAACGGTGAGTGCCGCACGCTCACGTCTGCCCACGTGGTACCCACAAAGAAAGCCCACCTGCCCCTCGTGCCATCCTAGGCCGATTGGCTTAGGTTGTTTAGAATTATTCAGAAGACAAAGCATACATGATTCCTGGGTGGGGACCTATCCTGGTGCACGGCCAGGCTACTCGCCCATCCTTCCCCTCCACTCAGTCACTTGCAGCCCATCCACGAGCAGAGCCTTGCCCTGCTGCCCTTCCACTGAGAGAGCATTGCCCTGAAGCCCGCCCACAGGCAGAGCCTTGCCCTGCTGCCCTTCCACTGCGAGAGCCTTGCCCTGAAGCCCATTCACCAGGCAGAGCATTGCCCTGCAGCCTGCCCACAGGCAGAGCCTTGCCCTGAAGCCCATCCACTGGGAGAGCCTTTCCCTGAAGCCCATTCACCAGGCAGAGCATTGCCCTGCAGCCCACCCACAGGCAGAGCCTTGCCCTGAAGCCCATTCACCAGGCAGAGCATTGCCCTGCAGCCCGCCCACAGGCAGAGCCTTGTCCTGAAGCCAATCCATGGGCAGAGCTTTGCTCTAGGATCATCCGGATCTGATCATTGACAGTTATAATTGGGCAAATGTGGTTGCTTTATGAGATTCTGCTTCCTTGGCTGTCCTTTCTCTCTCCTCGGGCTCTGCCAGGCACACTCCAGAAGTGTCTTTCAGCAGGAGCCTCTACGGGCCAGTCAGTGGTCTTAGAGCCGTCCTGACTCTGGCCGCACTTCCCGTGTGCATCCTGGTCCCCTGCCGCTTCTGTCCCACTCACCTGAAGCCCTGGGCTTGTCCGACTCCTTGCAACAAAGGCCCTGGTCACTCTGGTCCATCTTTCTCAACTCGCAGACCCCATGATGTGTCCCTGATCCTTCTCCATATCTCCTGTGGCCACCAGGGTGACTCTCACACCCTTTAGCTTTGCATGGAGTCTTTACCGTGCGGCCCAAGCCTGCACCTCCTCAGTGGTGTGTTCCCCACTCCACCTCTGTCCCCCTAGAGTTAACAACACTCTGAGAACACGCGCAGACCCCCTTCACGGAGTGAAGGACCCGCTGGCCACCTCCCCACTCCCCACAGGTGCCGGCCTGCCCTCTGGGCCTCCACTGTGCCTCTACTATTGCCTTTTCCACCCTCATTGTGACTGATCCGCCTTCTCCATGGGACTTGCTAACAGACACGAAGAGTGACTCCAGTCAGTGCTGTGAACGTGGGAGACATACATGTAAACCATAATGGAATTCCTCAAAGACTTCTAAGAATTATTTGAGGAAAAGTCTTAAGTGACTTATTTTACCATTATATGTAGCCTGTGAAATGAGTGTGAGATTAAGTGATGAAACCTAAAAACCAGTGGATTATTTTCAATTAATATTTGTTTTTTGCTTGAAAAATGCTAACATGAATTAATTACATCTCAAATTTAATCTTCCACCCATAATTCCACCCCTGCCAAATACCATCATTCATATTATGATTGGATTTATTTTCCTTTTATAAAAAGGTAGATATGTAAATGCTTTGGGATTATTTTCCTGTGATCATTACTTATAGAAAAACGAAGTCAAATTAAACCATTAATAAGAATGAAATATTAGAATATAAAATTATATAAAATTGCTTGTCTCATTTATCTACCTATTGGTATAAAAATATTCCATTCCAAAAATTAGTAAATTTGGACTCTGAGGTACACACACAAAAGTCAGGCTTCTGTCTAGTGAAATTCTTTCAGCGTTTTGAGTTGTCCATGTGTGCGTACCTTAAATATTTAGAATAGCCGATCAGCCCGCCTACTCCTCGGGCCGTGATGTTAGCTGGTGGGAGAGTAAGTCAGGCTGGAGCTGTCCATCAGGCTCGGTGTGAACACAGCATGTTGAAGAAGATGGTTACAGGCCCTCGGGTTGACCATTATCACCAACAGTGGCCGCCCTCAGCCATGCATGCAGCAGGTGCCTCTGTGGGCTGGACTCCATCCTCAGTCTGAGCCCGGCGGACCAGGGCGGAGTGCGATCCTGGTGGAGAGAGGAGTTAGGAGCCCCGAGATGAACGGGCACGCTCAGACAGGGAGGGGTCCCTGAGGAGCAGCAGGGCACAGCATGGTGGAGGGGGAGGCGGGGGTGCAGTCAGTACATGCCTGAGAACTGAATTCTGAGCAGAAGGATCCACGGGGAGATGAGGGGGTGGCAGGGAGCAGCCTGGTCTGGGAGGGTAGAGGGGTGGGGTCCTGGGGTCGGAATGAGCCCAGCACCAAGGGGTGGGGAGCACAGGGCGGGGCCGCCTCAGGGACCCTTGTGCCCACCGGGCTGCAGAGTTCAACTGTCCTTGCTCACATCCCGGGAAGCCAGGGGCAGTTCCCACAGAGGATGTGTGAGCCGCTCTGCCTTCCTAAGGCTCGGCTGTGGCTGTGCATGAAGGGTCCCGTGACGTGGCGGGGGACAGCGGAGGATGCCGGGCTGGGTGGGAGAAGGAGTGCCTGTGCCCCTGCCCACCGCTGGGGTCTGTGGGCCAGTCCCCGGACACGCGGCTGATGGCAGATCTGAGGGGCCTGGCGATGCTTGGCTTGCACTGTGGGGTGACTGCCAGGCTCTGCCAGTGTTACTACCTGAGACCCAGAGACAGTCGGGGAGAAGCCAGCCTGGGGGAGGTGGAGACACCGGAGTCCTGTTTAACATGGAAAAGGGAGAAGCCAGGAGCTGCAGGGAGAGGGCAGGGCGGTGGCCTGAAGTTGGGAATGTTAAGACAACAGCGTGAAATGGACTCACAGGGAGGATGCGGAGGACCAGAACACGCGTGGGCCCTGGGCTGGAGCTCCAGCGTGAGGCCTGGCGGGCAAACACACGCAGAGTGACGCATGTGGACAGTAACAGAGGAGGGTAGCACTGGCCTGACCCTAGTCTCCAGGCGGAGCGGGGAGAGAGACAGAGAGGGAGCCCGCCTACAGCTGAAATGGAGCTCTCAGGAGGACGAGACAAGGAGAAAGCAAATCCTACTGAGGAGGGGCAGGTTCCTGCAGGAAGGAGGCAGGCTCCAGTTATGAGGGGGCAGGTTTCCCTGAGGAGGGAGCAGGTCCTTGTCAGGAGGGAACAGGTCCAGACAGGAGAAGACAGGTTCCAGGAGGGAGAGGGCAGGTCTCTGTCAGGAGGGGCAGGTCTCTGTCAAGAGGGGGAGGTCTCTGTCAGGAGGGGGAGGTCTCTGTCAGGAGAGGGAGGTCTCTGTCAGGAGGGGGAGGTCTCTGTCAGGAGGGGGAGGTCTCTGTCAGGAGAGGGCAGGTCTCTGTCAGGAGGGGCGGGTCTCTGTCAGGACGGGGAGGTTCCAGCAGCCAAGTGAAGGATGCTTTTTTGTAACGGTGTGTTGAGCTGTGTCTGTGCCTGTCAAAAGATTGCATATATTGAAGAAAAATGAAATCAACTTCAGGTTTATTGGGGTTCACATCATTGATGAGATGATTAGAGCTGTTTTCATCACTAAAAATAAAAGTTGGTTGGTATTAGTTTGTATTATTTGGTAAAATATCAACTGGGGACTCACGTTAATATTAAGCAGAAAAGAATGACAAGAGGGAAGCAGAAAGAGCAGAAACGTTCGGGGTAGGTAAGCCCTGTGATTGTGCATGTGTATTTCTGTGTTTGGTTTGATGTTTTAGTGTATGTGCGTGTTTTAGTGTATGTTGTGTGTTTGGGGTATGTGTATGTCTGTGTTGTATCTTTTCATGGGTGTGTTTATAGTGTGATGAGTACATGTGGTGTGTATTTGTGTGTATAGTGTGATGCATGTGTGATATTTGCGTGTCTGTATATATAATGTTCTGTGTGTGTGGTGCATATTTCTGTGTGGTGTGTGCGTCATGTCCTATGTGTGATGTGTGTCTGTGTTTAATGTGCTGTCTAGGTGGGATGTGTGTGTGTATAATGTGATGCGTGTGTGGTGCATGTGTGGTATGTATCTGTGTGGCATGCATGTAATGTGTTATGCGTGGCATGGTGTGTCTGTATATAATGTTCTGCATAGGTGATGTATGTGTCTGTGTGTATATGGTATGTGTGTGTGTGGTGTGTGTATAATGCGATTGGTGTGTGTGTATGCGCTGTGTGTGATACGTGTGTATTTGTGGTGTGTATGTAATGTGTCATGTGTGGCATGGTGTGTGTCTTAATCTGTAGGTGGTGTGTGTGTGTATGTGAGTGTGGTGTGTGTGTGGTATATATCTGTGTGGCCTGTGTGTAATGTGTGTGGTGTGGTATGTGTCTGTATATGTTTTGTATAGGTGGTGTATGTGTCTGTGTGTATATGGTATGTGTGTGTGTGTCTGTGTGTATAATGTGATGTCTGTGTGGTGTGTGCCAGGTTGAGCAGGGAGTTGCCCAGGTGAGTTATTATTTTACCAAATAATACAAACTAATTCTCACAAGTCCACGGGTGAGAAGATGGGATCCTGGAGGCAGCAGGTCTTTGAAGAGGGGAGCGGGTCGGGATCCGGGATCCAGGGAGCCTTTGATGAGAGTCCACGCCTCCCACGTGCTGTCAGGCGCGTGAGATCTTCCGTGCCTCAGGTCGGAGCGGCTTCCCGTCTTCCTCTTAGCTGTGACATGATCTCAGAAGCTAAGGTCTGTAATTCTCATGCTGTCTGAAACAGCTTCTAGTAGCATTTGTGATAAAACAATTTGAGTTTCGGTTTGAAAAACAGAAATAACATTTGGAGGAAAATACGCCTGTGACTCAAGGATGTGGTGTCTAGGCGTCATTTCTGAGTGATCTTGTCACCTCTTCCTGTAACATGCGGCTTCGTGTTTTCCTAGTTCCTGACGTCAGTCGAAATGGAGACCCGTTTGTAGCTACCTCCATTGTGGAAGCCATTGCCACCGTTGACAGAGCTATAAACTCAACGCGAACACATCTGTTTGACAGGTACCATGGGGCTGTAAACACGCTGACCCTCAAATCACTGGGCTTTGGGTGGAGGTGGGAGCGAATAGAATGCATGCAGTTCTAGCATATGAATTTCGACTTGATTATCTGATGGCAAAAGTGTTTAATTTAAAAATCATGAACAGCATGGGCATCTGAGATTTCTGGGGCTTTTCAAATAGAATCTGGCTCTGATCCACAACCAAAACATTTTCTAAAAATTTTAACTCATTCCTTTAGTTTATGACTAAATGATCTGGCAAAACCAAAATATTTTAAAGTCATTAGTGTATTTGTTCATGTTGCTGATTCCAAAGAGTTTTTCTGCATCCGATTTGAAATGACGCAATATCTGCGGTTTTCTCTATTGACTGAATTAATGATTTGTTTTAGTGTCTTCTGGCTTTTGTCTGTTTTGTTTCTTTGTTGCCTCCCACTTCGGATGAGGAAGGTATAGTACTTCGTGTTGTAGAAAGTAGCTGGAGAAATATTAATAGCAATGATTGTATTTTTGGATGCCGGTGAATTTTATCTTCGGTCATTTGTTTCGTTCTTCCTCTTTCCTCCCTAAACTCTGCTTAGCCGTCCTCGTTCCCCAAATGACTTGCTGGCCTTGTTCCGGTATCCGAGGGATCCCTACACGGTGGAACAGGCGCGGGCGGGAGAAATCTTTGAACGGACTTTGCAGCTTATCCAGGAGCATGTGCAGCACGGTCTGATGGTTGACCTCAACGGGACAAGTCAGTGCCAGATCCTTTCCTTCCTCCTACATGGCCTGAGTAGTGGGGTTGAACATGCCACAATTAAGTCACATTCCCAGGGAAGAGTTTCAGCATTGTCTCTCCCACTGTGCTTACGAAATGTGAGATTATTTCCTTAAACTCTGAGTCTTCTTGAGCACCACGGTCCTGTCGCCTTGACTTTGGTTTAATAGGAATCTCTGGGGAATGGGAAGTCCCTTAGAATGCTGGTCAGGACGCAGCAGGTCCGCCTGCCCAGGGTGGGTTATGCCAGCCCAGTGCTCTGTAGCAAAGGAGCCACAGCAAGGACTTGGCAGCGCGCTCGCTCCCAGAGTGACGCTGCGTCCCAGGAATGTGGTGCCGTGCGTGTCAGGAGGGCTGTTTCTGAAGAGTCTGGGTCTGTGAAACGCGATGAGATCACTCTGGGCTGCTGTGGAGATGCTGTTGGAGGAAGTGTGTTCCCCACTCTGCTCTGGTACTTTGCCATTGCCCAGGAAATCACAGATGCCCAAATGCCTTTACATGTCATTTTCGGCCTTGCCAGAACTTGTACTATTGATGAACCCACAGAGGACCCCGACTCTATTACGTAAAAACATCATTTTCAGCAGCAGCTGGTTACTTACAGTTCCATGCGCAGGCGCGCGCGCACACACACACACACACACACACACACACACACACACACACGAGAATGCAACAGCAGCTGTCCCTGTGGGATGAAGGAACTGCTTTATAATTTTTCAGTTTTCTAAATTGTCTTCCATGAGCCTATCTTTTACGATTAGGGCAAAAAATGTTCTTTAAGGACTGAATGAAAGAGATGTAGAGTTGAGGCCTGTCGGGTGATTTATCCCGGTCTTCAGAGGAGAGCAGCTGGTCTGAGCAGGTCCCATCCGTCCTCTGAGGCTTTGGAGCCCTGTTGGTGCTGAAGCGCTGGCAGCCACCAGCGCGAAGGTGTGGGTTCCGCAGCTCCTGCTTCCCGGTCCTCTCCTGACCTCCCGTGGTTGGGGGGTGGGGTAGGCAGGAGCGGGAGGTGGAAAGGAAATGGTGGAGTTGACGGCCTCTGGATGTTTCTGCTTTTCTTGATGGCTGAAACTCCAGCCTCACCTCCCAGGCACATTCTTGGGGAAAAGCGTCAGAGCCCGTTTTGTTATTTCAACAAGTATTTACTGGGCACTTTGTACTTGTCAGACACAGGGCGAGACTAGGATGAGAGGCACCGGGCATGTGGGTCCCAGCCCCTTCGCCGTCCCTCGTGCTGGTCTCCTGGTGGAAAGGCCATGTTCTCTTCTCCGGAGAATGAAGAGAGGAGCTGCTAGGCCATTTCTGCTACTTCCTCCCTTTATTCCTTTAGTCTCAGGGTCAGATCCTTAGACGTTGCCGTGGCAGCCCAGCCGGTGGTTCTGCTGCCACCACCAAAACAAAGCATCTGGAACCCGCCCCTGGAAGCCAGCCTGTTTGATGTTGTTCCCTGTGAGGAATTGCATGTCCACTGTGTGTCATTACATGCTGATTATAGACACATTTAGACTCAGGGAAAGGCAGAAAGGAGAAAGTAAAATCACCCCAACAGTGGGAAATCACTTTCTACATTTGCTGTTTACCTAAGCAGCAGGTGACGGACATGCAGGCACTCATTGCTTCACTTGCTGTTCCACATGCCCGTCAGGCACACCCTCTATGCCAGCCACTGTCCCGGGTCAGGGCCTACAGCCACAAAAACCTCAGCCCTCAAAGATCAAACCTCCCTGAGAAACTCAAAGGGAAAAGCAGAGAGAGGGCCCTGCACCTAAGAAGCCACAGCAAGTGGCCCAGAGAGAAGCAGCTGGCGGGAAGTGGGTGGGGTCCTGGGTGCTATTCTCCATCGGCAAATGTAACACTGGAGCAGGGACCCAGCAAGGGTGAGGGGCCTCCCTGGAGCGTCTGAGGGGACTGCACATGCACAGGCTTGGAGGCGGGGCCACGTCTGGGCACAGTGGAAGAGCAGGTGGTCAGTGTGGCTGGAAAGGGGATGCAGGGGGAGCTGATAATGTCAAGGAGGTTTGTGCTCCACCAGAAGGGCCTGGAGCAGACATGAGGCTATGTCATTGGCCCTGCATGAAATGGGCGCTTAGGGTTTCCTGCAGAGAAGTAACGTGGTTTGATGCATTTTAAAGCATTGGGCTGGGTGACCACTCTGCATGGGGTGAGGGTAGATGTGGGCAAAGCAGCCCTGGGAAACCCGGCCAGGGTTGGTGCTACCTGCTCTGGTGGCCAGGTCTGGTCTGCCTGTGAACCGGTGGCCATTTCTGAAAAAAGCGAATGTACTGGAGGGAACCCGGAGGTCGGCCCCCGCAGCCGGCCAGGCATTTGGGAGGAAGCACTTTTCCTCCTGGCACTCTGCTTTCTGGGCTCCGTGGTGGGGCTTCCTAAGAAGCTATGAAGATAGGACCAGACGTCTCAGCTCACTGTTTCAGTTTCTGGGAAAAGTCAGCCAGAACGGAAGCAGGGTGTGTGTTCTGACTTACTCTCCCCAGCCTGGAAAGCGCCTCACTTCCAGCTCTTTGCATTTGATGTGGATGTTGTGGACGCTGCTCCTCCACAGAAAAGGGGCTGCCTCTTGTCTCCTTTAAAGGTGTCCATAGTGACACCCATGATCTTGACAAGCAGAAACTGGCTGGAGGAACTTTGGAAAAAGAGGCAGTGACAGCTCAGAACTCTGTGTGTGCTTACAGAGTGTGGCTCTGTAAGCATGTTTGCATGTGAATGTGTGCATGTGTGAGTACTAAACGCTTAAGTGTGCGTGTGTGCACATGAGATGCATGTGTGTGCACATGTGCGTGTGAGAGTGAGCACGTGTGCATGTTTCTGCATTTGTGTGCAGGCGTGGGAGTGTGCATGCACGATTGAGTGTGTGTGTGTGTGTGTGTGTTTGTGTGTGTGTGGCTTCTCAGCAGGCACGGATGTGTCTGTAAAGCAGTTCTGAGGAAGGTGAAGGTTTAGGATGGATGACTGTGGGGGAAGCACTGTGATGAACAGAGGGCTGAATGTGTCTGACCCCAGGACATGGAGTAGTCCTTGCTCAGAGCAGGTGTCCTGAAGGTGAACACTGGGAGCTGACTGTACTTAGGAAGAGCACTTTCATCTGTGGAGCAGTGGCCCAGGCTACCAAGCTTGGAATTTCTTCTGTAGCTAGTGGGCAAAGATGGAAGGTTTCTGAGCAAGAAGGTGGCCTAGCCGGAGCCTGAGTGAGGCTCCTGGGAGGGCGCGCTTGCTGTGGGGAGGAGGCCCTTCTGGAACTGAAGGCCAGTACCGTGGAAATCAGTCCCAGGACTCTGCCAGAATGGAGAGGAGGGCACAGGGGCAGGAACATTTTGAGAGGAAGTGACAGTGTTTTGGACATTGGGGGAAGAGTGCATGAAGCCTCAGTGGACAGAGATCTGCAGTGACAGGTGTCAGGAAATGCCCTGCTCCATGGTGTGTGGGGGCTGACGGTGTATGGTATGGAGGTGTGGTGTGGGGGCTGATGGTGTGTACTCATGTGGAGGTGTGGCGTGGAGGCTGATGGTGTGTGGTGTGGAGGTGTGTGGGGGCTGATGGTGTATGGTGTGGAGGTGTGGTGTGGGGGCTGATGGTGTGTAGTCATGTAAAGGTGTGGTGTGGGGGCTGATGGTGTGTACTCGTGTGGAGGTGTGGCGTGGAGGCTGATGTGTGCTGTAGAGATGTGTGGGGGCTGATGGTGTGTAGTCGTGTGGAGGTGTGGCGTGGAGGCTGATGGTGTGTGCTGTGGAGGTGTGGTGTTGGGGCTGATGGTGTGTAGTTGTGTAAAGGTGTGGGGGCTGATGGTGTGTAGTCGTGTAGAGGTGTGTGGGGGCTGATGGTGTGTACTCGTGTGGAGGTGTGGCGTGGAGGCTGATGGTGT
>CM052654.1:140725126-140741897 GCA_028533165.1 Leontopithecus rosalia
AAAAAGACACATTCTGGGCTGAGCGCAGTGGCTCACGCCTGTAATCCCAGCGCTCTGGGAGGCCGAAGTGGGCAGATTACCTGAGGTCTGGAGTTCGAGACTAGCCTGGCCAACATGGTGAAATCCCATCTCTACTAAAAATACAAAAACTAGCCTGGCATGGTGGCAGGTACCTCGAATCCCAACTACTTGGGAGGTTGAGGCCGGAGAACCGCTGGAACCCAGGAGGCAGAGGTTGCAGTGAGGTGAGATCATGCCATTGCACTCCAGCCTGGGCAACAAGAGTGAAACTCCATCTAAAAAAAAATAAATAAAAAGAAACATTTGAATAGAACATCCTTGAGTCGCACATCTTCATCATCCACGTCACCGATGTTCACACCAAGTGCTGTGTGGGGTCTGCACTGGGTCCAGGATGCCAGCCTGTTCCTGGCCTGGCCAGCCTGGACATCACAGAGCAGGTGCAGGCCAGGCTGCTGAGGCTAAGCGGGTGTGACCCAGCTGTGCCCTAGGGCATGAGGAAGAAATGGACATCCTGGGGTGACAGAGGTCCCACCCAAGAGTTCTGGGGTCAGGGCTGGTGTGTGCTCTCTACCTCCTTGGTTGACTTTTTCTTAGCTTCTAGGGCTTCTAATAACCATCTGAATTTCTCCTTTATGTGGGGATCTTGCCTTTGGGGTTACATCCTACATCTTGTAGCTCAACATAATGGGTCACCAAGCAGGAGCCTGTCATCTAGGATGACATCTGATCACACCTAGTTTGTCAGGGCAACTGCGTAATAAAACCCAGACCTGCACTGTGGATGCTGCACAGAAAAGAGGAGGCAGGAATGCCTGCTCCCTCAGTCGCCCTGTGATTCTGCTGGGGTGGGCCCTCTAGTGAGGCTCATTGTCCCCGAATGTTGCTGGGGGAGCTGCAGTAGTCTGGGCAGAAGCTGCTGATTTAGGATGTGTTTGTGTGACCAGGAGCCATTTTAAGAAACTCTGCCTTCTCTGCTCCTGAGACGATGGGTGGGTGCAATAAGGAAGGGCTCCAGCCCTCTGGGTTTACTCAGAAGCTACATAGTTAGCTGCAGAAGTGAACAACAGGTCGTTCCGTGTGTTGTTTATGGGCTCTGCTGTGGGGCAAAGGGGATGTTGAGGTCCCTGTCTTGAAGACACTCCCAGCCTCTTTCCAGCCAGTCAGGCAAATGTGAGACCAGAACCAGCCGGCCGCCCTTCCGGGGAGACAGGAGGGCTAACCTGGTGTCTGAGGTTTATGTTGCTCATGCCTCCTCTCCTTGTAGAATTTCTACTCCAGTGGCCTTCTGAGACATTAGCATTTTGAAAAGGTCCATACTTGCCATTCACTTTCGTTCTTTGCCACAGCTTTCTTGGGTGAGGATGGCACAAGACAGACTAAACACACCGTCACTTTGTTAATGTGTCCACAGGGCCCAGAGACACAGCACTGAGGGACTCACCCAGGACTCAGGTGGACACAGCACTGAGGGACTCACCCAGGACTCGGGTGGACACAGCACTGAGGGACTCACCCGGGACTCGGGTGGACACAGCACTGAGGGACTCACCCAGGACTCGGGTGGACACAGCACTGAGGGACTCTCCCGGGACTCGGGTGGACACAGCACTGAGGGCTCCTCACTCACCCGGACTCGGGTGGACACAGAACTGAGAACTCCTCACTCACCCAGGACTCAGGTGGACACAGCACTGAAGGACTCACCTGGTACTCGGGTGGACACAGCACTGAGGGCTCCTCACTCACCCGGGACTCGGGTGGACACAGCACTGAGGGACTCACCCGGGACTCGGGTGGACACAGCACTGAGGGCTCCTCACTCACCCGGACTCGGGTGGACACAGAACTGAGAACTCCTCACTCACCCAGGACTCAGATGGACACAGCACTGAGGGACTCACCTGGTCCTCAGGTGGACACAGCACTGAGGGACTCACCCAGGACTCAGGTGGACACAGCACTTCCTTACTCCACGGAGGCTTGAGAAGCCACATCCAGGCAGGGAGGTGTCTCAGCTACACTCAGGGCCAGGCCCACCTCTTGTCTGACAGTGGGGCTGGCAGTGTGATCCAGGTGCTGTAGTGTAATTTTAAGGCACCCCAGAGTGTAGATGGTCACCTGGCTGTGGGGGAGGGATGCCCAGACATGGCGGACTCTGATCTCCAAGGCCAAGTGCCTGAAGCTCCATCTGTGGGTAGAGGGAACTCAGCGAGGGTGTGGGTAGATGGCGTGGTGGGTCTTAAGGGCAGCCGGCACCACGAGGTCACTAGGATTGAGGCACAGGTGGAGAGAGGCTCAGCCCTGCAGACCAGGAGAGGGTTAGCACCACGGACAGCTGCCAGGTTGCCTGACTTAATGGCACCGCCGTGGGCTCCACGGGCAGTCAGTGAAGACGGTTCATAGTTGGCAGGAGGTGCTTCATCTCCCTGAGGTCGGAGCCAGCAGAGCTGATGTTCTCCTTTGTGCTTCCATTTTAGACTGTAGGACCAGGGGCCAGTTCAATGCCTTTTCATACCATTTCCGAGGCAGACGGTCTCTTGAATTCAGCTACCAGGAGGACAAGCCAATAAAGAAAACAAGATCACGGAGAATGCCCAGGTATGGTGGGCTCTGAGGAAAGTGTGCAGAGGGACCCTCGCATCACGGGCATCGGGCGGTAGGACCAGCCTCCTGCTGTGGGCCTATGGCGAGGATGGGTCCTGGCAGGGATGCCCTGGGGTGCTGGGGGCCGGGCTGCAGGCTGCATCCTGCTGTGCTGCCCACTCAGAGCCTCGAGGGAGGCGCAGACCTGTGAAACCTGGAAATGGGACCCGGCAGGACCTGCCGAGATGATATCTCCCTCCTCCTTTCCCCTCGCAACAGTGTCGGGAGACGCGGGGAGCATCTCAGCAACAGCACCTCAGCCTTCAGCGCACGCTCAGACGCACCCGGGACGAGTGACTTCAGAGAGTTTGTTCTGGAAATGCAGAAGACCATCACAGACCTCAGAACACAGGTGAGTTGCTTGGGGCCACTGTCCCCACTCCAGGACTCCATGGTGGCATGGCCCTGCCCGGCCCTTCCAGGGATTGCTCTTTATTCCCAGGCAACTGTGCCACAGCAGCCCACATGGGACGGCCCTGGAGCCCGTGGGTGTCGTTTCCACATGCTGAGTCGGCTGGGCCATCTGCCACTGGTGTCCCTGGGTTTCCCAGCAGATAGGGGTCACTGGGCAGGGGCAATCTGTGTCACAGCCAAGGGACTGCCAGGCAGGAGGGAGCACATGATTAGGACGCTGAAGGAGAGTTCAAACATGAAGTCTGTTCTTAAGCTTCTTATTCGGGAATAACTGAATAATCTCTACCAGGGCATGGCAAGGAGGCATTTCCAGGTCAGGCCTCCCCACCTGATCCGGCCTCTCCGGGGGTGAGGAAAGCCCTGGCATCTGGAATAGCCACAGAGGGTTTCAGACGTCCTTCCTGTCCCAGGAACTTATTTCTGCTTTCTCTAGTGCCTGTGGTGGGGTTGTCTCTGGGACTTTGCCTAAGGGGATAGAGATTGGCATCTATGGCTAAATGAAAGCAAGAGCACACGCGGCTGGGGCGGATGGGATTCCCAGGGCACACACGTCCTGGCTCTCTGCAGCACATGGAATCTGCAAGCACAGCTCCGATAATACTCACAGGACTCTCAGCCCTGAGATTTGGGAGAAACTTCTGTCATCTCCTAGTGTAGCCCCAAGGTAACTCCCAGCCACAGGGAGAGGTGCCCTGACTGCTTCTGTACCTGCCCCTCATCCCCTGCAGCAGGTCCTGTGTCTGCAGCCTGGAGACCAGATGAGTCCCCAGCAGCTGTCACTCTTCCTGCGTCTGCAGCCTGGAGACCAGGTGTGAGTCCCCAGCAGCTGTCAGAGTGAGCAGTGTGTGGCAAGTCCTCCTGTGTCTGTAGCCTAGAGGCCAGTTGTGACTCCCCAGCAACTGTCACAGTGGACAGCGTGTGGCAGGTCCTCCTGCGTCTGCAGCCTGGAGACCAAGTGCGAGTCCCCAGCAGCTGTCACAGCGGACAGCGTGTGGCAGGTCCTCCTGCATCTGCAGCCTAGAGACCAGGTGTGAGTCCCCAGCAGCTGTCACAGTGGATGGCATGTGGCAGGTCCTCCTGAGTCTGCAGCCTGGAGACCAGGTGCGAGTCCCCAGCAGCTGTCACAGTGGACAGCATGTGGCAGGTCCTCCTGCGTCTGCAGCCTGGAGACCAGGTGCGAGTCCCCAGCAGCTGTCACAGTGGACAGCGTGTGGCAGGTCCTCCTGCGTTTGCAGCCTGGAGACCAGGTGCGAGTCCCCAGCAGCTGTCACAGTGGATAGCATGTGGCAGGTCCTCCTGCATCTGCAGCCTAGAGACCAGGTGTGAGTCCCCAGCAGCTGTCACAGTGGATGGCGTGTGGCAGGTCCTCCTGCTTCTGCAGCCTAAAGGTCAGGTGCGAGTCCCCAGCAACTGTCACAGTGGACGGCATGTGGCAGGTCCTCCTGCGTCTGCAGCCTGGAGACCAGGTGCGAGTCCCCAGCAGCTGTCACAGTGGACAGCGTGTGGCAGGTCCTCCTGCGTTTGCAGCCTGGAGACCAGGTGCGAGTCCCCAGCAGCTGTCACAGTGGACAACATGCAGTATTCACTTGGCTCCAGTTGGCACTATAAGAGAAGCAGAGACAAACCCAGGCTGACCCTTGGCATCTGTGCTGGGTCATGGGTGCCATAGGGGTCCACAGCATTCACAAGGTCAGGCCTTATGCACGGGTGACCCTGGACAGCAAGGCAGAGGCAGAGGGGGACCAGCTGCCCCACTTGTGTCTGCAAATGCCAACGCACTATGTCTGCCCATGTTGTTGATTCTGTCCACAATGCTGTGACTTCCCTTCCACCCTCAGGATGAATGGGCAGCTCCCCGGGTGGCAGTGCTAGGTCTGAGAAATGAGGATGTCCCTTGTGATTTCACAGCTGGCAGTAGCACAGGGTGTGTGCCATCTGCGGTCATTTCCCTGCATCTCCGTGTATGCAGAGGCATTTGTGTATCTTGGTGACCGCTGAGGTGCACAGAAGCTGGCTTTGTCACTGCTTGTCTCTGAGTTAAAGCAGGTTGGCCACAGACACAGAAGTGACACGCAGGTCACCTGGGGCCTCTGCTGACCATCCTGACTGCCACCCCCAAGTGCTCTCTAGCTCCTGTGCCACTGCTCCTAAGGCCTCCCTCTTTTTTTTTATGGTTTCAACTAGAAAGTTCTAAGCTTTGATAACCTAAATGCCAGTTTCTAATGAATGAGGCATGCGGGAAAGATGACTTTCATTTAGGAGCCATATCTGAGGCATTTCCCAAAGTAACTGTTTGTCTAGTTAGGTCCTAGATGTCCAGCTGTCATTATGAAATACAGAGGGGACGGCAAGGGGACATCCGCCTTTTCCAGAATGATGTGCACGTAGGTGAGACACTGCTTGTGCACAGGCTGGGGACGAAACACTGATGGCTGACAGGAGGTCAGAGAAGATGCTTTAATGGAAATGAACAGGTGGGAGGCTGGCTTCAGTGACAGCCACCATCGGTGGTCAAAGCAGACAGCCTGGCCTGTGGTTGAACGTGCTTTATGAAGTCTCAGCGGAAGAACTGGGATTCATATGATGCAGAATCTGTGTTCATTTCAGACATTACCGACAGTTTAGGTTCAGTTGCAAGGGACAGAGAAGCCCAAGCCAGGATGTTTCTAATGAGGTGCAGTTTACTCTTCTCTCCCTCATGAGATTGCTGGACCCTCCGCAGTGCAGGGTCCCTGCTGCGACTCGGTGCTGTGCTGTGGGTGGCCTCTTCCTAAGGTCACCTCATGGCCCAGGCACTTCCGGCCACTGTCACCCTGTCTGCCACCCAGGGTGTGAGGAAGGAGCCCTTCCAAGAGGCTCCAGCTCCCCCTGTGCATGGTACGGTGGTTGGAAAGGTCACCTTTTTATGGGACACCATACTTCAGAGAAAAGCCAGTGGTGGTGTTACTCAGAAAATAGGGCTGACTCACCCTGGGGATTCTGAGCGGCCACCATTCGTTCTGGCGGAGGTGCAGGTGCAGGGCGTTCTTGGCATCTGGTTGAATATTCTGCGCGGCCGCCGTTCGTTCTGGCGGAGGTGCAGGTGCAGGGTGTTCTTGGCATCTGGTTGAATCTCGCTCCCGCGGTCCTCTCAGAACATCGCCTTTGTGACCCGGTTTGTGCTGGGTGGCACAGTGGCAGGAGTGTCTTCCACTGGGGCTTTGGGCCAGCTGTCTCCAGTCTGATAAGGATATTGGAGATTCTGTAAACGTTCTTCAGAAATATTCCCCTCAGATGTTGTTTATTTTAAGGCATTATTTTCAGTGAAATAACATCTTTTAATACAAGAGCCGACCTGTTACTCTGAAGTGGCCAGTGAATGAATGTCCTGTGCTCTGCTGCAGATAAAGAAGCTTGAATCACGGCTCAGTACCACAGAGTGCGTGGACGCCAGGGGCGAATCTCATGCCAACAACACCAAGTGGAACAAAGATGCATGCACCATTTGTGAATGCAAAGTGAGTATGGGGGGTCTGTCTCCATTCCCGCCCTAAGGTGTACCCAAGTCCAGGAGCCCCACATTGTCACTCAGGTGTGTGGCCCAGATGTTAGGGCCAGGCCCCTCCCCGCCCGCCCTCCTGTGCCGGCCTCCATCCCTCCTTCACTCCTATGGAAGCAGCAGGGAAGCCCAGCTCTCTGTGTGCAGAGGAAGTGCCAGGAGGCCCAGAACCTCGGCATGTCCACCCCACAGAGGGCAGGCAGCTCCTACTCTGGAGCCACCTGGGCAGCTCCTGTGCACCGGCTTCCCCTCCCCCGAGCTGTGGCAGCACTGTTCATGCCATGGAAAGCCATGAGTGGGGCAGATCCACTCCTCCCTGCAGAGCTGCTGGGTGAACACCCACCTTCCCACCACCGGCCCTGTCCCATCTCCCATCAGGGCTGGGGTGTTACCGAGGTCACTAGGGGACGATCCCTCTCTGCAGAATGGAGGCCAGTGGCAGGTGGAGGGTGCCCTGGTGCTGGCAGTGGACAGAGGCTCTGGAGAAAGCTCAGGGCATAGTGTGAGGAGGCAGAACAGTGAGGACAGCAGGCTGGCCCCAGGCACCTCATTTGCCATGGCCACAAGGAGAGGATGCATCAGTGTCCCTGGGCTGCTCAGATTTGGGGAGGACAGACCAGGGAGAGCAGAGCACTGTCCCTCCAGCCCTCTCTAGTCCCGTCCTGCTTCCTGACAATGCCCATGCCCAGACAGTCTGAGGGGATCCAGGTGTGAAGAGGGAGGGTGTGCCCAGCCGGTGGTCCCATCCCCTCAGGGTGAGAAGATGGTGGGCATGGACTGGAGGGCAGAACATGAGCCTCAGGGAGATTTATCATGGGGTTCCCATGAACTCGTACCTGTCTGCAACTATGAAATTCTCAGAGAACCACAAAACCTGTGCCCACAGGACAAGCACAGTAGGCAAGGCAGAGGCCTCGAGGAAAGGCCTGACTCTTTGTGGTGGCTGACACCCATCCTGGTGCTGATAGGTTGTGCTCACCTGACAGTCGTCCCAGAGCTAACAGGCTGTGCTCACCTGACAGTCAACCTGGAGCTGACAGGCTGTGCTCATGTGACACCTGTGCCAGAGCTGACAGGCTGTGCCCACCTGACAGCCATCCCAGAGCTGACAGGCTGTGCTCTTTCTTCTTCAGGACGGGCAGGTCACCTGCTTCGTGGAAGCTTGCCCCCCTGCCACCTGTGCTGTCCCCATGAGCATCCCAGGGGCCTGCTGCCCAGTCTGCTTGCAGAAGACAGCAGAAGAAAGGCCTTAGGCTCCCGGGAAGCTCCTCGGAGTTTGTCTGTGCCATCGTGAGATCAGGTGGCCGACGGCAGGAGCTGCAGGCTGCAGACCAGGAAACACCCAGAACTCACGACATTTCATGACAACGTCCAGCTGGTGCTGTTACAGAAGGGCCGCGCGGGGGACTTCCAAGCAGACAGAGCATCCGCGGAGAAGGAGGCAGAGCAGGCGCCTGAGCGGAAGCGGGCAGGAGTCCTAGCTTCACGTTAGGTTTCTCAGGTTTCTATTTAATTCTTTTAAAATGGAAAATTGGTGCTACCTTTAAATTGCACAGCTGAATCATTTAGGTGCCGAAATTGATTTGCCTCACCACACTGTCTTTCTGAATGCAGCAGGATGCCTCTAAATCTCGGCCTTGCCTCGTTCAGATGCCAGGAGCTGGCAGACCTGTCACCGCAGTGGGGGTGAGCTCAGAGTGGCCAGGGGCCTCACCAAAATCGGGGTTCCATCACAAGCTGTGTTTAAAAAGAAAATTGGTGTTTGGCAAACGGAACAGAACCTTTTATGAGAGCGTTCGCAAGGACACTGTCTGCGGGTACAGGGCAAGCCCCCGGCCTCTTCCCTAAACTCCTCCTTCCTCTGTAACATTTCACTGCATGTCAGCATCGAATCCTAAGACAAACATTCCCGCTGCTCGAAGCAGCTATATAGCCTGTGACTCTCTGTGTGTCAGCTCCTTCCACACTTGATGAAAACATTCATAAGCCACATTTAGAGACAGGTTTGCTTTCAGCTGTAACTTGCAGACATACTGCCTGGTTGTGAGCCGAATGTGAAGATCCTCCTTCGTCCCATCGTGTATCTATCTGATGATACCCGCCGAGCGGCCGACTGCACACATTGACAGTGTCGCTCCCGGCCGCCCGGGCTGCGCCCATGTCCTGAGCATCCTTCCCAGCAGAGCACAGGGAACAAAAGTGGCTTCCAGATGGTTCTTCCCATGGGAGGAGGGGCTCAAGTGTGGGAACTTTCTAACTTCAGGTTGTGTGAGTGCATTAAAAAAAAAGAATCCCTATACCTCATTTGTATTTTTAAAATGCATGATGTTTTATGAAATTTTGCCCGTTTTTTAGATATTAGATATGACAGAAAACCATTTCTACTAGCAAAAGTTCTTTTAGAAGTCAGTGAAAATCAACTCTCATACCTCATGGTCTCTCTCCTTTTAATTGACTAAAACCTTCCATTTCTCTCTACTACAAAGCGACTTGTGTTCTGAGCATCGTTTTCCTGGACACACAGGTTCAGTGCAGCACGCTGACCTGAGCACCCACCGTGTGCCAGGCACCACGCTGGGCACACCAGGCACTGAGGGCCAGGCCAGCTGCCCTCAGCAAGGCCCAGTGGAGGTGGTGGAGGAGGAAGCCCCTGAGGTTGCCGGCAGTTTCAGTTCAGGGTGGCAGGTGTCCCGCACTACATGACGTTCAGACTGCCATCAGATGAGGGAGGCAAGCTTCCTTCTGACAAGATGAGCGCATACGGTGCCTGGTGTGATGCGGGCATGACCTATTCGAGGTGCACATCCTCCCAAAGAGACACCCAGACCCTTCCAGCACGAGGCTTCCAGGTTGCTGTGGCGTGGGCAGCATTTCAGCCATGAGGAAGGTCCTTGGATTCATGTGTTCTATGTGTAAAAATGGTTACCTTGACTTCTTATCATGTTTGTAAATGATTGACAAAAATTTGATGGCATTGTATGACACAGGGACTTCTTTTCAAAGAGCAGGTCAAATACAGTAACCAGATTGTGGAAGAGATTTCTGTCAAACAGGAAATGTGTAAGTTCGTCTGAAAGCTGATGGTTATGCAAGTTGCTCAGGTTCTCAGAAGACAGCAGATTTTGGGTTCTGGAGGGTGATCTGTGCCTCTTACATGCCTTGGGGGCCTCTGTGGTCTCGGTGCAGCCACAGCACACACACACACATGCATCAGTGTGTGTTCTGGGCCAGTGACAAGGAATTGTGTTGTCTAAGCCAAACGGGGAAGCTGACTGCGATTGCCAAACAAAATCTGTAGTTCAAACCAAAATGTCTGCGGAATCACCAGTCTGATACTGTGTGATTAGAAGAGTGGGCAGTGCCTGGGTGAGCGTGTCCAGAGCCGCTGTGTGGGCATCGCTGTCACAACAGTGGAGTGTACATATTTATTTACTTTTCTAACTGCTCCAACAGCCAAATGCCTTTTTCATGACCATTGTATTCAGTTCATTACCAAAGAAATGTTTGCACTTTGTAATGATGCCTTTCAGTTCAAATAAATGGGTCACATTTTCAAATGGAGAATGACTTTATTTTTTTACCTGAAACCTGCACCTAAGGCTAAAACTTTTCCAGGTGAGATCAAAAGCCTGAGAACAGAAGGAGGTAGGTCCAAGAAGAAGCCCCAGATCTGTCCTAGTCACTCATCATTTTGTACAAAAAATGTAAAAATTTGTTTTAAAAAAGAAGGTATTAGATAAAGTGGACTTCTTTTTCTAAAGTAGCTAGGATGCTTTAGCCTGACTGAATTTTGGCAGGTGGGCATGAGCTCTTAGGAAAAACCTCTGGCTGTGAAGTGCCCTTTCCTCCTGGAATTTTTGTGCCTTGGACAAGGACATTTATTTGTCAGAGAGAAATGTACAAGCAACTCACACGCCAAGGCATCTGTGATGGGCAGATGCTTTCCCAAATCAAGAGCTCAGGTCAAGAGGCCACCGTGCGAGGAAGACAGACACTCCCTCTCCAGAACCGAGCCATGTATGGCTCTGGGGCCAGAAGTCGGGATCACATGTGACAACTGCTGAGCCCCTCAGGCTGTGGCTGGTGGGAGGGAGGATGCTGCTCTAAAGGAAGCTGGAATGGATTCTAGGGCATCTTTTTTTTTTTTTTTTTTTGAGACAGTCTTACTCGGTCACCCAGGCTGGAGGGCAATGGCATGATCTTGGCCCAAGTGCAACCTCCGCCTCCTGGGTTCAAGCGATTCTCCTGCCTCAGCCTCCCAAGCAGCTGGTACTGCAGGTGTGTGACAGCAGGCCTGGCTAATGTTTTGTATTTTTAGTAGAGACGGGGTTTCACCAGGTTGACCAGGATGGTCTCGATCTGACCTTGTGATCTGCCCACCTCTGCCTCCCAAAGTGCTGGGTTTACAGGTGTGAGCCACCGCGCCCAGCCCCCAGGGCATCTTTATAGGGCCTAGAAAAAACACTACTGGCCTGTGTCAGGAGAAAAATGAAATATTAAGGAAAATTAAATATTATCTTGTTAAAATTGCTAAATCATCAAAATTAGAATGAGAAATTGAGCTGCTTTCACGGAATGTTTATGAACATGGAATGAACTCAACCAACAAAAAACAAATTAGGTGCTCTTCTGTCACCAGAGAATGAGTGTCATATACCAGTTTTAATTTAATTGAAGTGCCTAATGCAAAACTAGCAAAAGTTAATCTTACGGTGTCTTGTTTTGATAATATGTAGAATGCACTGAAACGTTCCTACTGCTTTTTGTTATTAACACGTAATACCTGTTTCTAGTGTGCAAAATTATATGTCAAGTGACATAAACACAGGCCTGCCTGTGGGAGGTGCAGCGGGACCACCACAGTAAGTGGCTGTCTCAGTTAGCCAAGTCATACAATTGTTTCAGTTTCCCGATGCGTAGAAAAGCTGGGTTCACATTATGCTGTGGTCTACTACGTGCAGAAAAGCATTATGTCTAAAAAATGTACATACCTTAATTCAAAAATACTTTATTGCTAAAAACAGTGAATGATCATCTGACCTTCAGTGAGCTGTAATCTCTGCTGATGGAGGGTCTGATCTTGGTGTTAATGGCTGCTGACTGATTGGTGGTTGTCGAAAGTTGGGGTGGCTGTGGCAGTTTCAGAAAGTGAGACAAAATGGAGCTTACGCACTGGTTCAGTCTCTCATGAAAGATTTCTTCGTCGTGAGGGATGTGGTTTGATAGCATCTTACCCTCAGAATTACTTACTTCAACATTGGGGTCAGTTCCCCTGCTGCTGCTTTATCTCCTAAGTTTGTGGAATATTCTAAAGCCTATGTTGTCATTTCACGTGTTCACCGCGTCTTCACCAGGAGGAGATTCCATCTCAAGAAACCACTTGCTTTGCTCATCCCTAAGAAGCAACTCCTCATCCATTCAAGTTTGATCCTGAGATTGTAGCAATTCAGTCCCATCTTGAGACTCCCCTCCTAATTCTCTTGCCGTTTCCACCTCCACTGAGGTCTTGAACCCCTCGCAGTCATCCATGAGGGCTGGAATCTTTTTTTTTAATAGGCACACTGGCTAGTATGTATGTTTTGACCACCTCCCATGGATCACAGATGTTTTTAATAGCATCTAGAGTGGTGAATTCTCTCCAGAAGGTTTCAGTTTACCCCAATCCATTAGAAGAATCACTATCTACAGGAGCTACAGCCTAATGAGATTATTTCTTACCTGAAAGTCAGAATTGTGGCTTGATCCGTGGGCTGCAGAATGGATGCTGTGTCAGCAGGCATGGGAACAACACTTATCTTGAACATCCCCATCAGAGCTCTTGCGTGACCAGGTGCACCATCAATGAGCAATAATATTTTGAAGAGAATCGATTTTTCTGAGCAGTAGGTCTCAAAGGTAGGCTTAAAATAAATCATGCTGTAAACAGATGTGCTGTGGTCCAGGCTTTGTTCTTCCATTTATAAAGCACAGGCAGAGTAGATTTAGCATAATTCTTAAAGGCCCAAAGATTTTCAGAAGTAAATGAACATTGACTGCAACTTAAAGTCACCAGTTGCACCGGCCCGTAAGAAGAGAGTCACCCTGTCCTCTGAAGCTTCAAGGACAGGCATTGACTTCTCCTCTCTAGCTATGAAAGTCCTAGATGGCATCTTCTTCCTATAGAAGGCTGTTTGGTCCACGTGGATAATCTGTTGTTGAGTGTAGCCATCTTCATCAATGATCTCAGCTGGATCTGGATAACTTGCTGCAGCTTCAGGTCAGCACTTGTGACCTCTCCCTGCACTTTTATGCTATGGAAACAGCTTCTTTCCTTCAACCTCAGAACAAACCTCTTCCAGCTTCAGAATCTTTTTCTGCAGCTTCCTCACCTCCCTCAGCTTTCATAGAATTGAATGGAATTAAGGCCTTACTCTGTGCTAGGCTTTGGCTGAAGGGAATGTTGTTTCTGACTTACCTTGCATCCAGACCATTCAGACTTCCATGTCAGCCATAAGACTGTTTCACTTATTCTTTCATTTCCTTCAAGAACTTCTTGGCATTAACGACGTCATTGTTTGGCGCAAGAGGCCTGGCTTTTGACCATTTTCAGCTTTTGACATGCCTTCCTCACTGAGCTTAATCATGTTTAGCTTTTGATTTCAAGTGACAGATATGTGACTCTTCCTTTCCCTTGAACACTTAGGGGTCGTTGTAGGATTATTAATTGGTTTAATTGCAATATTATTGTGTCTCAAGGAACAGGGAGGCCTGAAGAGAGGGAGAATAACCCATTCAGGGCCCAAAGCAATTAATAGTAATGTGAGAGATCACTGGTCACAAATCACCATAACAAATATCACGAGAAAGTTTGAAATATTGCAAGATTTACCAAAATGTGCCGGAAACACGAAGTAAGCACATCACTGGAAAAAACGGTCCTAACAGATTTGCTCCACGCAGGGTTACCACAAACTAATTTGTAAAAAAAACAAAAATAACAGTATCTGTGGGCCGGGCACAGTGGCTCATGCCTATAATCCCAGCACTTTGGGAGGCTGAGGTGGTTGGATTGTCAGAGGTTAGGAGTTCGAGACCAGCCTGGCTAACATGGTGAAACCTTGTCTCTACTAAAATTACAAAAAGGTTGCCAGGCGTGGTGGCGGGCACCTGTAGTCTCAGCTACTCAGGAGGCTGAGGCCAGAGACTTGCTTGAACCCAGGGAAGTGGAGGTTGCAGTGAGCTGAGATTGCATCATTGCACTCCAGCCTGGGTGGCAAGAGTTAGACTCTGTCTTAAAAACAAAAAGAGAAACAAAACTCAGTATCTGTGAGGTGCAATAAATCACAACGTGAAGTGAGTTGTGCCTGTGGTTTTTGTTTGTTAATGTTCACTGCATGTCTTCAGTGAACCTCCCAAAGTTTCAGGAAGGCATCTGATTTGCACGCACTGAGCCTCGTGTGACAGTTCTTCTGGTGAACCCGATTTATCACCACCCACACCTGTAGTCATGACACTCTAGACTCTCAGAGGTGGGACAGATGAGTGAGCAAAGTTTGTTTGCAAAAGAGTCATCTATTCCTAAGCTTTATCCAAGTCCCCAGCACGTGACCAGTTGGGAGCCTCCGCTTGAATGGATTCAGGCTGTCCTGTAATTACAGGTGAGGAACAATGGTCCCAGAGGGCAGGTCACATTGCCCCAGGCCACCCAACAAATGAGAGCCTGTGCAACGTGGGCTGCTGCACACAGCTGTGAGCATCGGACAGCTCCGATGCCCTGGCCAGCTCATATCCATGGGGTTTGCACACCGCTGTGAGAAAGCCACCCAGTCCTGGCCCCTCAGCTTCGTCCTGCTGATGGGCTGCCATTCCCAAGTGTCCTTAACGTCCTAGCGACTGTGACAAAGACTCCCAACAGTCGACACAGTTGCGGTTTTCAGGTTAAAATCTTCACACTGTACTTTCACCTGTGTTTCTGGTAACAAACATTCTCACATCCCAGATCTGGGGACACTGACCGGCAGTTAGCATGTTTGAATCTGGAAGACTCCGGAAACTCCAGTAATGACTGTTTTTATGTTTGTGGGATTTATTCAAAATAACTCTGTCTGGCTGGGCGTGGTGGCTCACGCCCGTAATCCCAACACTTTGGGGGGCTGAGGTGAACGAATCACCCGAGGGTGGGGGTTGGAGACCGGCATGGCCAACATGGTGAAAAACCATCTCTACTAAAAACGCAAAAATTAGCTGGGCGTGGTGGTGCACTCCTGTAATCCCAGCTACATGGGAGGCTTAGGCAGAAGTGGTTAAACCTGGGAGGTAGAGGTTGCAGTGAGCCCAGATCGTGCCGTTGAACTCCAGCCTGGATGCCAAGAGCAAAACTCCGTCTCAGACACCCACCACCACCACCTCGGTCTGTGCACCCCATCGCTGTGTCTGGGTTGCTTTCTTCCAGCTGTGGGGGCTCCAGAGGGTGGAAGCCACGGTTGGAATCCCAGTTGTCCTTCCCATTATGTCCTGAGCATTTCCCTAACTTAACAAAGTGAGCCCTTTTCCGTGATAACTGGATGCCACCCTTGTGCTCCAGTACAGTACCGCCAAGAAACCACAGTTTTCAGGAACAGCCGTGCGGTCACTGGTTTGCTGTTGCTGAAAATAGAAGAGAACACCGTGTGCCCTTGATCAGTCACAATGACTGTTCAGCTATGAACAGTAAATTGTGTGGCTTTTCTATTACTGTGGTTTGGGAAAGAGAAGGAATAAGAATCTTTTTCTTTATTTTTTCATTACTATTATTTTTCTTTTCTGACCTTGAGCATAATCTTAAGTTACATGGAAAGCTTTATTTTCGTGTGTTTTATTAAAAACACATCTCCTTAGTGGTTATTCACCTACGTTCAGTAAGGTCACATGCTTTTAAAATTGTCTGCCTTCCTCCCGGAGTGCCAGCTGCTTCTCTCGTTTTGTCCTCAAGAAGCAAACTCAGGACGTAGGGTTGGAGCTCTGCTGAGTGACTAGCATGCAGCTGTTTTTAGAGGAAGTTCCTGGAAAACATTCGTGTTTGTCTTCTTTAAAAATTACTGCACCAGAAATTAACTCAGAGAATTACTACCGGTCATCATTTCTTATGATTCAGAATGTGTAGGTAAAAGCAGCATCTGTGGTGCCGGGTTGTGTCCACGTGCTCTGTGGAAACTCGGGCCCGAGCTTGCCGGGAAGGCTCTGGGCTGGGCTGGGTCCTGTGGCCCTGTCGCCTCGGCCTCCAGCCTCCCGTGCCCTGTAGTTGAAGCAGGTGGGCCATAACAGGTAAGGAAGTCGTCATTTTATTTGGCCGGGAGCTGCGGCAGCATAGATGCCTCAACAACAGAGCTCCCAGACAAATAAAACCCGGCCCTTTTAAAGGCTCACAGCCTAAGAGGTGCACGTGTGAGAGGGTGGAGGGTGTGGGGGACGTGACTTAGGTGGGGCGTCTAATCATGATTAAGTGTCTCTACTAAAAATACAAAAATTAGCTGGGCACTGTGGTGCATGCCTGTAATCCCGGCTACTGGGGAGGCTGAGGCAGGAGAATTGCCTGAACCCAGGAGGCGGAGGTTGCGGTGAGCCGAGATCGCGCCATTGCACTCCAGCCTGGGTAACAAGAGCGAAACTCCGTCTCAAAAAAAAAAAAAAGAAAAAAGAAAAGAACAGTGCCTTTCTTGGAAAATTCCTCCATATCATATCCGTGATCTTAGATGGGGTTGTGGTTTAGCAGTAGGGGATTTAATCCTTTGGACCTGGCCGGTGGCATTGCCACCAGGTCCCTCCTCTGGCTGACATTTAACTTCACCTTTTGAAATGCTGTGTAGAAAGAAGGCTGAAACGGAAATGGCCTGAGAAGCTCAAGAGGAGGGGTCTCCTTCCTCACAGTCAGGAATTGCTGGAGCCAACACGCTAACCCCCTGCTTCTGCCCCTGAGTCTGGCACTCTTCACACTCTAACCCCTGCTTCTGCCCCTGAGTCTGGCACTATCTTCACACTCTAACCCCTGCTTCTGCCCTGGGTCTGGCACTATCTTCACACTCTAACCCCTGCTTCTGCCCCTGGGTCTGGCACTATCTTCACACTCTAACCCCTGCTTCTGCCACTGAGTCTGGCACTATCTTCACACTCTAACCCCTGCTTCTGCCCCTGGGT
>CM052654.1:140742397-140763881 GCA_028533165.1 Leontopithecus rosalia
GTGTAGACCACGTGCAGCCTGTGTAGCTCAGATACAGACCGGGTGTAGACCACGTGCAGCCTGTGTAGCTCAGAAACAGACCGGGTGTAGGCTGGATACTGATTAGATACATACAGATGAGACCTAGGCTGGGTGTATCAATAGATGAAATGGAGAGAAGATATTGACTAGATAAAGGCTGGATATAGATGACAAGATGAGGCCTAGAGACTAGATGTAGAGTCCACACTGAGGGGATTCATGAGACTAGACAGACTGAAGACACCTGAGATGCTGAATGGATAGTGCCGGGAGAGAGACGAGATCCGCCCTCCATGTAGGCTAGATACAGATTAGACTAGAGGTGGAGTGGCTATTGGCTAGATGCATGCAGAGTGTATGTAGACTGCATACGGATGAGGCGCGGGCGAGATGTAGACTAGACAGCCTAGACGTGCACTAGACGGAGGCTGTGCTGGGTTCTGCTCCACTGAGGAGCCTGGAGAAAGAGAGGACGGATGAGTGAAGTGTCGCATTGTGTGACGAATGTGGCAGGGAGAGCACAGGACCACACAGCAGAGGCTCCTTGCTCCGCCTGGACGTGAAGAAAACCTCTTGGCAGTGAGAAGCCTGGAACAGGGCTGGGGCAGCCATTGGAGGGGAGGGTGACATCATGTCCCAGGTGGAGGGCCTCAGGGCTCCAGGAGAGTCCACAACTAAGCAGGGTCCCGTAGCCTCAAAGAACTCAAACATTTTTCCTGAGTGCCATGGGGAAGCCCTGGCAGAGCTGAAGAGGGAGTGCTTCTGAGTGGACCGCACAACGGGCAGCCTTTGTCAGTCAAGGCTGGGGACGGATTCCCTACAGCTGCAGGGTAAGAGGGCGCATCCTTTCCACTCCCTGATGGGGAGGAGGGGCCAAGAGGGGCTCTGCAGTAAGCAGCGTGTCCTGTGAGCACAAAGGTGTCAGGTGAAATGCCAGCAGGAGACAGGAGAGAAGGGGACTCCGCAGGCATGCAGGAGCCCCTGGTTGGCTGCAGGGGAGTCAGCTTCAAGGCCACCGGGTACAAACAGCAGCAGCTTCACTTGCCCAGACATCGCTGTGATGAATCACCCTCCTCCAGACTCATTACCTCCGCTGGCTGGAAAACGCTCACCATAAATATACAAACACACTATGGCTGCCATGTGGCTCCAGCTCCCAAAGCTGCACGGCAGGCAGCCTGCCTAGCTGCAAGCCATGACTTGGGGGCCTTCGCTTTGTCTGTTGGCATCATCCACACCCACCTAAGCCCTGATTAGGGCATGCCTTGCTGGTACAACAGGGCTTCCGCCACCTCCCTCCCTGGCTGGTTCTATCCTGAGACCCCAGAGCTGACCTGAGATGCCTGCAGTCATGCCAGTATTAGATGGTTACTCTGAGAGAGACATCACAGTCCAAAGATTTTGATGGGGAAAGGCAGGAGAACATTTGGATGTCTACACTGTCAGCAAAAATGAGGCTTCAGGCCAAGGTCTTCTAAAATGCAAGATTCCCAAAGTGGCAGTCACGAAAGACGGACCCCTCCATCACCTCTAGGCTGCTGAGAAGATCATCGCGTGTGAAACTGGCTCACAGCACTAACGGTTTTCTTGTTAGCAGGGTCTCTGGGAAGCCGATGAGCAGACTTAATGGCCTGCTGTGTGCACCACGGCCCATGCTGCCACCGGCCTGGGAACCTGCACTCCCCGAGTCTTCCTGCGGACCACCCTGGGTGGTGCACACGTGGTCACCATCGTGCAAAGGAAGCTTTGGTTCTACAATGAAAGCCCCTTTAGTAAATGATGCTCCTTGAGGGTGGGGCAGTGTCTTGTTCACCTCTTTATCCCCAGATTCAGCACAATTACAGCCCCAAAATGGCCATGGACCTTTGAGCAAATGACATGTCAGTGCTTCAGGGAGCTTCACTGATCAGAACAGAAATGGGTGACTGGAGGAAGGTGACCTGGACGTCTGTAACCCCAAGAGAGGGCGAGACGGCTATTTCATCAGCCAGCAGGCACCCTTTGTCAGCTGTCTGTGTGACGACGTCCTGTCTTACTGCTGGACCTTACCAGTGAGTTCCCTGCTGGAGCCGTGGCAGTTGGAGTTGAGGATATTTTACATCAACCATTGAACTGCACAAAAGTTGGAAGTTCACCAAGGGAGCAGCTGAGACCTGACCAACGGCAGAGCCGCCTGCTGCTTTTTCTGGATGCCAGGCAGCCTCCTCCTCTCGCCTGTCCTTGGAGCATCTAACAAAGGTCTAATATCTGGTATCTAAAAGGAGCTTAAATCAACAAGCAAAAGATAACCCCATTAAAAACTGGGCAAAGGACATGAATGGACACTTCTCAAAAGAAGAAATACAAGCACCAACACATACATGAAAAAATGTTCCGCGTCACTGCTCATCATAGAAATGCAGCTCAAAACCACAGCCAGCCACCATTCCAGCCACAGCAGTCAGAACGCTTTTACTAAAAAATCAGAAGGTAACAGATGTTGGTGGGGATGCAGAGAAAAGGACACACTTACACCCTGTTGGTGGGAATGTAAATTAGTCCAGCCACCGTGGGAAGCAGTTTGAGGAATTCTCATAGAACTCTGAGTTGAACTACCATTCAACCCAGCAATCCCATTACTGGGTATGTGCCCAAAGGAAAATAAATCATCCCACCAAGAGGACACATGCACCCATATGTTCACTGCAGCATTTTCACAACGGCAGAGATTCAGAATCAACCCAGGCGCCCATCACTGGAAGATTAGGCCAAGATAATGTGGTACACACCATGGAATACTATGCAGCCATCAAACAAAACAAAGTGTGTTATTCCACAAGTAAAAGATGTGGCACCGAGGGAGGGAAATGGGCCTGCTCAAGGTTACAGAGCCAGGTAACCGCCCTGGAGGAAAGCCCAGGTGAGTTTTCGTGGATTTCCGGAACCCGATGGCAGTTCATAATGGCAGGGAGCCTGACTCCCTCTTCTCTCTCCTTCTCTCGCTCTCTCCATCCCCTGCCCCACACCCCCTTTCGCCCTCAGCAGGAGCAACACTAAGCAGCTGGGCCGCCTGGTTAAATCCCAGACCGAAGTCATTTGTTATGCTGTGAGAACATTCACATTGCATTTCAGTCAATGTCACACTTAATTGCCCAGGAGAAGGCTTTGCATTCTTTGCTTACAATTCCTTCTAGAGTAATTAAAATAATAATTAAGATATTTCTATTCTTGTTAAATTTTAAAAATCCTTCTTTTATTAACGTTGGAATAAAGTCAATAGCTCTAATACTAAAGGCCAACGCCTCTTGTAAAAGAGTCATGGAAGTTGACATTTTAGAAAATATCTAGAGGGAAAATACATTTTTTAAAACTTATAATTGTTCCCATAGTCAAAGCCAAAATTCCTCTTGGCAACTTGTGTTTGAAACGGCCGTCGTGTGTGCGTCCTTCTGGGCTGTTCGGGCCGCCCGGCTGGCGGGTCCTGCCTTGATGTCCCAGGAACCCAGAGCCTCAGCTCAGGCATGAGGTCCAGCACTCCCAGCAGGAGAAGGCCGGACGGAGAGTCCACGCAGGTGCCAGCTCTCCCTAGATGTTTCCAGCCACAGGTTTAAAAACTCAGTCGGAACTTGCTTTCCATTGTTCACGTCTGAATTACCAAAACATCTCTTGGGAGTTGCTGATTGACTAAGATTTTGCATAGGGATTGTTCTATTCATTTGGTGATACTGGCTCACAGGCATGAATAATTACCAACTAAAGTACTCTCTCTCTTTCTTTGTCTTTCTCTCCCGTAAGAGCAGATGACTTAGGGAGACCAGATGTCCCTCCCTCTCCCAGCAGGAGGTGTGGGTTTGGAGTCTGCTGCTTTTGGGCTGAGTATGGGAAAGTGGGGAAGGGCAGTTCCAGAGCCAGCGCTTCTGGATTTGGGCCCAGCTTCCTCCGCCCCAAGGCTGTCTCAGGCGCACAGGGTCTCTGTCCTCTTGAGAGATGAGGATGAGGAAGGCCAGACATCGCAAACAGCTGGGGAGGGCTAAATTCACCATGTGAAAGGGGAAGGCATTTCTATAACCAAAGCTCTCCAGGAGTGAGTCCTCAGGAAGCCGCAGCCCCGGCCCCGTAGAGGGAACGCTCTCAGGGTGACCCACATGTCCCTCCGTGCAAAAAAGGACGTGCAATCAAGTAACAGATTCCTTTTGTCTTTAGGGTTTCTTTTCTCTGATTGTGGATAGTTTTCAATTCTGGTGAGCACAGGTTAGAAAATTCCATCCCGAGCAGCGGCCATGATCGCTGCCTTGAATCCTTTTGTGATGGGTCAACGGAGGCCGTGGCGGCATTTTCCCCCAGGCTCTCAGGTAACACAGTGGTTGCCTCCCGGCTGAATGGCGGTGGCGTGTTCCGTGTCTGTTATACTCAGAAGGACACAGAGCAGCAGGAGCTCAGGCCTCGTGCGCTGCCGTGGGCAGCCTCGGGACGCATCATAGAGGAAACGCTTTGACGGGCATGGACACAGCTCTTTTGCTATGGGAGTGGGGTCTCTTTCTGCATAGAAACTGCAAGAATAACTTTGTCTCTTTCTGCACATCGCCCAATTAAATCACACACAGAAGTGAGACCCTAGGTGGGTGACTTGATCCGCCTCTTTAAACATGGGAGGAAGTTCTGAAACCAGAATTCCTTAAGGACGAAAACAGAGTGTTTCTGTCCGTTGGGAGAGGCTCTGACCTCCAAGGTAAAATGGAGGCTTGTGCAAAGGGGAGGTTGTCCCCTCCTCGTCCTCCCCCATCTCCTTGCCCCCTCACACCCTAGTCAGAGCCAGCACCTCGCCTGGGCTCCATCCTGAAACCACCCATCCAACCTCCTCCCCTCATCACTGCCTCTCCTGGGCCTCTCTCCTCCGTGGTCTGCCCTGAGATGCTCATAGGAAGGAGATGGGTAACTGGACCCTCAGTGCAAACTTACTGAACATCAGTCCTTTGCCAAATGTTGAAGAAAAAGGTTGTCCTGAAATGTGTTTAAAAACAGGAAGGCAGCCTACAGTCACGGGACTGCGGGGGCAGCGGGATAGGTGCAGGGACCATGACAGTGGGGTTTGCGGCCGGGAGAGAGCAGGGTCAGCTCCAAATACAACACGGACACCTGGGGCTTTGCAGCCAGCAGCAGGGGATGGTTGGTGGATGGAAAATTGGCAGAAGGAGCATCAGGGCAAGCCTCACAGGGTTCCCGTAGAAGCCAGGCGAGGACAACGGGCCGATGGGGAACCAGTCAGATATTGGGGACGACCAGGCAGCAGGGGGGTTCCACTGAAAATGATTTAGCAGGACTTTTCAAAAAAAATTTTTTAATTGCATTTTAGGTTTTGGGGTACATGTGAAGAACATGCAGGATTGTTGCATAGGTACACACGTGGCAGTGTGATTTGCTGCCTTCCTCCCCTTCACCTATATCTGGCATTTCTCCCCATGCTATCTCTCCCCAACTCCCAACCCCCGCTGTCCCTCCCGTTTCCCCCCACAGACCCCAGTGTGTAGTGCTCCCCTCCCTGTGTCCATGTGTTCTCATTGTTCAACACCTGCCTATGAGTAAAGACATGCAATGTTTGATTTTCTGTTCTTGTGTCAGTTTGCTGAGAATGATGGTTTCCAGGTTCATCCAGGTCCTTGCAAAGGACACGAACTCATCGTTTTTGATTGCTGCATAATATTCCATGGTGTATATGTGCCACATTTTCCCTGTCTAGTCTATCATCAATGGGCATTTGGGTTGGTTCCAGGTCTTTGCTATTGTAAACAGTGCTGCAATGAACATTCATGTGCATGTGTCCTTATAGTAGAACGATTTATAGTCCTCTGGATATATACCCAGTAATGGGATTGCTGGGTCAAATGGAATTTCTATTTCTAGGTCCTTGAGGAATCACCACACTGTCTTCCACAATGGTTGAACTAATTTACACTCCCACCAACAGTGTAAAAGTGTTCCTATTTCTCCACATCCTCTCCAGCATCTGTTGTCTCCAGATTTTTTAATGATAACATTGGAGAATGCATAAAAGAACACAAAAGCCCCAAAGTCAGGACTCTGTTGAGAGAAGAGTTCAGAGGAGCCTAACTAGAATTATTCCAGGAGAGAATCTTTGTCACAGCCTTGTGCTGGGGGTACTACTGCTGGGAAAGATGAGGGGCAAGACCAGACAGTGCAGTGAGAAGAGCGGAGAGGACCGAGCCCCTGGGCCAAAGCGAGGGGTGAGTGGGTGCATTGGTGCAGAGGAATGGGGAGGGCGAGGACGGCCTTCAGAGGAGGAGAAGTGGGAAGGGAGAGGCAGCTGGGTTGCAGATCCATGGAGAATGGGCGAGGAGGGCTGGATCACCTCAGCCACCACCTGAGAGAGCAGGCAGTCTGAGAACACCTGGCCATAGGCACAGAGCTGATTCTGTTTTAGCCCAGAGACAACAGGCAAGCTGCAGTGGTCACAGATTTTTGGTTTCTGAGAAGGCATCTTCCTGAGTCACTCCTGGCCTCATTCACCTTCCCCTGCAGTAACAGGAGGCAGCTGGGGCCATGTTCATTCGGTGCAGCTTGTCAGAGAAGAGTTCCATCTCTGTTTCTCCTCTCTGCATGGCAGGAGGCAAATATCGTGGATACAGGTCACCTCCATGGACCCAGCCTGTCTTTCAGGTGGACCATCCCAGGATCTAGACTGAGGGACTCAGGGTGGAGGAAGGGAATTCCAACACACTCTAACACACTCCCCAGGCAACCAGAAAGAAGCCATTTTCTTCCCTGTTAGTTGCCGGTAATGATATCATGTTCTGACCTTCATTTGTGTGACTTGTGATCTTACGCATCAATGAGTTTCACCTCAGGCTTTAACTTCCCCCAGTGTAGAGTAAGAGCCAGAGATCTTCAGGAGTAGACAAGGAGTGGAATCTGGGGGCCAGAACGACCTGTGAACAGACCTTTGGCTGAGTGAAGAAGCATGACTTCAAGTCTCAGGTGGGATCACGTGGGGTTTTGCTCTCCGTGGACAGCTGCTGTTGTGATGGCTCAGCTGGGCAGGCTGCACTACAAGGGCCAGTGGGTGTTCTCTGCTTTGGGACAGGTGTGGCTGCAGCAGATGGGCACAGTCAGGAGCATCGGTAAACACGGCACACTGGTGCGCCTCAGCAGGCACTGCTGAGCAACTTTTAAAAGAACCTCTTTCTCAGTGTCTCTGACATTCACAGTTTACCAAAAAATGGCTACCGTGTTTCTTAGCCAGGAGGCATAGTATTTAAAATTCAGAGAAAGCACATTTTCATCTGTTTTACACTTTGCATTAAACTGAAAGCTCACATTACATACAGTGGAGCAATGATTTGAGTGACTGCAGATTTCTCTCTAGAAACTGGCACTCGAAGGTGCAGCTTTAACCTGTTAAAAGAGGAGAACTCGCAACCAAGAATTCTATACCCAGTGAAAAAATCCATGAAGACAAACAGAGAATCTGTCACTAACCAACCTGGCCTCATGAAAGTCTTCATGGAGCTTGCTCAGCCTGAGTGGAGACAGGATGCCAGGCAAACTTGGATCTTTCAGAATGAAGAAAGAGAAGTGGAGACAGTAAGTCTCTGAACAAATATAAAAGACGACTTCTTTTTCTCTTAGTTTTTTAAAATTTGTGAGTGTGGAAAGCAAAATGTATACCATTCGTCGTGGTTTCAATATACATAAATGTAAAATACTTGACAGTATTGACAGAGAGTGCCCTCGGGGGCACGGATTAGCTCCAGGCTTTCCACAGTCTACCTGAAGTGGTGTCCTGTCATTCTAAGCAGACTGGGAAAGACAACATGTGTCTGCTGCAATAATCAGAGCAGCTGTTAAAAGAATGATTCAAAGAGATATAAAAAAATGTGATATAAATGTAGATGGAATGCTAAAAAGACTTCATCTGAAAGACAGAGGAACACAGACAGAACGGGCACACAGAAAAAAATGATAATTTTAAACCAAACTGTATCCATGGTGACATTATATTAATTATAATTATGTTATATTAATAAATAATTTAAAAGGAGACTGAGTGAATAAAAACAACCCAAGCACTGTTTTCAAGAGTGACACTTTAAAATAAAAGCTACAGAGAGGTACAAGTGACATGGAAACCCTGAGCACAGAAGACTGGATGGCCCTGTTCCTACCGGATAAAACAGACTGAATATAAACAAAACGACCAGAGAAAGTAGGACCTTCCAGAGTAATAAAAGGGAAGTTATCAGGAGGCATATGTTATCAGTTTATGATTACAATTACATGAAAAGTGACAGAATTACAGGGAGAAATAGACCTTTTCACAAAGCAGATTTTAATACTCCTCCCTCAGCAACTGATGAAATAACTAGAAAAACGTTAAGATGTAGATGATCTTCAAGTACTGCCAGTTTCCATGATCCAATCAGCATCTATGTAACACCCAACAACTGCACAATACCTGCGGTTTTCAGGGGCACACGGGGCATTTGCCAAGGGGATGGGTGTCATCCTGTGGAGGGAGGGGCGAGGCTGGGAGCTGTGGCAAGTGCTTTCCACTGAGGCAATGGGCAGAATATGATGAGTGCCCTTTACCTGGAATGGGAATCTGTATTCTGAGTTGAGACTGGCCTGGATCTGTGTTGGAAGCACAGTTGGCCTGCACTTGTCTCTGAGAAACGGTTCGAGGCAGGGTGGTTTGGCATCTGTGTTCCTAACCATCCCCTCTCCATTACTGGACGTAAACTAGGGAAGGATAAGAATCCTTCAATGAGTCACACTCTTGACTCGCCTTCCCCAGCTGAGAAGCACCACTGTGTGGAAGCAGTTCTCCAAGGGTGGAGTCGAGGAGGGGGAGCGTTTACCATAATTCCCCAGAAATACTTCTTAGTGACCATGGCCATGGTTTTCCCTTCCAAGGTTATGACATGCCTGGGGGCCAAGAGCTTGCTCGTGCTAGGAAAGAAAGGATCTTGGTGTTCTGATTATTCTTCCTCATGATGGTTCTGAATCACACCCAAATGCCCGCATTCCTACCCGATCGAGGGGAAGTCATTTAGATCAGTGCTCCTCAGCTTTACTGCACTTAGAAATCAATAACATCTAACATCTGCGGGTCTTAAAAATGAATGTGGCCTCACATCAGCAACACTCAGTCCCTGCACAAACCAGGAGCTGGACTAAGCAGCTCTGCCGAGTCCTCACGTCTCCCTCCCTCTCTGCCCGCCTGGATGCCTACACACTGAGTGGTTCACAGGGAACATCTGTGGGCGAGAGAACTTTCTGTTCCCTCTCTGGGAAAGGTCTCCGGCTGCTCTGAGCACTCTTGAACTTGCTCTGCCCTCCCTGCGGCTCCTTCTGAGATGCCTTGGTTTCCCTCCCTGCCCCCTGCCACATGGATCTCTGCAGAGAATGTCTGACCTGAGCCCTGCTGGAGTGGGGTGCCCGGTTCTGCCAGGCTGTGCCCTGGCAACTGCATTTCAGTCTTCCCCTGTTCTCAGTCCAGGTTCCTGTGGTGGGATGCTCACCCCTGCCGTGCCTCCAGGACGAGCACATCACCAAAGGTGGTTCAAGTTTTTATCCAGGAATTTTTGGGGAAGTCTTAGGAAGCAGAAGGCCCCTGTCTACCAGCACTGCCAACACTCAGATTAACGTGCATGTAGATCTGCTGGGAGCCAGCGTGTGGAGAGGGTCTCATGGGGAAGGTGAAGGCAGTGAGGATGAGAATAGGAGAGGGAGATGGAAGAAGCAGAGAAGTGGAGGGGAGAAGCCAGGGCACATGTGGTGCTAGAGAGGGATGGGAAAGAGGCGGCAGACTTCAGAGAGAGGAGCGGGGGAGAAAGGAAGAGAGCACGGGACCCACAGACACCTCTGAACACCTGGACCCAGCTGTCTGTCGTTTCAAGCCTCCCCAGGAGCTCTGCATAACATGAGCCAACAGAGGCATTTCCCTCTTTTGCTTAAGCTCATTTCAGTAGGGTTTTCCATCCCCTGCAGCACGTTTCCCATTCCTGCTGCAGGACACAGCCTAGCACCGGCACCTCCTACCAGTCCCACACGACCTGGCTCTGGCCCTCCCCAGCCTGGATTCCTGTGATTGCACCTGCCTTTCCTCCTTTCAGGACTTCCTCCAGGCAGACCTCCCACCTGGTATACCTCCCACCTATCCAGGCGGACCTCCCCTGAGTACCTCCCACCCACCCAGGCGTACCTCCCCTGAGTACCTCCCACCCACCCAGGCGGACCTCCCCTGAGTACCTCCCACCCACCCAGGCGGACCTCCCCTGAGTACCTCCCACCCATCCAGGCGGACCTCCCCTGAGTACCTCCCACCCACCCAGGCGGACCTCCCCTGAGTACATCCCACCCAGGTATACCTCCCACCCACCCAGGCGGACCTCCCCTCAGTACCTCCCACCCAGATATACCTCCCACCCATCTAGGCAGACCTTCCCTCAGTACTTCTTACATATATACCTCCCACCCTGATGTACCTTCCACTTGGGTACCTCCTATCCATGTGGACCTCCCACCAGGTGTATATTTCAGGTACCTTGCAATCAGGTGTTCCTTTTACCCAGGTGTACCTCCCACCCAGGGAGACCTCCCACCCACGGGGACCTTCCACTTAGGTGTGCCTCCCTTGAAGGTCCTTTGCGCTCAGGCGTGTCTCTGCCCCACCTTTCCAGCCTGAGCCTCCGGCCTCCCCTGGGCTCCCCACCACATTCAGTAAGAAGCACTCCATCTTGCTAGCCCAGGAGCGGGTACAGTGTGCATTGTGTGGAAAGTGCTCAGTCCATGAGGGTGGACTGGACCCTCCCTTGGCATTTTTTTGGGCTGTCGTATTGATTGGTGTGAGCTCCTACCCATCATGTACTTTAATAGGGCAGAAGGGGAAATTCGGGGAGTGCAGAGGGGTTGTTCCCTGTTTTAATGAAGTGTGAGTGAACACATGATAAATAGAACCGAACAGAAGCAGGTGCAGGGTCTTCCAGACTTAGCACAGTCTGGAGTGCGAAGAGCGTGGGATCTGAACAGGGAGAGCCCCAGTTAGACTCGGGGCCGCCTTCCAAGAGCGTGGGGATCTGAACAGGGAGATCCCCACAATTAGACTCGGTGTCGCCTTCCAAGAGCGTGGGATCTGAACAGGGAGAGCCCCACAGTCAGACTCAGGATTGCCCAGGCCTTCCTGAGAATCCGTGTCTGCAGGTCAGCTCTGCGGCAGTTGGCCAGGTCCTTCTGTGAGCCAGGCAAAGCTTGAGAACAGGATGGCTGCAGGAGGACCCTTCATTCCGTGGAGCCCCTCGGCCATCTCCTTTCACAGATCCTCCCAGAGACAGGCAGGGGAGTGGACCGCCCCATTTTACAGATGGAGAAGCCCACGCTCAGAGGGTGAAGCAGAGCCACGGTGGGCAGGGATTCCTTTCTCTGTTTCCTGCTTGTCGCTGCGGGAAACGTGCATTGCTGGCCACAGCTGTGTTACCTCATCCTGAGACACCAAGAGGACATGTGGGTGGTCCACAGATTGGGTTTCGGTGATTCGACCACGTGGTGCCCCATGTTTAGATGCAGGGCTGAGAAGCTTCCTGAGGATGGACGGATGGACGTCGCGCGTGCTGCGGCTCCGGGCGCCCCGGGCAGGGCCTGGCTGCTGGCAGCTCTGCTAATGGCGTGTTTCCTCTCTAATGGATGAACGCCCAGAAACAACCTCATGCATCCGGCATCACTTTAAAGGAGGAGCTACTTTCAAGTGTATTTTCCACATAATCCAGATTTTTGCCTGTTGTCATTTAAAAAAATTATATTGTCCCCTTCTTCACTTTCTTAAAGAGACAGACTGCTAAGCCGAATTGAATTATCTGTGGTGGAGACCGCTGAACAGCTGTCCCACAGGCGGGTGATGCTGAGGTCACTCAGGCTGGGAATGGGCGGGGTGAGCTGTGCAGGGTGGTTCTGCTGGGTGTTTGCTCATTCGGGACTTGCAGTGCCCGTGGTGGACGCTCCGCCCTGGCACGGGTGCTCCTTTGTCCCCAGGTTGGGCCGCAGGTAGCCTGTGAAGTCAGCACTGGCTCCTCGTGCCCCGCACAGAGCCACTCTCAGCCTTCCTCACTGTTTTCCATGCCACGAGGCCACCTCTTCGCACCTGTGGTCCTGTGCGGGGGCTGTGGCAGGTTCAAGTCTGGGGAAATGACTGCTCCTCCCCCTCCTATGCACTTCCTGGAAGCAGACGCTGCCTCTCGTGATGTCGTGATGTTTTCATCTTAGGCCCAAGCAGAGTCCCTGTCACAGGGGAAGTGGCCAGCCTGTGTTGTGGAACTAACAAAATCATGTATCCGCCTCCACTTTCCAGCTGTCCTGTCTGCCAGGGTGGGGGGCACCAGACGCAGTCCCAGGGGGTCCATTTGCCCCTTCTCAGCTGAGATGTGTCAACATCAGTGACTCTGGCAGACCCTGTGGAATAGTTTCCATGTGAAGTCAGGGAGTTAACAAGGCACAAGGAATTTTACAAAGGTGTATTTGTGTGTGTGTGTCTTTGTGCCAGTGTGTAAGTATATACCTGCTGTCCAAAGTCATTCAGGCTGGGGATGGGCAGGGGCGAGCTGTGCAGGGCGGTTGTTTATGTGTCTGTGTATAACTGTGTGTCTGGGTCTTGTTTCTGTGTGTGTTTGTGGGTGTGCAGGTATGTGTCTTTGTGTGTTTGTGTTTGTGTGTATGTAGGTGTGTGTATGTTTGTGTTTCTTTGTGTGTGTCTATTTGTTGTATGTGTGTGTAGGTGTGTATAAGTGTGTGTCTCTGTGTAGATCTGTGTATCTGTATGTGTATAGGTTGTATATGTGTCTTTGTGCAGTTGTGTATTTGTGTGTGTTCATATGTCTGTGTTTGTGCATATGTGTGTGTAGTTGTATGTGTAGGTGTGTATATGTATGTGTCTGTGTGTTTGTGTGTCTTTGTGTTTGTGTATATGTGTTTGTGTAGGTTGTTGTGTGTTTGTATGTGTCTGTGTCTTTGTGTTTTTGTATGTCCATGTATCTGTATGTCTTTGTAGGTTGTATGTGTAGGTGTGTATATGTATCTTTGTGTGTTTGTGTGTATGTCTGTGTGTAGGTTGTATATGTGTGCATAGGTGTATATATGTGTGTCTGTGTCTTTGTGTTTGTGTGTCTGCATGTAGATTGTATGTGTATAGGTGTGTATATGTGTCTTTGTGTAAGTGAATATGTGTGTGTATATATTTCTATGTGTGTGTAAGTTGTATATGTGTGTAGGTGTGTGCATCTGTGTGTGTAGGTTGTATTTATGTGTGTCTTTGTGTTTGTTGGTTGTATGTGTCTGTGTCTGTGTGCAGGTTATATGTGTGTGTGTGTGTGTGTGTGTGTGTAGGTTGCATATGTTTGTGTCTGTGTGTGTGTTTGTGTGTATGTATCTGTGTGCAGGTGTGTATATGTGTCTGTTTTGTCTGTTTTGTGTTTGTGTCTGTTTCGTGTATGTGTGTGTGTGGTGTGGCTGCATAGCTGTGTGTCTGTGTCTGTGTTGTGTGTGTATGTCTGTTTTGTGTGAGCATGTGAGATACAGCACGTGTCTGTACGGCTGTATAGTTCTGCATGTGTGTGTGTGTGCGTGTGTGTGTGTGTGTGTAGGTTGCATATGTTTGTGTCTGTGTGTGTGTATGTCTGTATCTGTGTGCAGGTGTGTATATGTGTCTGTTTTGTGTGTGTGTGTTTCATGTGTGTGTGTGTGGTGTGGCTGCATAGCTGTGTGTGTCTGTGTCTGTGTTGTGTGTGTGTGTCTGTTTTGTGTGAGCATGTGTCTGTATGGCTGTATAGCTCTGCGTGTGTGTGTGTGTGTGTGTGTAGGTTGCATATGTTTGTGTCTGTGTGTGTGTTTGTATGTCTGTATCTGTGTGCAGGTGTGTATATGTGTCTGTTTTGTGTGTCTGTTTCGTGTGTGTGTGTGTGTGTGTGTGGTGTGGCCACATAGCTGTGTGTGTCTGTGTCTGTTGTGTGTGTGTGTGTCTGTTTTGTGTGAGCATGTGTCTATATGGCTGTATAGCTCTGCGCGCGCGTGCATGTGTGTGTGTGCGTGTGTGTGTGTGTGTTTAGGTTCCTGATTGGGGTCTGAGAAGATGGCCTTGTTGGACAAGCGGTCTGGGGTCACTCACTCGTATGAAAGTTCCGTGGGCTCGCGCAGTCTTTCCTGTCCACTGCCATCCCTGCTTTGGCTAGAGCCCCTGGGCCCACAAAGGACCCCGTCTTTGGGATGGGGATAGGCAGGGGAGTCGTGCAGGGCGCTTCCGATGGATGTTGGCACATTCGGGACTGGCCGTGGCTTTGTAGGAGGCTCCTCCCTGGCATGCGTGTTCACTGAGAGCTTGGGCAGAGCCACAGCTACTGTAACACCCTCCGCTGACAATTTGTTGTTCAGTCTGATTGCAATTTATTTTCCTGATAGTGAAAACACAAAGAACAAGTGCTTTGCTTCTCAGGGGGTCCAAGTTAACAGGTGTGATGTTAGCTTATTCAGACCATCAAAACCACCCCACATTCGTGTCTGTTAGGTTCTCTCTACCTGACACGTGGGAGCGTTGGGTACCGCGTCAGACAGGGCGTCTGGCAGCCTCTGGTGCACAGAAGGCCTGGGTCCGATGGCAGCCCCAGCCTGGCTGATTTGGTGGAAAATCCGGGCACAGGTAACCCAGGCCGAAGGGACGCCCAGGTGTGCCAATGACCCTGCCCGCTCCTGTGCGTCAGGAGGCGTCAGCACACCGAGCGGGGGGAGGAGGGTGCCGGGGTCTCCCGAGCTCACCTCGGCAGACAGACCTGCAAAATCTGTTTTGATGAGAACTTAGCAGATGATGACTCATCATCAAAAAGCAGATCAGTAATACTGGGGTTTGGTGTGGGAAATTCACTTTCTTCCTTAAAATCTTGTTCTAAGTTTTTTCTTAATTCCTTCTGGTGACATTTCTTGTACTGATATCACTCATGGGTCACCCTCGGGAAGAATCCAGAGATGGGTGAGGTTATGGTGAGAAGATGGAGATTCCAGCACGCTGGACACCCCCCGGTGGAGGAACAGGGAAGGGCCTCCGGGCTGGGCCCTGTGACCGCCTAGTGCCTGGTGGGCTGACTTCCCAGAGCCACCTGGACAGGGCAGCATGACCTGAGAGCACAGGCAGGCACTCAGCTGCGTGGGCTCCACACAGCCTGCATTCGCTGCGTGACCCTGGGCAAGCTGCTTAGCCTCTCTGAACTTTGGTCATGTTGTCGTAAAGATAATAATTTTCAGATTCAGTGGCATTGTTGTGGGATACTTAGTGCACTGCCCAGTAAATCAATCCATTATTCTCATGGTCCTCATCCCCTCGCCTCTATGGGTTCACACATGCTCCTGCCCCTCCGCTTCCCCCTCTCACGCCTTCCATGTAAGCAGGTGGCTGACTCCGCTTCAGTTCCACAGTGGAGAGAACAGCTGGCCCAAAGTTCAGAAGTCCCACTTTCTTCCCACTTGCCTGTGATTTTCCAAAAGCCTAGATCCTTATGGGAATTTGGAGCCCTTTAGGAGAAGGTGAAAGGCAGAGGGCCAAGCGAGGGGTAGAGGGTCAGGTGAGGAGCAGACTGGCCTAGAAGAAATGTGAGCATCTGGGTGGGAAGTGAGAGGGGCTTTCCAGGGAGCAGAGCGCACCCTGGGGGCCCAAGCGACAGGCCCTGGGGGCAGCTGTGTCGGGTGGATGGGGGGGGACCCTCTCCCTGACTCCTTGTGCTGGCTTCGATCCCGGGCACCTGGCGTGACCCCTGATTGAATGTGGAAAGAGGATCTGCAGGGATTGAAGCGGGTTTACGCGCACGGGAGAGTGTTGTTGGATTACAGCCGAGGACCGCTCTTGCACACCCGCTCCTGGGCATAGAATCCACACCTGCATGTTTAAATTAGGTCACGGTCCTTATATTGCTCCTCCCAACACAACATCATTTCAGTAAAGGCCGCCTCTTCTGTGCAGCGGCAGAAGGCGCTCACCTGTCCTTCCGGCCACTGTCCCATGTCCCCCCGCCTCCGGCCACTGTCCCATGTCCTCCCCCTGCCTCTCTGAACCTTGTGCTCCCAACACTCTCCGCTCTGCTGCCCACATGACCATTCTGAAAAGCAAAACAAATTACACAATTTCCCCACTTCAGATCTGCTAAGTCCAAAGAATGAGCAGAAGGGGCAACACAGCTTGGCCTTGACCCCTCTCTGACCCAGCTGGTTCCAATTCCCGAGGCCTCAGGGGCCTTCCACGCTTGGCCACCTTTGCCAGGGACACCCCCACTCACTCCCATACTCAGCAGACAAAGCCTCATTTATCCTGGAAGGCCAAGCTCCAAGACCAAGTGAAGCTTTTCCCAGCTCTGCCAAGCTGAAGAGGCTGTGCCCATCTCTGGCAAACACAAGTCTTCCCTCTTTCTGGAAAGGTACCTGGGGAAGCCCCTGTTTTGTCCAGGGGTGTTCAGGGAGGAGGAGGAATGTGTCCGTGCACTGGGGGCCCTGGGTCTGCCATGCACTGGGCCAGAGAGTTATCTATCCACCCAGGTAATTCTTTTAAAGTACGTATTTACATACACACATGTTTATGCAAATCTGTATTGTAAACTAGTAAATATTTATACAGGTGTGTTCGCTGCAGCAGAAGCTTCTCTGCAGGTGCATATTTGCATTTGTGATCCAGGCCTCAGGGCACCACCACAGGAGAGGGCAGGTGAGGCTCCCCAAGTCCAGGTGGAGAAGCGCGTGCCCTGCAGGCAGCTGGCACCACAGGCAGCATCTGGGAGCCTCAGGGCACCTGCAGATGGGGCATTGGACAGGAAGGGCAGCAGGGAGGAGGCCTGTTTGTATTTCTGGCCTATTTCCCCAGCACCATGTTTAGATCCTGGTAAACAAATGACTAAGCCTCTTTCTTCCATCTCCCTGTCTTATGTGGGGTCACAGCGTCTCCCTAAGAATGGCTAAGGAGGTCACAGCAGGTCAGCTTCGGCTTGGACTTTGGACTCATTAGGCCTGACATCACCAGGTCCTGGGGCACAAACACGATGACATCGCCTCCAGACGTGGGATCATGTGGCTCCCTGTGCGCCTGTGGTTTGCAGGATGATGAGCCGGGGTTCTCTGGGAGGGCAAATCCTCCACATCTGGGAAGAGTCTGACACACACAGAGCTCCCTTCCCCGGCTTGTTGGGTCAGCAGATGCGATGCTGCTGACTGTCCTGCTGGAAACGGTCAGCAGATGATGGAGAAACAGGCCCCGGGGATCCCAGGTGCAGCTCCATGAATAAGCCGTGTCCTCATGAGCAACACAGATCCACACGCCCCTCCTGAGACCAGGGGCTCCGCCAGCACAGGCCAGGACCACTCACTGTGCTGTTTTAAAATCCAGCTTTCACCCCAGGGCCCAGGGCCGTTCCTGACACACAGGAGTGTGTCAGTCAGTACTTGTCGAATCTCTCATTCCTTGAACACAATTCTTCCAGTGCCTGGTATTTTTGGAGCACTCTTCTAGGAGCAGGCGATGCCTGTGAGCAAAACGGAGACCCTGCCCTAGGGAGCTTCCCTTCTAGTGGGTGGGTGTGGCAGGACAGCTGGCAATCAATTAACAAGCTTCATTAATAAGAATCACCAAATGCTGGGGTGATGTGGTGATGGAAAAAGAAGTTGAGCAGGGTGAGGGGCCTGGAGAATGGGAGGGTGGTGAGGGGAGCTGAGCTGCGTGCAGTGCTACCCAAGGTGTCCAGGGGATCAGAGGAGCGTGGTGTGCACAGAACTGTGGAGGCGGCGTGACGGCAGAGGGAAGAGGCAGGGAGACCCCTGAGCAGGGTGAGCAGGGAGGAGCAGGAAGAGGGGGGCCTCCAGGGCGAGGCAGGGAGACCCCTGAGCAGGGTGAGCAGGGAGGAGCAGGAAGAGGGGGGCCTCCAGGGTGATGCAGGGAGACCCCTGAGCAGTGTGAGCAGGGAGGAGCAGGAAGAGGGGGGCCTCCAGGGTGATGCAGGGAGACCCCTGAGCAGGGTGAGCAGGGAGGAGCAGGAAGACGGGGGCCTCCAAGGTGTCCCAGGCCACCGTGAAGACTGCGGCTTACCCAGTGGGTGGAGAAGAAAGGCTTTGCTATCTTAAGGTAAAGAGTGAAATGCCCTGGTTTGGGTTTGGTGACAGAGCAGAGGGCAGAGGCCATGAGCAGAGCTGCCCTGACTGACCCTGAGCCAGCGCCTCATCCGGGGTGCCTGGAGAATAAGCGTCTCCCCGGAAGGGCTGTTCATTGTGAGTCCACGTGCTATGGTGGATTTCGTTTGAGACCCATTGGCCGCTGTGCCTTCTGACGCTTCCTCTCTTTGGGATCCTGTCTCTACAACTGGTGCTTGGAGATTCCTCTGAGACTTAAAGGGCTCTGGAGGCCGAGCTGACATCCCTGAGCCAACACTCAGAAAACTTAAGATGCATGTGAAGTGCTGAACCTCGACTTAAGAGGTGTCAGTCAGAACGCTTATCGACAGCCGCAAGACCTCCGGTCAGAGGGGCAGAGGCCCGGAGGGGCTCGTGAGCTCTGCAGCCTGTGTGGAAGGCTGGCACCCGTGTCAGCATCGGTGGTGGCTGGAAGGAGACACTGGGAGGCGGGGGGCCCAGGCCCGGTCTCTGCTTCTCCCCACCGTAGGCTTGGGCTTCTCTGCCAGGCCCCTTTGCTCCCCTGGGAACAGGACTCCCGGTGGGTCCCAGCAGGCAGCCTCTGCCTCTCGGCAGTGAGCCCAGGATTCTCTGTGGCCAGACGCCTGCCTGCTCAGGCACAGCCGCAGGGAGGGGCAGCAACCCGGCCGCCTGAGTCAGTGCCCGCAATGGGCTGGTCACTTTAGGAGTTTGTTAAGATTCCAGCAGCTTTTACGCAAGCCTCAGGCTGGAGCATCAGGATCTTTCTCACAGCAAGGGCTCTTCCCAGAGGCCAGGGACGCCGCAGGCACCATGACTGTCCTTGGTCGCTCGGCCGCTTACAAACCACAGACATCTGTCTCACCGCTCTGGGGATGAAGCCTAAGACCAGGGCACCGTGGATTTGGTGTCTCGTGAGGACGGCGTCTTGTTTCACAGACCTCTCCTGGGGGAAGGGGTGAGGGCCCCTCTGGGGCCTCTTCGAAGGGCAAAGATCCCCGGAGGGGCTTCACCTGTGTGACCTCATCACCTCCCAAAGCCCTACCTCCTGACGCCATCGCCCGGGGAGTTAGACACCGACACGAAGGCCATGGCACCCCTTTGCGTTTTAAGGTTGATGGTGTTTATAAACCACAGGCACATTTTACCACAGTGGAGCACAGGCCCTTTACCGGAAAGGTGCGGTGACAGTGTGACTTTTGCCTACTGTGAGAATAACCAACCATTTAGGTTTGCTGACTTTAAATCATTTTACCCTCCAGCATTTTAAGTTTTGGCTCCTTTCCTGTATTTAATACGATGTCTATTTCCTGGGCAATAGTGAGTCTCATGAAACTCGTGCCCCAGCATTCCCCATGGGTGTAGAATTATTACTAAGTGCTGCTTTTGATGGGCAAACACTGGTGATCTGGGTTACCATCACCTGGACTGATGTCTCTGGGCCTGCCAAGGTCTCCTGGACCTCAGGGCACGGGCTGGGCGGGCTGCTGTTTCTGTTAGGGGCTGCAGTTCTTGGGAGTCTTTCTTCACAGCTGCCCACAGCTGGGGCGGTTTATCCTTAAAGTCGCCTCCGCCTGGGCTTGCTCTTTGGGCCAGGTTTTTTTCCGAGGCTCCTTTGCATCTTATCAGGGGAGCTTTCCTCCCCCTGATAAGTTTCTGGTCTGAGTTGCTGTCCCAGACTTGAGAATACTCCTCTGTTGTAAGACAGCTGGAATTTCTACCCCCCGCTGGGAGCACTGGGAACCAACCCGGAGGCCGCTTCCCACCCTCCCCTCCCAGCGGAGCTGCCTCTGGCCCGGGGGCTGCGCTCACACACAGGCCAGCTGGCTTCCCGCCGGCACACACGGTCCTCTGTGCATCCTGTCGCCCCGGCGCCAAGGCTCCGGGCGGTGCCACAGGAAAACCGCCACCCAGATGCCAGCCCACGTGCTGTGTGGGTGGCCAAGGCCACATCGCCCTCATCTGGGATTTGGGAGGACACGTGCACGTGCGATAAAGCAGGCAACGCTCCTGCTGGCGCAGGGAAGCCAGGGGTGCCCAGAGCAACTCTGCAGCCCAGACCCGACCCCGAGCCTCAGGCCCAGCCGCTACCTGACGTCTCCCTGTGAAAACCTGAGGGGTGGATCCTGCGAGGAACCTCTGGATTCCTCTCCAGCCGCCACTTGCCCTGGCCAAGGCTGCCTTTTCAGCCTGGGTCCAAGTGTAAAGTTAGAGGTCAGGGCCCCTGTGGGTCAGGTGAGCTGACGTGTGCTAGCGGCCTCGGGAAATAAATGAGCAGCATTGAGTGCCTCGGCTGGCTCCCCCACGGTGTCCTCCTGTCCTCCCCCATCGTGTCCTCCCCCATCATGTCCTCCTGTCCAGGCTGGGCGCTTGCACCGAACACGCTCCTCCACAGGCTTGCGGGGACCTGTGCTCGGTCCACCCTGCTGAGTGAGCTTCCTCCTGCAAGGGCCAGAGAGGTGCACGGCGGCCCAGCTGGCCTCACCTAGCCGGAAGTGACAGACATGACCCATCCACAAGCCAGCACCCACAAGGCAGGCCCCACCTCGGCACAGAGTGTGGGCGGAACGCAGGCCTGCCTCCAAGGTGCCTTCAGAGTTGCTCCTCAACAACCACAGAATGTAACATACCAGTCAATTCCACAGGATTTTCTCCAACATATTTCTTGAACATCTCCACTTCCCATTCTCTGCCCTCCTCAGCTGCCCTGTCTGCCCCCTCCGCTCCACCATCTCGCTGACTTTCCTGACTTAGAGCACATTATGCAGTGGTCCTCAGCTAGAGGCATCATGCCCCCCGGGGACACTGCACAGGCCTGGCTGCATCCGTCCTTCTTCCTTGTTGTCACTAAAGAGGGAGGGCTGCTCCCAGTGCCGGGAGGCTAGAGATGCCACAGCTGCTCCCGCCGCAGGCCCAGCAGCTACCCGGCCAACACATCAGCCGAGATTCAGGGGGCAGCCCCTGGGATACCTCGTTTTCTCTCAGTGCCCCCCAGTGACTTCTTATTGCTTAAAGGGAGGACAGAGAGGCAGGGTGGGGACAGAGGGACAAGGCGGGGACAGAGGGACAGGGCAGGGAAAGAGGGACAGGGTGGGAACAGAGGGACAGGGCAGGGAAAGAGGGACAGGGCGGGGACAGAGAGACAGGGCAGGGCCAGAGGGACAGGGTGGGAACAGAGGGACAGGGCAGGGACAGAGGGACAGGGCGGGGACAGAGAGACGGGGCGGGGACAGAGGGATGGGGCGGGGACAGAGGGACGGGGCGGGGACAGAGGTTCGGGGCAGGGACAGAGAGACTGGGAGGGGACAGAGGG
>CM052654.1:140764381-140801778 GCA_028533165.1 Leontopithecus rosalia
TCTTGTGTCAATTTGCTGAGAATGATGTTCTCCAGATTCATCCATGTCCCTACAAAGGACACGAACTCATCATTTTTGATTGCTGCATAATATTCCATGGTGTATATGTGCCACATGTTCCCAGTCCAGTCTATCATCGATGGGCATTTGGGTTGATTCCAGGTCTTTGCTATTGTAAACAGTGCTGCAATGAACATTCGTGTTTCTGTTTTTTATCCACGAATTAGTAACCACCCTTTTCTCTCAGTGCAGGTAGAACTCCAGGCAGATGTGTCTGCATTTGCTTTCAGTGCAGAACGAAGCCTGCCTGTTTCCTTGGGTGTGGCTGAGGGGTGCCTGGTTAGGACCCAGCTCTGGAATTCAGCTGCTTCACATGTGAAATGAGGACACTGAGTCAGGGAGGGGTTCCCTCCGGGATCATGGCTGCATTCCCCATGAGTGAGGGGGACGAGCGGGGAGTGAGAACAGCATGCCACAGGGTGGGTCTGAGGCTCACGTGTTGGTGAATCTCCGAAGGATGAGCCAAGTCACTGCCTTGTCAGTCCTTAAGGTGCCGGCCTCTCCCACAGAATCCCTTTCCTCCTCCCACCGGCCCTGCAGGAGCCAGCAGTGCCCTTTCCAGGAGAAGAGGGAAGCCCGACGCGGGCACCTGGGGATGGGCAGGGGGTGTGGAAGCGTGTGTCCCCGAGGGACCTCCGAGGCAGAGTGAAGGGGAACACAGCATGGGAGACACCAGAAGGCGGAGACAGGATGATGGCAAGAGCGACGTTTCCAGGGTTCATGAGGTACAGGTGTGTCACCTATCAGTACAGCGTAACGGCTCGGGAGGGAACAGATCAATGCTAACGAGAAAAGGCTGGACAAACGCAGTGAGGGTGTGTATTCGTCTGTGCCTGAGAGTGACGACGTGACCCTAATTTGCCTGTGTTTGGGAAACAGTCGTACTGGTGGCTCTGGGAACACGAAGCTGTTCTCCGGGACGCAGTGTTGGTGCCACTTTGCCCTCAGAGGGCTCTCGGCTGCCTGTGAATGTCCCAGCCTTCCTTCCCGGCACTGTCCTGCAAAAACGCAGATCAGACATTAGTAACGTCTGAATTTTGACTGCCCCAGGAACAGCACGCACGTTATACAACACGGAGGGGCCTGGGCGGGAGCACTTTCCACAAAGGAGCGCTGGTGAGATGGGCCATCCTTCCTCCTGGTCGCTCCGGCAGGGCAGTTCCTGGCTCCAGGATGAGCATTTGTTTGCGGGAGGCCACAGAGGATCCACGTGGCAAAGGCTCCTACCCACAGAGCGGGATCTGGGATCTGCAGGCGTGGTCCTTCAGGAAGAAGCCGTGCTGAGCACACCGATGCCCTCGGCCACAGACGCCCGCACAGAATGCCCGCCCTTGCCGCTGCCGTAACTCAGGCTAACTAGGGGCCCTGGGGAAGCACTGCCCTTGCTGTGGCTCTAATAGGCATGCTGGGTGCATTAAACTCACAAAGAGCCTCACTCCCAGGACAGGTATTTGGGTTCCGTGCGTGGGAGCCAGGTGCAAAGACCAACCTGCTCTCAGCAGAACGACCCTGGCTCTGCTCGTCTCGAGGACGGGGTTTTCTTTCGCACTGGATTTTGTGAGGGAGCCTGATCACGTTGGCTTCCCCCTAATGTAGGCAAGTGACTTTGTTTAAATGAAAATGTGCATTTTTAGTTGACAAATAATACCTGCATCTATTGACATTTTAAACGTGGTTTTAATAGGTTTAAGCCGTGGAGAGATTACATCAAGTTAATTAACATATCATCACCTCGAATATTTTTTTGTCACTGAGAACGTTTAAAACCCATTATTTTAGGGTCTGGGCGTGGTCCCAGCACTTTGGGAATTTCAGACTCTTGGGTCTCTTGGGCCTAAGGGCCCTGCACCAGCAATGGGCAGTACAGTGAGATCGCACCTTTGCAAAAAGTTTTCAAATTAGCCAGGCCTGGTGGTGAGTGCCTGCAGCCCCAGCCACTCGGGAGACTGAGGCAGGAGGATTTCTTGAGCAGGGGTTCGAGGCTTCAGTGAGCTGTGATTGTGCCACTGCTCCCCTTTGGTTATAGCTGTTTTGAATTACGCAATGATGATGAGGCACGTGCCCCATACCGCGCGGCAGACCTGAGACGTCCTCCTCCTGATGAGACCCCGTGCCTGTGACCAGCCTCTGCCCCTCCCCTCTGGAGTCCCCTGTTCAACTCTCTGCTTCTCTTAGTTCAAAAGTCAAACTTACACAAGTGACTTTTTCATATGGCATCACTTGGGGCTCTGCATACAAGGTAGAGGTGGCAAAACACACTCTTTTTCCACACTGATTATAACTATTCCACTTGAAAATCAGAATTCAAAAATAGGCATTCTGCATCAGCTTGTCCCTCCTCTCCTCGCTCACAGCAGATGCCTGAAAGGCAGCCCTTAGTTTGGAACAGGTTTGTAAAATGCAGGCACTTTCATTCCTGTCACTGTGTCTGTGCTTTTGGAAAGCAGGTTCACATCTGACTCACTGTCATTAGCTTGTAAGTAAAACCTCCAGGAGGAAGGTGCAGATCGGGCCAGAGCCACAGAGTAAACAGAAATATGCTGGAGCCTCCACAGAGCAGCTCCAGTGCCCGGATCCTGCCCAGTCCCTGCCACCGCCACAGAAACACACCGCATAGTGTGGCCTTGGGAGGTCCAGGCTGCCCACTGCTCTGGGTCCTGAGCCTGAGCCGTCTCCACAGCCCGTGGCGTCCCACATCTCAGCTGGGGAGTCACGCTGCCTGTCTCCAAGATGGGCAGTGGCTTTAGTGCCAGCATCTGTCCTGTGGGAGACACATGTGCAGCTATTGGGAGAGAGCCTAGCATCGTGACTGTGGAGGGGAGAGCCTGGCATCGTGACTGTGGAGGGGAGGAGCCTGGCATTGTGACTGCGGAGGGGAAGAGCCTGGCATCATGACTGTGGAGGGGGGGAGCCTGGCATCGTGACTGTGGAGGGGAGGAGCCTGGCATCGTGACTGTGGTGGGGGAGAGCCTGGTATCATGACTGTGGAGGGGAGGAGCCTGGCATCGTGACTATGGAAGGGGAACGCCTGGCATTGTGACTGTGGAGGGGAAGAGGCTGGCATCCTAACTATGGAGGAGGGAGAGCCTGGCATCATGACTATAGAGGGAGGAGAGCCTGGCATGGTGACTGTGGAGGGGGGAGAGCCTGGCATCGTGACTGCAGAGGGGGAGAGCCTGGCATCGTGACTATGGAAGGGGAACGCCTGGCATTGTGACTGTGGAGGGGGAGAGGCTGGCATCCTAACTATGGAGGAGGGAGAGCCTGGCATCATGACTGTGGAAGGGGAGAGCCTGGCATCGTGACTGTGGAGGGGGAGCACCTGGCATCATGACTGTGGAGGGAGGAGAGCCTGGCATTGTGACTGTGGAGGGAGAGAGCCTGGCATCGTGACTGTGGAGGGGGGAGAGCCTGGCATCGTGACTGTGGAGGGGGAGTGCCTGGCATCATGACTGTAGAGGGGGAGAGCCTGGCATTGTGACTGTGGAGGGGGTAGAGCCTGGCATTGTGACTGCAGAGGGGGGAGAGCCTAGCATCGTGACTGTGGAAGAGGGAGCCTGGCATTGTGACTGTGGAGGGGGGAGAGCCTGGCATCATGACTCTGGAGAGAGAGAACTCAGCATGGGTCGGGAACGACAGCTGTGCTTATCTTTGGCAGGAACACTCCCACCCACTTTCATTTCACACTTCAGTCGAGTCAACCGTGATCTAATGCATTTTGGAGAACTTCATAGGAAAAGTGATCTTAGCATTTTTCAGCCAAGAGGACTCTGAGTTCTCGCAGCTGAGCTGTGGCTCTCCTGCAATAGTCATGCAGGAGACCCGGGCTGCGGTGAGGATGCCCCCCAGTCACTGCCAGGAGATGCATTCACATGAGAGACAGCATTGAGCTTTTCGTGGTCGGGCATCATCCCTGCAAAGGGCCCAACACCGTCTTCCACCTGAGCGTGAAGACCCCAGCACAGACCTGGAGATGAGGGGGAGGAAGGGCTGTCCCGGGGAGCAAGGTAGAGGCCCCTGTGCGTTAATTTCTCATTCACTCCCTGCTCATTGCTGTAAACAGAACTGGATCTACTTCATAATTATTTCAAAGCCACATCCACCCAGAACTTGGGAGTGTGACCTTGTCTGGAAATAAGGTCTTTCACATGCAATTAGGATGACCTACACTGGGGCAGGGTGGAAGCTGGAATCCAGTAGGACTGGTGCCCTTTTAAAAGGAGGGGAATGCGAGCACAGACACGGGGGAGAAGGCCGGGTCAGGACAGCTGCAGAGGGTGGACTGGTGAGTCTACAGGCCCAGGAATGCCAGCGAGCACCAGTAGAGCACCAAAGGCTGGCTGTGCCATGCAGCATTGGTACCACCAGCCTTTGGAGGGCCCGGCCCTGCCAACACAGTGACTTGGGTCTTCTGGCCTCCAGAACTGTGAGAGAATCAACGTCTGCTCTCTAAGCCACCAAACATGTGGTTGTTTGTGATGCCAGCCCCTACCCTCCTCAGCCTGGGCCATCGCCATGGCAACATCTTACCTCTCAATATCCCAAGGAAAAGCCCACCTGAAGAAAGGCCATGATTTAACAGAACACGTCTTGAAAACGTCAGAAAAAGACTTTCCTTATTTTATGAAGTTGCTGCATAATAGAAATTTCAATTAAAGTATTTTGCATTCACTGTTCACTGTTGTTTTATAAACACCATGCTCCTTCCAACGTAGAGCGGTCTTAACGTCTTTTAAAATTATTCACTATATTCATTGAGGTTCTGAATCTCGTGAAAGCATGGGAAAGAATCCTTGTCAAATAATCCTGACTTTCCTACCCAATTGCGTGTATGGCTGTTTCACCAAGTGAACTGCGTTTCTTCATAAACACTTTAGAAACAGGGGCAGGGTGTGTCTGTGCCTCTGACTTCAACCCCCTTCCTTTGTATCAGGTGAGAGCACCTTATTAATATGGGAAGTATTTATTGAAGGCTTACTAATCGCAAGATGCTTTTGGGCAAAGGAGGGAGGAGAGATTCGCAGGGTGGAGAAGCCTCTCCCTGAGGAGGAGTTGGGGGAGGCTGCACACCGCAGGTGGCATTTGGGTGGAGCCTTAGCGATGCATCAGATTTGAACACTCGAGGCTGGGTTGAGATGATAAGGAGAGAGCATTCTATGGAAAGATCAAGACTTGAACAAAAGGCAGAAGTGGGAAGGACCTCACAGCTCTCCCACGGATTCTCTGGAAACTAATGCAAGTGGTTCCACGTTTCTCGAGTTTATAATGCACACTCCTAGTGGGAATATCATTACAAAATACAGCTGGAAACAGCGAAGAGGTCAGGGCGCAGGTTACCACAGACAAAGAAAACCTCCACAACTGTATTTCAGACATGGCAGAACTAAGTGACGGTGGACAAGCAGAGCTGGGAAAAATGGTAACAGTAAGAGCAAACGGAGAAGGGGTGAAACTGCAGGCGTTAACGTTTTCCTGGACCAGTAAGAATCAACAGACAGACACGGTCTCCACGAAACTTACATGTAAAATGCTGAGCTGAGAAAACTGGACATGAAGGAATCACAGCATGAGGCAAAACCCCTCCACGGCAAGAGGTCTAATTGGCAAAACTGACAGGGACCAAAGAACTGACTAGTGGATGCGTTTTTAGTGTAAACGTTTGCACAGAAAGAATTCAACTTGGTGAAAATCATTTCAATGCAAGAAAAAGTGCCTTGGAGGTATTTTAAATGCAGTGTCAAGGCGATGAGGGAGTTGGCTTGATGGAGTTAACTCTGAATCAGAGTTGCAGTGAAAATACAATTAATTTATCACATTAATAATAATCACACCCAAACATACAGTGTCAGACCCCAAACAGCAGGGTGGGTAGAAAATAGTGAGCAGAGCAGAGAAGCAACACTTTGTTCCGTTAGGAGAGGAAGCTGAGCGCCTGCTGTTGCCACACTGCGCTGGGTTCTCTCTCTCTCTCTCCCATGTCTCTCTCCACTGTCTCTGTCTCTCCTTCTCATTTTCCCTCTCCGTTCTCCTCCCTACTCCTTACTGAGCAACGATGCCATACGTTGGAAATCATAACACGTTTTTAAAGCTGAAGAGTGAGACACAGAGAGAGGTGAGGTGGGACTGAGCTGAGCCGGTTTGCTGGGAGCAGCACGAGGGTCTCAGGGCAGGCGTTGGGAGGACTTTTCCTGAACGAGTGACTTGACCTTCTGAGCTCACCCAATCACGGGCGTGGGGTGCTGTGGCTTTGGTGGAGGACGTTCCCCCCGGAAGCCCCAGGGTCTTCCCCGTTAGTCTCTGACTCAATAGCTGCCTCTTTCCTCAATCACCTGCTGGCACATTAGCATCCACTTCTTCATGTCTTCCAGCTAAGTGGCATTTTGCAAACTAAATTGGTGCTTGGGAGCATATTTTTAGAACTCCAGAGTCTACAGTCAACTGTGGTCAAACATTTCTCCCCCAGGTTTCCTTGGAAAGATGTTCATTTAATCTATGGTGGCCAATCTTAAAGAAAATTGCTGTTTTTCTTGTGAATGTGGCTGCAGACACTCATATTTTTCACAGTGATGATGCAATAGATATTTGTGGAGATGTTTGCAAATGCACAATTGTTTATAAACAAGAAATTAGAGTAACATCTGCTTTTGTTACAATCTACACATTCTATAGATATAATTACAGAACCCAGCTAACTGGAAGCTATTTGCTTCCAGCCTATTCCATTTTTATTGCTTAGTCTATTTCATGGTTAGCTAAGGGTTTTAATTATTAGTAATTAAAATGTTTACACTTTAAAGACCAAATGATTCATAAAACATAGTGTTTCCTGCCACCACCCCATCTAAAGCTAGAGACACCATTTAAATGTTAGTTTAAGTAGTTTCTTTCCAAAACAGACCAACACAGTCTTGCAGAGATTACAGGTGATTATTCAGTGTTCACTGGTAATGATTATTTGAAACAACAGCCCTGCATGTGGAATACACTCTTCCTGTGGGAACAAGCAGGGCGGCTGTGGCACGACCTCCAGCACCAGACAGATCTTGGGTTCAAGGGTCTGCTCTGGGCTTAGCAGCTCTAGGGAAGTCACAGACCCTCACTCCACCTCTGCATGCTGCCCTGAAATGGACATAGTCCTAGCACGTTGTTAGTTTTCTGGGGCTGCAGTCCCAGAGAGCCACAGGCCTGGCTGCTGAAACCGTGGAAGTTTCAGAGCTGGAGCTCTGAAGGCAGGAGTCCACATCGAGGTACCTGAGGGTTGGCTCCCCTGCCTCCCTCCGAGTTCTGTGGCTGCCAGCCACCTTCCCAGGCCCCAGCTTAGAGAAACCACACCCTGATCTCCACCTGCCCATCGCAATGGCCTTCTCCTGCCAGGTAGGACTCTCTCCAAATTCTTTCTTTTTTTTTTTTTTTTTGAGACAGAGTTTTGCTCTTGTTACCCAGGCTGGAGTGCAATGGCGCGATCTCGGCTCACCACAACCTCCGCCTCCTGGGTTCAGGCAGTTCTCCTGCCTCAGCCTCCTGAGTAGCTGGGATTACAGGCGCGCGCCACCATGCCCAGCTAATTTTTTGTATCTTTAGTAGAAATGGGGTTTCACCATGTCGACCAGGATGGTCTCGATCCCTTGACCTTGTGATCCACCCACCTCAGCCTCCCAAAGTGCTGGGATTACAGGCTTGAGCCACCGCGCCCAGCCTCCAAATTCTTCTTTCTAGAGGAACAGCAGCTACACTGATTAGGGGCCACTCGACTCCAGGATCACCTCGTTTTAGCTAATTCCGTCCGCAAAGACTTCATTTCCAAACAAGTTACATTCTGAGGTCCTAAAGGTCAGGATGTAAACATACGTTTTGAGGATTACAGAGTTTAAGCCATGACAAGCGCCTGAGTCACATGACTGGAAAATCAGAGGAGACGGGCGAAAAATGACTTAGCCTCGTGTCTGATACATGCCTTAGCCTCTGCTATCACTGCTCCACTGGGAGGAATTTCTCGCAGTTGTCTGAAAGATGGCGTGTTAGTTCTGTTAGAAGCTGTGAAGCTGCTCAGACATACATCACGGAAGTACCGTATCTCACAGAGATCATAAGCCCATGTGTCAAGCGCAGGCATCTGGAGTAGTCAGAGGCCTTGCAGAATAACAGAAACGGGGAACTGGCTTTATACTGTATCTCAGCAGCGGAGAAGCAGGACGCAGAGCGGATCGCAGGCACAGAGGCCTCCCTTACAAGTGCTCACAAAATACAACAGAAAACAGCCCATGACTGGATCCTTGACAGGGCCCTTTGGAAACGATCATGACCCTGGGCAATGTTTGGTTGATAAACTTCTGAGTTTTAAAAACCAGTTCCTGTAAGAGGTATAGAAACTGTAAGAAAAAGGTTTCTTGTTCAAGGGGCAGATGTTCCTCAGTGTATCAAGAAGTTACTAGAAAAATGAAGGTTGTTACAATGTTGAATTTATTGGGAAGATCTAGAAGCAGCACCCTAGAAGAAGCCTTAGGGTGGGGAGGCCCTGGATAATCCGTTAGATGTGTGCTGTGGGGTGATGCCAGGAGGCTCAGCCAGCAAGGAGCTCTGCAGGCCAGGGTGTAGTCCAAGGAGACCTCAGGAGTCATCCCAGCAGGGAGGGCAGGGCTGGCTGCAGCGGGAGTGCGGATGTGTCCTGCTGGGCTGAGCCTGGCGGCCAGTGAACAGAGGCCCTGGTGTGGCCTTTATTTGCAGGTATCCTGGGTATGGCCCTACGGGCCCAGCCTGCGGCTGCAATGACTTCTTATAGTGTTTACACTTTCTCTATAAAAGGAACAACTGTGCATTAAAAATGAAGTGATGCTAAAGGTTTGATTCTCAAGGGCAGCAAGGTGAGAGGCGGCAGCAAGGTGAGAGGCAGCAGCAAGGAGCAGAGCTGGTTTCTTGGGGCTGGGGACACGGATCTGCTGCCCCAGCCAAGGAAGCCTCAAGGGACTCCTTCTGCAGAGAGCACCCTCAGATGGGGACATGGACCTGCTGCCCCAGCCAAGGAAGCCTTAAGGGGCTCCTTCTGCAGAGAGCACCCTCAGACAGGACCTCTCAGGTTCCGGTCTTAGTCTTTCAATAACAGCGCCATTTTTTTTTTTGAGATGGTGTCTTGTACTGTTGCCCAGGCTGGAGTGCAATCTCTGCTCACTGCAACCTCTGCCTCGTGGGTTCAAGCAATTCTCATGCCTCAGCTTCCTGAGTGGCTGGGATTACAGGCACCTGCCACCACACCCAGCTAATTTTTTTGTATTTTCAGTAGAGACGGGGTTTCACTATGTTGGTGAGGCTGGTCTTGAACTCCTGACCTTGTGATCCACCCACCTCAGCCTCACAAAGTGCTGGGATTACAGCCATGAGCCACTGTACTCTGCCAACAGCACCATTTTTTAAAAAAATTTTAGATCGTTTATTTTTTCTGCTTGAACTCTTATTAAAATGAAAGCAAAGTGAGCAGCACCATTTTTAACGTGAAAATTCAACTTTCCATTTCTGCCCTCAAGGGAGGCAATAAAACGGACCTTTCTTTCTCTGAGAAACCTTGTAAGAGTCTTTACTGCTAACAAGAGACTATTTCCGTATGTCGTCCACAGATGCCTGACACTGCCTAAGGTGTACAACTGATCACTCCACTTTCATTATTTAAAGCATAACGAAAGATCCAGAGAATCTAAGCAGTTGTACAAAACAGCTCTGAGATCAATGCCTTTGAGATACCAGTAACCTGTGTTAGCTTCGGGAAAATAAAGCAGCTTCATTACAGCCATGACCAGAGGAAAGGAGATTGCTTTGCATCTAAGTAACGGTTAGAAAATGAAGGACTTACCACCTGCAAATCACCGTCCAGGTGAGACCTGCCAAGCCTCCAATCAGCAGAGCAGCCAGCGAGGTGGAGACCCAAGATGCCCGTGGGAGGCTCCTGGAGTCTGGGGCACAGAAAGATGCCTGGTTAGAAGCAGCTTCCAGGGCCTGGGCAAGCCAGGATGTCCTGCCTGAGCCAGGCCGCACCCTGTCCTGGGCCGGCTGCCTTCACCCCACAGCAGGGAGGGTCATTTATCAGCCCAGAAAAGCCATGTAGACCCAAATGTGACGTGTGTCGGGAGAGCCAGCAGAGGACACAGGGCAGAGACGTTGACTCCCACTCTTCAGCAGCCCCACTGCTGGGCTCGGCGTGGACGCCGTCCTGCAGGACAGAAAGCATCCCTTGCTGCCCGAACCAGGGAGGGCTCTCAGTACCCTCAGAGTGGGCCATGAGACCCAGGCAGCCCTGGCGGACCCCGGATGGGGCAGGAAAGTGGTACAAGGTGCGCCATAAGGGGTAAGGGATAGCGCTGTGAGGTTTCTCCTGTGGTTGCATTTTAGTTTCCCCAGGGTTCTCCTGGAGGTGAAACCGTGGTCCAGGGGAGGTGGTCTGCACCTTGCAGAGCTGGATCCCTGGGGGAGGGGGCACAGGATGGCAGCAGATTTTGGAGCTCAGCCTGAGTCTCATAGGCCTGTTCCAGGAAGGAACTGAAAAAGGTTGGCGAGAATCGAACAGGGAAGCACAGAAGGCCCAACGGGAGGAGGGAGGGAGGCAGCCCAGGGGCCTGAAGGGACGGAGGAGGGAGGGAGGGAGGGAGGGAGGCAGCCAGGAGCCAGCCCGGAGCATCTGGTGAGGGGCCTGAGGAAGTGCTCCCACCCGGACCTGTGCCTTCACCCGAAAAAGCTGGGACTGAGCAAGGGCTCCTGCGCTCCTGCCTGTGGTTCCTACGCTTTCTGAGCGAAGTCAGCCTGGGGCCAGTGTGGCTTTGAACTCAGAGTTCTTTTGGCCAGTTTTATTACTGACTTTTCTGTTTAGGTGCCTATTCAAGGCAACCAGGGAGAAGTCCAGGATGAAATGAAAACCCACTTTTAAAAAGAAATGAAATGCTACCAATCAGTGTGTGTGTGTTTAAAGCAGACATGAGCCGCGCTGGATACACACCACTCGAGGCTGAGGAAAGGCTCTGGTCTCAGGTGGATACACACCACTCGAGGCTGAGGAAAGGCTCTGGTCTCAGGTAACGTGCTCGGGTGCCAGACGGAGGCAGTGGCTGGGGAACAGGGGCTTGGTTTGGTTTCTCACACTGGATTGTTGAGAATCGGTGTTGAGTGCGTCCATGGGCGTCTGCAGTTCCCCGTGCCAGTTAGCGCCTGGCATGACTTGCAGTGTCTCATTTCCAGCCCAGGCACAGGCCGTGCCCACCTGCAGTTGTTCTCTTAGCAGTGGTCTTGGACACTCAGCAAGTATTTGTTGGATACGAGAATGAATGAATCCTAAATCCTGAGTGTTTCTCTCAAACGACTTTGTCCTTTCAGCCTTTGTACCTCCCGACTTTTCCTCCCAGCCTCCTCTAACCATCCTCCTCCTCCAGGGCCTCCTTCCTTCCACCTGTCACAGCACAGGAGAGTCCACAGTGCAACCTGCTCACGCCAGCCTCCTGCTGAAAGCCCGTGGAGAGCAAGCTGCTTGCGGGCCGTGGGACCCTACTCCTTCTGCACCCAGAAGGAGGCCAGGTTCACGTTTCCATCTGCTGCTACCCACTCCCACCCCCACGGACGCTACTGGTGGGGGCTCCGCCTGTGCAGCTGGGGCTGGGGTGTGGAGAAGGCTGAGCTGACCAGCCCTGGATGGGAATTGGTCCAGGTAAGCACAGGCCAGCTCAGGGCAGTCAGGAGGCACAGCCATGGCAATTCATTCTGGAACTGGTGTTTGACGTTTCAGGGAGGGGAACTTATGCTTCCTGCCTGACTTGGTTTGAGGTTTCAGCTGGAGGCTTCCAGGGGCCACTTGTGGAACCTCAAACACCAGCAAAGCCAAGCCTCTGATGCCAGGGCCTTGGAGGAGGCATCTTGGGCAGAGACAGCGTCGGACTGAAGCGGACCCTGGGACCCCTCAGCCTCTCCAGTTCCATCACTGCACGCCAGCAAACGGCAGGCCACAGCAGGCAGGTGAGCAGCTCCATGTTTACCCAAAAGCAGCTTTTCCTCTATGCTTTGCTCCCAAATTTTCTTTCTTGGCATTTTCAGTTTCAAGAGCCAGTAAGGCTGTATGCCAGATGTATAGGCTGTTGGAGCCAGATGTAAGACTGTATGCTGCTGGGGGTTTCCTGAGACAGGCCCTGAAGTCCCTGCACGTCCTATGGTGGCATCACAAAAGGCCACCAGCGGCTGCAAGCGTGGCTTTCTGACCTCTTCAGTGCTGCCCCAGGGAGCCCTGAGTTCTCTGCTGTTGGCCTGGGTGTGGGTGCCCCCTGGTGGGGTGGGAGTCCCCCAGGCTGGGTGAAGGCTAACGAGGGCTTTGGAGAGAAAGGCCTGCGGGCAGAGGGCAGTGGGATTTTGAGGAAGTCAGGTCAGAATAATATGACTATAGCAAAGACCTGGAATCAACCCAAATGCCCATCGATGATAGACTGGACTGGGAAAATGTGGCACATATACACCATGGAATATTATGCAGCAATCAAAAACGATGAGTTCATGTCCTTTGCAGGGACCTGGATGAATCTGGAGAACATCATTCTCAGCAAATTGACACAAGAACAGAAAAGGAAACACCGTATATTCTCACTCATAGGCGGGTGATGAACAATGAGAACACATGGACACAGGGAAGGGAGTACCACACACTGAGGTCTATTGGGGGAAATAGGGGAGGGACAGCAGGGGGGGAGCGGGGGAGGGATGGCATGGGGAGAAATGCCAAATATGGGTGAAGGGGCAGAAGGCAGCAAAACACACTGCCACGTATGTACCTATGCAACTATCTTGCATGTTCTGCACATGTACCCCAAAACCTAAAATGCAATAAAAATTAAAAAAAAAATAATATGACTGGAAGGGTTAATTTTATGTGTCTGCTTGACTGGAGCACAGGCGCCCAGATTAGACATTCCTCCTGCTGTGTTTCTGAGACAGGTTCTGGAAGGGATTGGCGCTGGAATCTGTGGCCTGAGAAAAGTAGAGGGCTCTCCCCGACGTGGTAGGCCCTGCCCCACCCTTTGGGGGCCCCAGCAGAGCAGAAGTGGAGGAAAAATGACTTTGCTTCTCTTTTCCTGCCTCTCTCTGCTTGAGCTGGGCCCTCTCATCACAGCTTCGCCTGCCCTCAGGCTGGGACTACCCTGCCTGCTCTCCTGGGGCTCCAGTGTGCAGGCGGCAGACCCTGGGACTCCTCAGCCTAATTCCATGACCAGTTCCGCAGAATAGAGATGCTTTCACATATCTGAGCAGAGCTGGATGTGCATCTAAAACCATCTGTATATGGATGGGGCTCCGCCTCTCCATGTTCATATCTACAGCAAATCTACATTGTGTCTATATGAAACGTTTATAGATATACGTTTATATTTTTATATCCACATCTGTACCTGTCTAAAACTATATATCCATAATCGGTAAGTCTAAATCGATAAAACTATGTCTACATATTTATATGTAAATCTATGTGTCAATATCTAAATCAATATCTACATCCATATATATTTAAATAGACCTCCATAGCTCAATCAACATAACCACCTCTCCGAACTGTCTCTACGGCTGTGCCTGTCTAATCTATAACTATTTCTATCCCCACATCTGCATCTCTGATTGCTGCCGTTTCCCTGGAGGCCACACTCAGCCTGGCCGGGGCTGGGCTCCCACGGGCCATGGGAGCATGGACTCCTCTCACAGCCACGCCTCAGCTTCCTTGTCTGTGGGTCACCGTGAGGACGGAAGGAGAAGCTGTGGCAGCTGCGTCTTCGTCTCTCCGACCCGGGCCTGGTGCACACCCTCCCTGGAACCTCGGGCCTCCATCCAGGGCTCCTATGAGGGACTGTAAACCTGGCTCAGCCACAGCTCCTGGGTCACTCCCGGCCCTCAGCACCCGACTGAATGTCCCCCCAGGTCGGGCCTCTGCGTCTCTCTCAGTGTCCATCCTTCCTCGTGGAGGCAGACTTGCATTTCACTTGGTCATTCTGAAAGTGGAGGGACAGCCATGTCCACCAACCTTTTAGGGCATTCTGTCCAGCAGTGACAGAGCTGGGGCGTCCAGGGGCGGTGCTGGGTCCTGCTGGCCTGCGCCCGTCATACCGAGATGGCGCCGATGGCTGCTTGTGCGGGAGCAGAGCTCTCCCAACAGGGCTGCGTGGGCCTCCGCAGAACAACAGAGGCTTGTGCATCAGGGATGCAGAAAGGTAGGGTCACGCCCAGCATCCTAGTTTTTCGTGGAAGGTTGTGCAGGGGCAGCAGCTTTCTTATACAGGTGCTGGCGGTGGGGGCAACCAGCACAGAAGCCAGCATCCCCTGCTGTTCGCCTCCCGGCTCCTGAGATGCCCTGGGGGCCCTTTCCCTCTCTCAGTCCCTTCCTTAGAAAGAGGTCACTGTTCACCTTTGTCCACCATCAGGCTCCACCAGCAGCCTGGTCCTGTGCCTCCGGACGGCCTGCGTCCTTCCAGAAGGGCCAGGGAGGTGCAGGGCAGGTTGGAGAGGAAACTCCTCGGAGGCAGCCAGCTGCTTGAGGGGCTGCAAGGCTCAGCGGGAAGACCAGTGTTCTGCAGTGGACCCCGAGTTCACATCCGGCAGCCAGGAGCCCGGCGGGGGCAGGACGGGACGGGCACAGCACTGAGCAGGCATCGCGCCCACCACACAGAACCAGAAGGCAACGGGGAGCTCAGAGCTGCCCTGAGCACCAGCACCGCATGAGTGCTGGCCCCGGCCAGGGCGGGGGCTCTCAACACGCCTCACGGGGCGGGACCTGGAGAGGCAGACGGACGGCGCCCAGGCAGGGGCATTCCTCAAAGAGGTGGCACTGGGAGGGAACGTCTCAACTCTAGAGACACATCTGGCTTCAGGGTTTACAGAAAAGAATCCTTAAGATGTAGGAAATAGATAAACGTCTGTTGTAATTGCTCTCAGGAAAAACTACAAGAGGTTTGAAACAAAACACCGGAAAATAGTTTGTGCAACTCCGATGCCCGTGTATGAGCCTCTTGTAAAGTTTTATTCTGAAGATTAAAAGGTGGCACAATGGACCGAGTGCCTGCCATCAGCTGAACTGGGTTTCCCAAATTCTTATGTGGAAGCCTCAGCCCCGCTGGCCTCAGAACGTGGCTGGATCTGGGGATGGAGCATTTGAGGAGGTAACTGCGGTGTCACGGGGATGCCACTGTGGGCCGTGGTCCCGGGCAGCTGTGTCCTTATGAGACAAGGCAATGAGGCTGCAGACAGATAGTGGGACCCCCCAGAGGACATGGGGAGAAGTGGTGTCTGCAGCCACGGATGAGGCTGCAGGAGGAGCCGGCCCTGCCCTCACCGTGACCTTCAACTCCAGCCTCCAGGACTCTGAGAATGAATCTCTCGTCAAGGGCTTAGTCCTCAGGACTTTGTGGCATCCCCGGGACAGGGATATGGCTCCGTTCACCAGCGCTGGAAAGAAAACACAACCACAGGCGGAGCTTCCTCTGTGATGGTATCGACACCTAAAGCAATGTCTGCATCCACCTCTCGACTTACACAGGGATAGTTAATCCTAAAGCTACGTCTATCATGTAAATGTGTGCCTACGTATCTGCATCTGTTCCTGTATCTGAAGCTAAGTCTCTATCCATAATCAGTACCCATATCTACATTTAAGTCTGTAAGTTTCGGTGGAGACAAGCAGCCCTGGGCCCTGTGTATTCATGTCTCAGACGTGGGCCCTGGTGCACAACACGATCTTAGGCTCCCGTGCTGCTGGCTCAGGCTGGTGCAGGCGTTCAGAGGTCCAGGAGGAAGAGCGGTAGTGGGTAAGTCATGTCAGGAGGGAGGGGTGTCCCCGACACAGGAGGGGGTGTGCCTGAGGAGGGGTGTGCCTGACACAGGAGGGGGGTGTGCCTGACACAGGAGGGAGGTGTGCCTGACACAGGAGGGGGGTGTGCCTGACACAGGAGGGAGGGGTGTACCTGACACAGGAGGGGGGTGTGCCTGACACAGGAGGGGGTGTACCTGACACAGGAGGGGGGTGTGCCTGACACAGGAGGGAGGGGTGTACCTGACACAGGAGGGGGGCGTGCCTGACACAGGAGGGGGTGTGCCTGACGTGGGGGGTGGTATGTGCCTGACACAGGAGGGGGTGCAGGCACGAAATCCATCCTCCAGCGCCTCGGGCTCGATGTCTTATTCATCCCTGCCCTTCCCAATCAAGATGACAGTTGCCTCACTTGAACACACTTTTATTTTACAAAAACTCACAAATGGACAGAGAGGAGAGCAGCCTTACCTATGCAGGTCCTTCCATCATCTCCTAACTCGTGGGGGTCCTCGCAGAGGCACCGGAAGCTTCCCTTGGTGTTTCTGCACCTCGCGGAGGCGTGGCAGGGGGGGTTGGCACTGTCTGCACACTCGTTCACATCTGCCAGACACGAAAGGCCACACATGTGAGTGGAAGCGGCCGTGCCCCCTCCTCCCTCAAGTGAGCCCCTTTCTGGGAGGTGCTCCTCTGGAGAGGCTGGCCCCTCACCTGTCCCCTCTCCCGATCTAGGGGAAACCGGGCACCTGCTGTTGTGTGGCCGCCCCTGCTCCCTACACATCTGAAAGGCGATGAGCGGCAGGAAGCTTGTTGGCCACAGGCTCTGAGCCTGCAGGGAGTCCACACGCTGGGGCTCACACAGGCCCCAGCAGTCACAGGAGCCTTCCTCGAGGAAATTAGGGTCTGCCTGGGATAAGGGAATGTGGGCTTTGGCCAAGGGCAGGACACAGGGGCAGGAAGGGGCTAGGGTGAGGGTGGAGCAGGGTCTGCTTTGCCCGGGCAGATTCTCCCAGCCGGCCGGCAGTTCCTCTGAGAGCAAGGACTGGGGCCACCTGCCCCTGCCAGTGAGGATGGGGTGTCCCCTCCTGCTCTCCCTGCACCTGAACCCTGTAATCTAGTGCCTCATTCCCCAGGCGTGTGTTTCCAGATAATCTGCTGTGCATTTTGTTCAAATCACGTTCCTTTTCTGGCCAATTTTAGAAACAGGCAGTGGCATGTAAGAGCCACTCTCCAGGCCCAGGTACACGTTCTCTAAGTGGAGCAGGTGCTGTCAGTGCTAGGACGCATGCTCTTCCCGGAGCTGCTCTGCCCGGAGGGAATGGAGCTGGCCTGGGTGCAGCCTCCCCGAGGGCCAGGCTGGGGGCCAAAACCTCCCGGCACTCCTGTGACCCTGGTGCTGGCGACACCCCCAGACAGAGGGCACCGGGAGGGGTCGAGGGACTCTCCCCAGTCTCGCCGCTGAATGGAAGCGCCGGAGTCCACATAGGCCACAGGACTTAGCTCCAGACCCGGCCACCCCAGGACAATGGAACCTGCAATCCTGAGCAGTGAGCGCTCAGGTGACCCAGGCCCAGAGACCTGCGCAGCCTCGAAGGCCAGCTGGTGTGGTCTGCTGCCCACCTGCTCCCCAGGGTGAGGGGCTGCATTGGATGGGACTCCCCACTCCTAACACAGGGCTCTGGGCTGAGGAGGCTTGGCCCACCCTGCTTTCCTCAGATAGAGAATGGGTGCCATAATGTCTGCTATGAAAAACAGGCATGGAATCAATGATGCTTATGAAAACTGTCGGGCTGTCAGGACCTCTCAGGCTTTCTAAACAGTGTGGTCATTAATAATGGCGTTATTGGTAATGACAACTATTACATAAGAATGTAAGAAGCCGGGCACCGTGGCTCAAGCCTGTAATCCCAGGACTTTGGGAGGCCGAGGTGGGTGGATCACCTGAGGTCAGCAGTTTAAGACCAACCTGGCCAGTGTGGTAAAACCTGCATCTCTACTAAAAATACAAAAGTTAGCCGGGTGCGGTGGTGGGCACCTGGAATCATGGCTACTCAGGGGGCTGAGTATAGGTGACCAAGTCAAGGCTGTTAAACATATAATGTCTTTCTTGGCTAAAGCTGCGCCTGGAACCAGCCCCTCCTGCATCCCATCATGCAGAGCTGTGAAGCACTGGTGCTGTGTGAAGGTGTCTGCAGCTGCTCCTGGGGTAGCGAAGTGCTTCCATCATGATTGCATGAAAATCTAAGTCACCACCCATGGCCGGGACCAGTGATGAGGCCCACAGAGTGGGAATGGCAGCCGCTGTCCGGGGCTGCTGTTCCCACCGGCCAACACATCCTGCATCCCCCCGGGAGTTCCCTTGGAGCAGCTTACACCCCTCTCCTGTGCCTCACCCCGTCCCTTGAATTCAGACTCATCCCAGGTATGAGTTCCCTGTGACTGCTGGGAAAAACCATCACAAACTGATGGCTCCATGTGCCAGCAATGCATCCTCTAACAGTTCTGGAGGCCACAGGTCTGAAGTCAGGGTGTCGGCCTGGCCGTGCTCCCTTGGAAGGTTCTCTTGGGGGGAGGGTCCCTCCTGCCTGCTCCAGCTCCTGGTGAGTGCCAGCGTCCCGGGGGGCCCATGCCTGGCAGATGCTTTGTTTCCATCCTGGATCTTCACATGGTCCTGTCTCTGTGTCTCTTCTCTTCCCTCGAGGACACCACGCATTGGATCAGGACGCACCCGAGAGCCTCATTTTAACTCAGTGGTGCCCACAAAGGCCTGGCTTCTTCATCAGGCCCCATGCAGAGGTACAGGGGCTAGAACTTGAGCATAGATTTTTGGGGGGCACAGTTTGGCCCACGATGTTCTACCCACGGTCTGTTTATTCTAAGCAGAAGCCCGAGTCAGGGGCCGGTGCTGTGTTGGTCCCCTTCCCAAGGATGGACAGGAAGGAGGGGACAAGTCAGCCCTGGGGGAAGAGCAGCGCTCCCAGCAACAGAGGAGGAAACCAGCATCAGAAACCAGCAGTGCCCCCAGACACCAGGGCAGCCTGCACGGAGGCCCCGGCTCTGCTCTCAGGATGCTTCGCCTTGACTTTCAGGAAGAGTGGCAGGGGCGTCCACGCTCCACACGCAGCACACATGAAAGTGCACACGTTTCCATTTCTCAAAGCAATCAGTACTGATTGCGAACCGTATTTTCCGTAACACACACAACGGGGGCCCAGCCCAGGCTGCTGTTTTCTGGCGATGGTGCCCTCCCTTGTCCACGCAGCAGGCCTCTGCCCTGCTGATGCCCAGGCAGCTCCCTGTGCCCCTAGTGACTCTGAGTTATTTCTGAGGCACCATTCCCCAGCCGCTTCCTTTCTTTCTCTCCACATACCTTCTCTCGCCTCCTAAAGGGAAGGTGGCTCCCGGGAGGGTGCCTGAGACCACAGACCCGGTGGGAGCCGCACCCTGACCTGACCCTGCCGCAGCGCTGAGTCCTGGTGGGTCTCCGCCTCTCCCTTTACGACCGAGGCTTTGGAAGGAGTTGGCTATGGCAGCTCTTCAGGGACAAACATTTTGGACTTTCAAAATTGAAACTGAAATTGAAATTTTGTATTGTGCTAAATTATACATAATGTGAAATTTACCACCTCAGCCATTTTTAAACATCCAGTCCAATGGCATCAAGCACAGTGACCTTGTGCAGCTTATCACACCCTCCCCCGCTCCAGGACTTTTTTTCTTTTTTGGCAGACATGAGGTCTCACTACATTTCTCAGGCTGGTCTTGAACTCCTGGCCTCCAAGGATTCTCTTACCTGGGTGTCCCAAAGCACTGACTCCTGGACTCTTTCACCTTCTAAAAACTCTGGACTTTGCTTTTGTTTCTGCTTGCAAACCAGCCAGATTCCTGCACGAGACCATCTTTCTTCTGATGTCCACGTAAGTGGTGCTCACAGCAGGTAGCTCACAGGAGGCTGTGTCTGATGCCAATTTTCCTCCACGACAATGCAGTCCTGGAAGGTAGCTGCTTGGCCTCCTAAAGATTGCTGTGAGTGTTGTCAGAGCCACGTTCCTCTGAGAACAGCAGCTGTTCCTGCCCTGCCTGCCCTGATCCCGCCAGCTCAGGAGACCAGAGCCAGCCATCCAGGTTTGCTTGCAGGGTGTTTCTGAAATAGTTGGGGGATTCGAGCTGCTCCGACAGGAAGCCTCAGCCACGGGGGTCTTACCCAGACAGCTCTCAGAACAGTCGGATGGGGATGCCCATTCTGCTGCTCCCCAAAGAGTGACCCCAGAACATGGCTCTTCCCCTGGGAGGCTCTGTCGTTCAGCACGCCTGCTCCCAGGTGCCCTGGGCTGATGGCGGCTCAAGCCAGGCGCATGGGAGGAGCAGGTGGAGATGGTCGGGATGTCTCGCCTTGCGGCCTGAAAGGTGCCTCCCCAGCCTGCTCTCAAGTTACAGCAGGGAGGCTGCACCTGTCCACACCTAGACAGGCTGGGAGAGGAACCCAGCAGCTGGAGAACCAGGCCCAGCTTGGAAATCAGCTGCCTGTAGGAGGTGGGGGTGGAGGCCAGCCTTGCTCTCCGGGTTTCTGAAGCGGAAATGTTAGCTGTTGTGTTTCCTCTGAGAAAATGGCCCTGCCAGTTCACCACAACCTTGCCTGGAACTCACCAACTCCTCTTCTCTTCCCTCACTGGTGACCCCATTGGTCACAATTCCACATGCCTCTCCGGAGCCCCCACTACCTAGAAAGACGCCAACTGGGAGCATGGCCAGGCAAGAGGACAGACCTTGACTTCTATCCCCAAATTTCTCCTGGAAGATAACAGCCTCAGGTGCAGCTTTGGCGAAGACATTTTCAATGACATTGAATTCTTAATTTACACTGGAAACAGGCAAATGTTACGTAATTGTCACGGAAGAAGACACGCCCCGTTAAAGGACTGACCTTTGCAGCGGGGAGGCTGGAAATCCCACCCTTCCTGTGTGCAGGTGAGCTGCTCCTGGCCCTGGAGCTCATATCCGTGCCGGCAGGAATACACCAGCACGCGCTGCCCAGACTCCTCGCAGTGCACGAAGTCCCCATTCTCCACGCTCTCTGGGAAGCCACACTTGTCCTCTATGAAATGTGGACAGGTTGACATGTCGTCAAACTGCGAGAAAAGAACCACATGCCAATGTCCCCGTCACAGGCGCACCTGTGCCCTGGAGGGGGCTGATGCTGAGGTGGGGAGCCCCGCTGTGGTCACTCGCTGGGCACCCACACAACATCACCGTTTCCCAGGTCAGCCCCAAAGGCTCGCTTCTAGGCCTCCAGTTCCTTTCTTACTAGAGAAGGGCCCAGCCCCACCCCATGAGCTGCCCTGAGGGTGTAGGCAGGGCACTGACACTAGTTTCTAAACAGTGAAAAGGTAAAATGAGCTCCTTGGGAAGACAAGCTTCTTGGCTGAGCTGCACGCGCTGTAATGTTGTGTGAAAAGGGACCACATATCACCTGGAGGGAAGGCCTCCCTCCAGGCCTCCAGGCTCATGCCAGGGATGCTGTCGCAAGGCTGGAAGTCTTCAGGGAATTTTCCGACTTGGAAGGCATCGACGGGCACCCTGGTGAGGCCGGTGTTGTCGCAGATGACCCGAGACAGGGAGTGCTTCTCCAGCTCACGCCTCTGTGCATCCGTGAAGACGTGGCTGTTCTCCCACCAAAACCTCCAGAGACAGAGACGGTGCATAAGGTCATGCTGCATGGAGAACCCGGGGGCAGGTGCTCAGGGCCAGGCACCCACTGCTGTGGGCCGCTGGCCTCCCCTGCGCTTCTGCCCAGACCCTGAGCACCCGGGGCCACGCAGGTGCAGGCGCTGAGGACCTGAAGGAGACGCTGTGGCGTCTGCCTAGACTCTCAGCACCTGGGGCCACGCAGGTGCAGGCACTGAGGACCTGAAGGAGACGCTGTGGCGTCTGCCCAGACTCTCAGCACCTGGGGCCACACAGGTGCAGGCACTGAGGACCTGAAGGAGACGCTGTGGCGTCTGCCCAGACTCCCAGCACCTGGGGCCACGCAGGCGCAGGCGCTGAGGACCTGAAGGAAATGCAGAGGGGCAGCATAGCCTGCACCTGGTTGTCTGGAAAAGTGGCGTCAGATGGGAAGAGGGGCTCAGAGCCTGTCTATGAGCATCTAATTTGCTGTGTTGCTGTTATCTGGGGCACAGTGCTCTGTGAAAAAGAACGACAGCAGATTCAGCTGTTTGAGAGACTGCTGCTCTCTACTGCGAAGTCACTGTGCCCTGCACAGCCGCTCTACCTCCAGCTTCTTCCTCCAAGCCACGGTTAATCAAGAAAATTGCAATGTGAAGAAATGAAGTTCCACTTTGCTCTCAAAATACAGAAATGGTTGACAAAACTCCAACAACTCCTGGCCTGAATTCCATGAAGCATGCATTTCCCCTGACCGTATAAAGCTCTTCCACTTCCCATCATGGGGATGAATTCCTCTTAGAACATAAAAAAGGGGTCCCACTAAATGTAACTTAATTGATCCCATTTTTGCATTGGGGAGATATTTAGTCATAGGTACATAGGATGAGAAATTTGCAGCACCACCCGGGAGTCTGCCAGCTGCCTCTGCACTGGCTTCAGATGGAGCTTCAGCCACGGAAGGCATGAGACGTGCATGGGAGGCATGTACACGGGGCAAGCTGGCGAAATCTTTCCCCTCCTGAGCAAGTGGCTTCCCATGTCTCAGGATTCCAAACCGCACATCTGCTGAAAACACACAGCTGTGAGGGAGACACGTTCTGGTGATTTCTCCCCAGGGCTTCCTAGCTCCTTGAAATGCTGCATCTCGGAAATGGGAGAGGAAAGTCACACTGGGGAAAGGAAAGGAGGCTGGTCTGTGGCAGGTGCACTCTCTGAGAAGAACACAGCTCCCTTAGAGCAAAAACCTGACCTAGGCACAGTGACTACCGAAAAGAGAGAGCTGGATAGCTGGGGATGTTTTTAACAGCAAAAGAAACGTTTTCCCACTGTTTTTGTGTGTGTTATTCCAAAATCTTACTGCTGACATCCTGCGCACCTGCTTCTGTGGGGGTACAGACTCCGTGTCAGACAGAAACAGGACCTAGCTCTGACCCGCTCTGGGACAAACCCCCAAATTCTGGGTTGAACCTTAGGAAGGAACAGACAGGTGCAAGGCCGGATAGGGGGATCTCAGCTTTCTGCTCTGGGAGGGGGTGGGGGCAGGAAGGGCTGTCCAGCCCAGGGGCATCAATCAGCCCTGGGCACCACCTGTGTGTGTGCCTGAGTCACTGCCATCTCTGTGCTTCCGCAGACATTGTCGGGGGTGGGATGCAGCCTCAGGCCGTCACCAACATGTCACAATCTTTCTGTAGGGGCTGCTTGCTCTGTGGGTGGATGCACGGAAAAATGAGCACTGTCCCTCATTCTTGGTGCCCAGCACAGGCTGCGCGCTTCATAGTGGCTTCATTTTTATGACGACACTGCCCTGCATGGGAAGCCATGGGTGGGGGGAGCAACCTGAGCAAGGCTCCCTAAGAGCTGAGCTGTGGAGCCAGGATTTGAATGCAGGCCTGGCTGGCCTAGAACCCATACTGACCACCCCTCTGAGTAGAACGTGAAGGACAAAGCTCTTCAGGGACCTACCAGTCACCGTCCCTCAGCGCCTTCATCTGCTTCCCAATGAGACAGGCAAACAGGGGACCTGTCCGGGCCCCGGGGAGGAAGTCTTCAGCTAAGCCTCCCAGCCAGACATCGATGTTGTCAGGGTGCTTGTACAAGTCCAGGATCTTGGTGGCCACGCTCCTGCTGGCGATGGCCACGCGCAGGTCAGCTGGGGTCTCCAGGCGCGGCAGGCCACAGAACGCCCTCCACGCATTGTAACCTGCACGGGGAAAAGGCGAAGGGTTTCTCTCCAGACCTGAACCTTCGTTCAGCCCGCCTCACTCACGCTGTGGTCCACAAGACGGAAGCGCGGGCTGGCAGAGTCCCGTCCCAAGCCAAGGCCCTGCCCGGCCATTTGCCAGGCTTGGATATTCCAGCTCGGGCGTCAGAGCTCTTCCTTCAGGGTTTGCTCATAAAGGAGCTGGAGGCAGCAAGAATGCTGAGTCCAGGGCGTCTAAGGGGACCCCTGCTATCGCCCAGCCCACACTCAGTTATTGCCTCTACAGAGCATGCCCCTCAGAGTTTACTCCCACAGTCACACCAGGGGCACACACAGAAGCTAGCCTGCCCTCCCTCCTCCTGCCATCCCTCCTCTGGGAAGGGACATACACAAATATCTTTATCTGTCTGGTCAACCATCTCCACGTTGAAGACTGGAGATCTTTTCTTGCTGCAACCCTGGTGAGTCCCGGCCTCTCTCATCACTCCCCCTCCTTGCTGACCCACACCTGAGTCGCTCCCTGCCCAGCCCCCATCCGTGGTCTGGCTCCATGGCTGCACCTTTGCCTGATACACACTTGCTCCCCCTTTCCTGCCCCTTGCTGTGCCCCCACCACATCCGCCTTCGACCCTCATCCACTCCTCTTGGTTCAGCTGTTGCCTCCTCCAGAAGCCCTCCCTCCTGCAGGCTGGGTGACCCTCACGGCCCATGATGTCTAATCAGAGTGTCACCCAGGGCCTCTGCTGCTGTCTTTGCTCATCCACCCGCCCTGTGCAGAGCTTTAGCTGCGACTGTGTCTGCTTCCACCCTCGGCACCCTGCCCACCACAGGCTCCCGGTGGAAGTCCCGGACAAGCGCAGCACAGCGACATGTGAGCACTGGGCTGATTCCCCAGGGGCAATGAGGCTTTCAGGGGGCAGGAAGTCGGGCCTCATAGTGTCTTGTGTTTAGACGAAACAGACTAGGAGAAAGAGTCAGGCATCCTCCAGTGAGTCTGGGGAGGGGAGGCCCATGTGATAAAGAGACTCTGAGTCAGAGGGTGGGAAAAGCTTGGAAAAAGACGATTGGAGGAACAGATGAAGTGAAGGAGGAAAGCAGGAGTGAGATTTAAAATCTGAGCTTTCAGAAACTGCCGTCGGGTGTCGTGGACTCTCTCTTAAAGGGCAGCTCCCTGATTCGCGGTTGGGAGGAACAAGTCACTCCTGAGTTCCCAGGTCACCCCCCATGGCTGGCTCCACAGCCCTGCTGCATCCCCAACAGTCCCCTGAACCCCCGAGAGAAGGTGCATTGCCTCCACCCAGCTCCTGCTGTCTGTGGTGGGCTCTGCCGCCCTGTGATCTGCAGGAACCACACTGGTTTTCTGTCTCCAGATGGGCCATCCCAGCCTCTCATCAAGGCCACCAGGAGGAGGTGCTTTGCCCCCGCCAAGAAGCCCCTGAGTCTCCGACCTCAGCACCTTCAACAACATTTCCTCTTTACCATGCAGTCTGCTTTACCCAAACCATCCCAAACACACCCCACACGTTTCTCAGATCCAGCAACAGGTCACCTGGAGACACTCGGTTTATACAGAAAACCCAGAGACCCATTGCTTCCCACAGGGCTTGGGGGACAGAGCAGTAATTTCATTAGATATTTGTTAAAAGAATGCATTCATTTTCAGATTAGTCAAAAATCAAAATGATGAGTGAATTAAAGCTCTAGAATGAGGGAGAAAGTTTCTACATAATCAAGTTAGACCACTGTCAAAGTGTTTTAAGTAGAACAAAATAATAAAAACATTTCTGATACCCGTGGGAGACTGACATTTTAATTTTAAAAAGAAACAGCAAAGTTAGAAGGGTGTTTTCCTTTTACTGCTCTAAGAGGAAACACATTTGCAACATTTTCCAGCTCTACAGGGAGGATGTGTGAGGCCTGGGCAGGAGGTAACGGCAGGAAGCCTGAGTCAATCTCATCGCAGCTCCAGAGCCCAGAGCCGGGAAGAATCAACACCAACCTCAGATGTCCCTGCCTGTGGGAGATGCTGCAGAAACGGGAATGCAAAGAAGATTTGGGGGAAGGTTGGACATTTTATATTCCCTGTAAAGTACAACAAGATTTCAGGGCGTAGTGAAAATCATCATCCCAGCTTAGCTTGCCGTGACATGAGCCTTTCTCTTTTATCCAATTTAGCCTCCGATCTAACTGATCAAATCTAATGAAGCTGCTGCCACGTTTGTGGACTTTCTGGTGCAGCGACGCCTCCAATTGCTGGAATTCAGACGTGGGGAAGTTCCCTCCACTGTCTGTGCTTCAGTGTCTCGATCCATCTTTTAAACAGTGATCGCAGCCTGGCCTTCGACGTTGGCACCCTCTCTGTGCCACCTCTGTCTCTCTACAGAGAGCTAACACATGCAGCGGGCTTCGAACTGCAGGCCACAGGGACCCACGCATGGCAGCTTGTACACTGCTATGTCATTACGACTCCTGTGTTCACACCAAGCACTCAATCCTCCCTGTGCTCACACCACACACTCCCATGTGTGCGACTCCAACACTCAAACGTGAGGTTGACTCTACTGTCCTGGCACTCAGGAGGAAGTGGGAACGCACTTAATTAAGAGATGCATCCAAAATTGAACACAGGCCCAAGCCCAGGTCTTCTGACACGAGTCAGGCCGCGTGCTGGTCTTACTCCTTGTTCCCTTCCCACGAGGCCATTCTTTCCTTGTCAGTGTTTATTTGCCCAAACATTCATTCATTCATTCATTCATTCACTCAGTCAGTGAGCATTCTGCAAGTGCCTGTTCTGTGCCAGTCAACGGTTCTGGGTGCAACCACAGCCTCAGGGCCCTGAGACACAGCCCTTCCTCCTGGGCTTCTGTTTTACGGGGGACCCACAGGCCAATGGGAATGTGGGTTTTTGCGTTTGGACGCATTTCAGTTGGTGAAAAGGAAAGCAGAGGAGGGTAGGGGTTGTTAGAGCCAGGAGGGGGTCGCCCACTATCTGATGCCGTTAGCTGGGGAAGCCCGCAGTGGGAACGTGAGGAGATCAAATTGTGGGCCTGAGCAGGGCCGGCAGCAAAGGGGGCCCCAGCCAGAGTAAACGTGTCTGCGGGCATGTGTGCTGGGTATGTGCTGGGTGTGTCCAGTGTGTGTGGGCGTGTGCTGGGTAAGTGCTGGGTATGCGCCACGCATGTGCTGGGTGTGTCCAGTGTGTGTGGGCGTGTGCTATGTGCCACGTGTGTGCTGAGTGTGTCCAGTGTGTGGGTGTGTGCTGGGTATGTGCCAGGCATGTGCTGGGTGTGTACTGGGTGTGTATTGGGTGTGTCCAGTATGTGGGCATGTGCTGGGTATGTGCCAGGTATGCGCCAGGCATGTGCTGGGTGTGTACTGGGTGTGTGCTGGTGTGTGCCGGGTGTGTGCTGGGTGTATGAGGGTGTGTTTGGGCTGTGCTCCCTGAGCTCTGGGAACAAGGAAGCAGCTGCCTGTGGGGTGCAGGGAGCACCAGGACTGTGTGAACCACCCTGAAACACGAGTGCCCCTTCTGCATCCTCCCAACTCATGTTTGGTCCCAGATATTCACAGCCTGCGTGGCTGCTGACCCCAGCCCTTCCAGATGCCCTGCTGAGGAGGACAGGGATGGGGAATGCCCAGGGACAGGGGAGGGCCCAGGGACAGAATAAGCAGGACTTGCTGGCACCATCTGCCTCACCTGTCACCCACACATCAGAAGGGCACCTTCCAGCTCCCAGGGGCCCTCACATGTCACCCACACATCAGAAGGGCACCTTCCAGCTCCCGGCTGCGTGGAGAGGTCAGCGCTGCATAGGGAGTAAGCAGTGTTGGGGGATGGGGCCAGCACAGGGGCTGCAGGTCAACCAGACAACCGAACCCCTAGGAGCCAGGGGAGGCAAGGCTGAGGCGGACCTGAGGTCAGGGGTGTGGGAACTGAGCAGGTCAGGGAGGAAGCTGCAGGGTGTGGGCAGGGAAAGGCAGGAGCCAGGTGGGGTGTGGGGAGCACAGGGGGCTGCCGGCCTGAGAGGAACAGCCACTCCCGCCAGGGGCCAGCTTGGACCAGTTCATTAACAGGAGTCCTGAGGTGGTGGAATGATCTCTGCAGGCCCTGGGATGCCGTGGTCGGGAGGAGTAGGGGAGGGGAGCACCCTAGCCATCCCAGGAGCTTCCCAGGACACCGGACGCAGGCCTGCCATTGTCTGCTCATGCAGTGCCTCCTCCCTCCGCTAGGACTGGCTATTTCTCACCCCCCAGCTCACAGGTTCCTGCGAGGCTCAGAACCACCCTCTCTGTGCCACTCTGTCTCTAAGGAAAGCTGGAAGTGGCCTCTTAAGCTGAGTGAACCGGGGCCCTCAAGAGCGCTGCTTAGAAGGCATTGGGTTTGCAGATGCGTTTTACTTTCAATTGGTCTCCCTAGCAGAAGGTTCCTGGCCGGGCAAATCCCACAGCAGCTTCGTGAGGCAGGCAAAGGAAGGAACTGGCAGACCTGGCAGCCCGTGGTCCCGGCCCCTCTGCAGGTTGATGGACGCCAGGTCCAAGGTGCTGGAATTTGACAGCATGAAGAGCCTTTCCGTCAGCTCCTCATTCATCAGCTGATCCTGCAGCTGCAGTTTGGCTGGTCTTGCAAGGAGGCCTCGTACTAGTGGGTCCAAACCACCTGCAAACACCATGCAAAGGCAAGGACAGTTCTTGGCTCAGTTCTAGAGAAACAGTATCTCAGTCTTATCCTTAGCAAATCTTCCTTTAAGTTCATGAACTCAGCTTGTGTGACTCCAGAGTTTCCCGAATGTACCCAGGATGCTGCCCTTGCTGGCAGGTGAACCACTGGGCTGACACTAACAATGTGGCTCATGGGGGATGGACCCTCAGAAGGAAAGGGGCCTGGAGGAGGAGCTGCCAGTTTTTAAAGCTTTGGTTTTATTTCTCAGCAACGGACAGATTACCAAAAAAAAGAGAAGCATTTGCTGAATTCTAACATCCAGAACAGTGAAAGGAAGACTCAGCTTAGCTGAGGGAGTGGCCAGGCGGCCTGGGGACCCATGTTCCCGTCATCTCCAAAGGCCCCATATGGAAACAGACCCCACCGCCCATCAGGGACCCTCCACCTCAAAGGCACATGCCCGAAACTGCATGACATCAGAGTCTTTAAAGGATCAGTGTGGCCTCAGGGTGCCCCAAAGGCACGACTCAGAAAACATGATGCACATCATCCTGTGTGGGTGGCCTGGATGTCATCAGAGGCCAGGCAGCTGCGGAGGGCCAGGCGTGTCTGCCTCTCTGACACTCTGTGCCTGGCTCAGCTCTCATCTAAGCAGGTACTGCTGGACACACTGCAGCACCTCTGCCCTCCCCACTCCCCACCACACTGGGAGCCGTCAACTTTTGAGACAGGTTAGAAGCTTCCAGAAGGACACACAGAGTACTGGGAAAGGAATAGAAATAAAAAGTGGGGGAAGCTTAAAATTAACTTTTCCAAAAAACGAATTGGGGAATCAGATCATTTGCTTCTGAATAGATAACTTCCAAAGGTAACCCATCATTAACATCCCAAAGTGATGGTGCTTTTCATAACCATAGAACAGTTTAGCCTTTAATTTTATTAGTTTTATTTTTTAAACGGAGTTTTGCTCTGTCACCCAGTCTGGAATGCAATGGTGAGATCTCAGCTCACCGCGACCTCTGCCTCCTGGGTTCAAGCAATTCTCCTGCCTCAGCCTCCCGAGTAGCTGGGACCACAGGCAGCCACCACTATGCCCAGCTAATATTTTTTTGTATTTTTAGTAGGGATGGGGTTTCACCATATTGGCCAAGGTGGTCTCAAACTCCCGACCTCAAGTGATCCACTGCCTTGGACTCCCAAAGTGCTGGGATTACAGGTGTGAGCCACACCGCACCTGGCCCCAGTTTAGCCTTTTAAAACGCTTTAAACACATTTATTTTCCCCATACATATTAAAAACCTTGTGTAGGATCAGCACGTGTGCCCACACGGAAGGTCTGCTTGGCTGCAGAGTCATTGGGAAGAAGGGAGCTCTCCTGGGACCAGCCGCAGGGACCAAGCCCACTCACCTCCTCGGAGAAGCGTCCAAGGGCTGAAGAATGCCTCATGCAGCCACAGCGCGGGCAGGTCGGGGTGCTCCTGGAAGTCAGCGTCCAGCCTCCTCACCCGCGGGTGGATCGTGGCATGGCCGAAGCGGAAGGCAGCCGTGGAGAACACGTTGGACACAGTGGGGTTGGCGGTGGAGTCATAGCCTTCGTAGGGACCCACGTACTGCTGGAAGGCCTGGGGTCCCAGGATCCTGGGGACATAGTCCCTCAGGGTGATGATCTGCGCAGAAAGGAAAAGCATCTCAGTGAGGCCCAGGGTATCAGCGGAGGGTGGCATCCAGCGGCTGGGGAGAGGAGTGCCATCCTTGATGTCCCCAGGGAGCTGGACTTTTGGCCGAAGCTGAACTTCCCAGAAAGGTCTTCTTGTCGATTTTTTCATGGATATCCAGGAGGCGCGTGTACAGGGCTACCTAGAGAGCCTCCTTCCCAGGATGGTGCTGCAGCTGGCAGCGCCTCTGTCCAGCCAACAACAGTCACCAGGCCAGGCTGGGAGGCTCGACTCCTGGCTGGATTGACAGTGGGGAGCAGTTCCTCTTTCTAGAAAGCAACAATAATACCTAATTCCTAGAGCCTTTGTGAGGGTGAAACTGAAGCCTGTTGTATGGCACAGACCTCTGTCGGCGGGAAGTTACAGTGCAGTCATGGGGTCTGGAAATTGCGATTTCCAACGTGGTCCCAGGAGAACCACGTACAAAGATCCTACTTTCAGGTTTGACAGTGTTTCTTTCAGACACAAAAATCAATGTCAAACTGTTTTGGTATTTAGGGGAGTATTTTGGTCAATAAGCCACATCGAAATGAAACATAATAGGAATCACTCCATTCTACAAATGAATCTTGTGTTTTAGCTTACCAGGTTAGGAAGGCATGCAGAGTGTTTACAAATAACAAATGTTATTTGCACACTTGAACCATGTTGCCTCATGACAGATTGCATTTCCTGGGCACCCAATGGTCCTTCAGGGAGACCAGGGACAGCCGTGAGTCCCGCGTGGCCTGGGCCTTTGCAGAGGGCGCACCTGCTCCCTGCTGTCCTGCTCCACCCCGGAGACCCGGACGAATGGGGAGGAAAAGCCTGCATCCAAATGTCTCCGAGGTGGGTTTCCGTCCCTGCACTGGTTCCTCCATCGGTGAGAAGCACCGTGTGATGGGTCAGCGTTTGAGAGGAGTTCGGATTTCAGCAGGCAGGACGGCCTCTCCACCTCAGCTGCAATGTGTGTGGCGTTTCTGAACCACACAGGTGTCTGAGGGCTCCTCCTAACGGCATGAGGAGGCCCATGCACTTCCCGGAGGTGCTCAGGCAGCGCCCCTGCTCCGTGGAACATCCTCCTTCAGTGTCTTTTAACTACACTAGAAAGGAAAAGGCCTCTCTCCAGCCCAGGGACTGAGGCAGTTTCAAATTCCAGCGCAAGCTTTTTTTTTTTTTTTTGAGATGGAGTTTTGCTCTTGTTACCCAGGCTGGAGTGCAATGGCAGGATCTCGGCTCACCGCAACCTCCGCCTCCTGGGTTCAGGCAATTCCCCTGCCTCAGCCTCCCAAGTAGCTGGGATTACAGGCACGCGCCACCATGCCCAGCTAATTTTTTGTATTTTTAGTAGAGACGGGGTTTCACCATGTTGACCAGGATGGTCTTGATCTCTTGACCTCATGATCCACCCACCTCGGCCTCCCAAAGTGCTGGGATGACAGGCGTGAGCCACCGCGCCCGGCCCAGCACAAGCTATTTTAAGGAAGATACCTCTTCCCCTTTTTGCCTAGCTGAAGTTTGACTTGTGAGGCAGGGACAGCAGCGAGCACAGGCAGAGAACACCTGCCGCCCGAGCCTCAGGTTCAGCAGCTCCACCTGTGCCCAGCCAGCTGCTCACACACAGCAAACCCACGCCCTTTCAGCCCAGCCTTGTGGACACCGCGCATCCTCAGTGTCCAAGCTTGCCAGAGCTCTGAACGGTGTGTCTCTCCTCTTCCCCGCTCGCTCCTCATCTGATCTGACATATCCCCAGTAAGCAATTGGGCTCAGTTCCGGCAACCTCCCCTGGGAGCTGTCGAGGTTGGGCAGGAGCACCCTTTGTTCTGACCAATGGGGCCTAAAAACTTGAATCTTGAGTCAGGTGTGGTGGCTCACACCCGTAATCCAGCATTTTGGGAGGCCAAGGTGGGAGGATTGCTTGAGCCTGAGATTGAGACCAGCCTGAGCAACACAGTCTGACTCTGTTTCTACACAACATTTTAAAGAATTAGATGCTAGCCAGGTGTGGTGGTGCACACCTGTAGTCTCAGTTACTCAGGAGGCTGAGCTGGGAGGATTGCTTGGGCCCAGGAGGTTGAGGCTGCAGTGAGCTGTGATTGTGCCACTGCACTCCAGCCTGGGTGACAGAGGAGATCCATCTCAAAAGAAAACACTTGAATCTTGTGAGCAGCTCTCTGGAATTTTCATGGTAATTCTTCTGAAAATGCTTCTGGTATTTCTTTACCTGGTCGTGTGGGGGAAATGGCTGCTCTGAACTACTGGACTTGGGCAGATGCCATACTGTCAGACTGGGCATTGTCACTGAAGGGTGCCCCTCCTGTCCTCCACCTCCCAGGTGGGCCATATCTTCTTCCTCTGCTGGCAGTGCCCTCCCGAGGCCCCGTGTCCTCACGCGGCTTCAGGCTGCTCCCGTCTGCTCTCACCCCAGTCTCCGGGGTCCCTGCCGCCTCTGCCAAAGCCTCCAGGTGCTGACTTGTGGCCAGTCTCCATTGCTTTGCCTTCACAACCCACCAGTGGGAATGACCGAAAGGTTCAGGAAAATGGTGGGCCTGAAGGTGACAGGAAGCCAGGACCCCAGCACCCGGGGAGGCCAGGACGAAGAGACCTGGAGATGCGATTCTTCTCACCAATGGTGGGAAACCTCCATGCAGCCCCAGGCACAGGCTCCTCTGAACCCCCCCGACTCCCACTTGCTCTCAACGTCCCCATGGGGCTCTGCAGAACAATGTCACCCCGGGTTTTCTCACACATGCCCCATTAGTCCATAAGAGGCAGGGCTCCCACGCGCTCGCTGAGGGTGCTCCAGAGAGGAGGCTGAGCGGGCACCAAGCTCCCCAAGGACTTGATACAGCTGGGCCTGGCTCGTGCTCCTCTGTAGCCAGGAGTGCCTATGGAGGTTGCTCCTATCGAGGAGGAGCCCGAACCAGGCCCTGCAGCGTGGCGCACCTGGACTCGGTCCAGCCGTGAGGCAGGGGCCTGGCCGTCCCTGTAGGGCAGGGTTCAGCCTCCACAGCTACCCCTGGATTGAGTATTATACCAGGAGATTTTGTCAGCCCATGTAGGAGGCCACTGGGGGATGGGGCCGTGCAGGTAAAGGGGTCTGGGTAGGGCCACAACAGCACCCACTCCAGAAACTGCCCTTTCTCTTTCTTTCCAGCCTGGGAAGCATAGCTTTATCTATCTGCTCCTTTGCTCTGGAAAAGTACTGAGCTACAGTGAAGGTCAGCAGCCTAGTGGCTGAGGATGCAGGCCTTGCCCGAGATGTGGATCTGCCTCCCAGGATGGGGACAACCAGGGAGGCCTGCAGTTCCTCCAGGGGCTGGTCCTGCCTCCACACGCATCCAAAGCAAAGGTTCTATGGGTCCCTGGACATCTGGGTCTGCTAGCTGGTGGCCGTGGCATAGGGGTCATCTGAGCCAGATTTTTGGGCGTCTTTATCTTTTCACCGTGTGGAGCCCAACTCCATGCTGCCTGGACGGTCACCCACACTCCCCAGGGCTGGCCACCTCCCCTCCGCCCCTCACGCCTGTGCTGGGAAGGTGTCCTTTCTCATTCTTGTCATCTGTAGGACACAAAAGTTCTCACCAAAGTGAGCACCTGACTGCATTCTTGTTTCATAACACACCACAGAGCAGCTGGGGATTGTGAGATTGAAGGGCAGCAAAGGCCAGAATGCAGCAGGGTAGCTCGGGCCACACACAGCCCCCGGGCCTCCTTGGACAAGGCTCCAGCTCCTCCTTTATTTATTTATTTATTTATTTATTTGAGATGGAATTTTGCTCTTGTTACCCAGGCTGGAGTGCAATGGCGCAATCTCGGCTCACCGCAACCTCCGCCTCCTGGGTTCAGGCAATTCTCCTGCCTCAGCCTCCCGAGTAGCTGGGATTACAGGCGCGCGCCACCATGCCCAGCTAATTTTTTGTATTTTTAGTAGAGACGGGGTTTCGCCATGTTGACCGGGATGGTCTCGATCTCCTGACCTCATGATCCACCGGCGTCGGCCTCCCAAAGTGCTGGGATTACAGGCGTGAACCACTGCGCCCGGCCCCAGCTCCTCCTTTAGAAGAGGATTGACTGCCCTTCCCTGCAGGCTCCCAGTGAGGACAGCACAGACCATGCCAAGACCGCTACAGGGCCTGTGGCAACAGACACTTTGGGTGACTCAATATAAACAACCCATCATTTCTTCCTAACTGCCCTAGGCCTGCAGAGTCAGGGGCTGCGTTTCACAGGCATGTAAGTGCTTTTCTCCATCACACAGTTAATAAAAGGCCAACTTGAGTCTCCATTCAAGACCCTCATGCATACTTAAAAGAGTCATAAAATGAAGGAAGGTTTCAAATAGACGAACTGGCTAATTCAGAAACCTCAGAGTCTGTCCTTCATTCTCTGCACTGTCTCCGAAATACAAAAACACCAGCATCACTGTCCACCTGCCTCAAAGCGTTGTCATGAGAATTATTAAATGAGTTAAAATCCGCAAAGCACGCAGTCTGGCTGCGGGCACCGGGAAAACGGGGTGGCCTGGCGCCATTGTGGGACCGGGAAAGCGGGGTGGCCTGGCGCCATTGTTGGCTGGCTGTGGTCCTTGGTGTCTCAGTCGGATAAGGCCGGTGAGCAGGTCGGACAGAGGGGCCGGGGAGGGCCGCCAGCGCCGGAGTTACCCCTGGGCGCCTGCACAGGAACCCATGATGACCCTCCCCACGCCCACGCAAGGCGCCCACGACCTTGAGCTCACCCAGGTGGGCGCCCACGATGGCTGTGCACGCGCCTGAGGCAGAGACCCCGCGACTCTGCGCAGCCACCCGGGGAGCCCAGGACCACCCCGCGCACCTGGTGCAGGGCGCCCACGACCTTGCGCGCCTCCTGGTAGACGGCGTCCGCGCTCCAGTGCGCGTTGAGGGCCTTGAGCGCCGCGGCCAGGCGGTTGTGTTCGCGCAGCCACAGCGTGTGCAGCGCCGTCAGGGCGGGGACCTCGCTGGCGCGGCCGTCCCCGGCCAGGAAGCAGGGGCCGCGGGCCGCTCCGGGGGCGCCGGGTTCGGGCGCGCAGGCCGCGGGCGCGCGTGGCGGCGCGAAGGGCAGGTAGGCGCGGCCGGAGTCGCGGTGTCGCGCGTGGACGCGGAGCAGCCCCTCGGCGCTGGTCCAGTTCCGCAGCTGCCGCTCCAGGCCCGGGGAGCCGCCGTACACGGTGGACGCGTCCAGGAACGAGGTCAGCCCGTTCACCTGCTGCCGCGGGGGCGCCTCCGACAGGTTCCCGAGGAAGGGCGCACCCGGCTCCCCGGTGCCGCAGGCGGCCGCCGAGCGGTAGAAGGGCAGGCAGGCGGGGCCCGCGGCCGGCCGGGCCTCCTCGCGGAGCTGCGGACAAACGGGGTTCGGAGTCACCAGCGGTCCCCGCAAACGCTTTTCAGACTCTCGAAGCTCCAGGCTGCACCGCGTCCCTCTGTCCTCCCCTCCTCTCTCTGCGGGGGTCGGTCCCGCCAGCTCTTCCTCCCCCTCCCCAGGTGTCTCCTGCTTGGAGGAGGCTGAACACAGAGGGTGGAGCCGCCATCCTAGGAGTCCGCACCTCCCCGAAGCTCAGCGCTGTTGGCCGGAGCAAGCCTGGCTCCTGCTGAGACGGGTCGTGGCTGCCCGTGGAATCTCGGGTCTGGTTTTTCTCTGACTTTCGGAAGCGCTGACCTGTTTCTTTCCAGTGCCCTGGGCTTGGTTTAGGAGCACGGTGAGCCCACAGCTTCAGGACTTTGTGGGCGTCACTGTTTAGTGTGAAGACAGCCAGAGGGGAGTGAGGAGACCCGGGGTGGGGGGGCTTCCAGCCTGGCTGTCACCAGCTTCCAACTCCTCATCTGTAACATGAGGATCTAAAACACTTTTCCAGGTTTACAGGTTTCCTGGGAAGAGTCCGCGGTGCGGGCTGCAGGCGAGCTCTGTAGACCGCCGAGAGCAGGTGGCCTTCCCGGCAGGCTTCCTTCCTGGGGAGGGTCATGGGGCAGGGCCTACCCTGGGCCTTATCAGATTTAAGGGGTTAAACAACAATTCCAGAATCACAGATCACCGGTTTTGGACAGACCCCGAGACGCCATTCCTGAAGATCTCTGTCTTCTCATCACAAGACATTATTACCAGTGAAAATAAGGGAAAAGCGCCTCTCAGGGCAAAGTGCAGCCCAGGCCCCAAGGATTAGGGAAGAACAGATGACCTGGAGTCAGGACAGGGAGTGCGCCCAGCCAGCCTGCAGCCCACCCGCTCCTGGAGTTAGCCCTCCCTGCAGAGCTGCGCAGGGAGACAGGAGGAGCTCCGGGTGGACTCACGCACGGGAGGTGCAGCGGAGAGAATGTGGGTGAGGGGGAGTTGGCCTAGTGGTGAAGCAGCAAAGCAGATGGCCTCAGAAGCCGTCTGGGCAGCCCCTGGCCTGCAGCTCTGCAGTCCAAGGTCCTGGCAGTCGGGGCAGCAAAGACGCCCCAGCCCTGGCTCAGAGCCAGCACAGGGCCTACAGGTCATGCTTTAAAAAAAGCGCTTCCACTGAAAGCCCTCGGAGGCCTGCTGGCTCGACTGAAGGTCAGAGCAGAGGAGCTGAGAATGTGGGGCCGGCAGGGAACCCAGGCAGGAGCTGAAATTCAGCAAAAGAGTAGGAAAGGCAGGAAAACCGTGACAGTGGGCCTTCACTGCGTGGTTATACAGGCCCAGCAGCCCAGGAATAGGAGGAAATAAGCGATTTAAATTGAAGAGTGCAAATAATAATAAAATTGCAAATAAATAGCAAGGAGCTACAAACTCACCTAATCATTGATTCAAAGAGATTCTTAGAAAGAGCTTAAAGTCTCTCTAGAAATTGATGAAAGGTTAGCGCCCTTGTTAAGAAAATTCAAGCATAACAGCAAAGGCTTCCTCAGAAGAAAATCTGTGCTCTTTAAATCGCTTTCATCAAAACAACAAAAACAAAGAAATTAAGTAGCTATTTTAAGAATTCAGTTAAGGAACAGAGAGCTAAAGCAAAAGTAAATGAGAAAGTTAAATTAATACATGCAGAAGTTAAAATTAACTCTGAATAAAAGAGCTGCTGGGAGGAAAACACAAAGCTGTGCTCCACAGCCCAGTGTGGGAGAGAAAAAAAGGGCAGGGGTGAGGCAGAGGCAGCATCTGGAATGAGGAAGGGCAGGGGTGAGGCAGAGGCAGCACCTGGAATGAGGAATGGCAGAGTGAGGCAGAGGCAGCATCTGGTATGAGGAAGGAGCAGGGGTGAGGCAGAGATAGCATCTGCTATGAGAAAGGAGCAGGGGTGAGGCAGAGATAGCATCTGGTATGAGAAAGGAGCAGGGG
>CM052654.1:140802278-140827520 GCA_028533165.1 Leontopithecus rosalia
CATCTCTCTAATGACCAGTGATGATGAGCATTTTTTCATATGTTTGTTGGCCTCTTGTATGTCTTCTTTTGTAAAGTGTCTGTTCATATCCTTTGCCCATTTTTGAATGGGCTTGTTTGTTTTTTTCCTGTAAATCTGAGTTCTTTGTAAATTCTGGATATCATCCCTTTGTCAGATGGGTAAACTGCAAAAATTTTTTCCCATTCTGTTGGTTGCCAATTCACTCTAATGACTGTTTCTTTTGCTGTGCAGAAGCTGTGGAGTTTGATTAGGTCCCATTTGTACATTTTGGCTTTTGTTGCCAATGCTTTTGGTGTTTTGGTCATGAAGTCCTTGCCTACTCCTATGTCCTGAATGATTTTGCCTAGATTTTCTTCTAGGGTTTTTATGGTGCCAGATCTTATGTTTAAGTCTTTAATCCATCTGGAGTTAATTTTAGTATAAGGTGTCAGGAAGAAGTCCAGTTTCTGCTTTCTGCACATGGCTAGCCAGTTTTCCCAACACCATTTATTAAACAGGGAATCCTTTCCCCATTGCTTGTTTTTGTCAGGTTTATCAAAGAATGTATGGTTGTAGATATGTTGTGTTGCCTCCGAGGCCTCTGTTCTGTTCCATTGGTCTATATCTCTGTTTTGGTACCAGTACCCTGCTCTTTTGATTACTATAGCCTCATAGTATAGTTTGAAGTCTGGTAGTGTGATGCCTTTTATTTTTTAAATCATTTACAAATAATTTTATTGTTATTTTCCTCTAACTACAAATATAATAAATGCTCAATAATGAACATTTTGAATTAACAAAAGTGACAAGGAGAATATCATCTAAAATTTTATGAATGTGGGAAACATTTCACCATTTCCATAATCTCACTCTGTAGCATGATTGCTTAAAGTTGTAGCCAGGTATGGTGGCTTACATCTGTAATCCCCCACTTTGGGAGGCTGAGGCGGGCAGATCACCTGAGGTCAGGAGTTCGAGACTAGCCTGACCAACATAAAGAAACCCCATCTCTACTGAAAATACAAAAAATTAGCTGGGTGTGGTGGTATGTGCTTGTAGTCCCAGCTACTTGGGAGGCTGAGGCAGGAGAATTGCTTGAACCCGGGAAGCAGAGGTTGCAGTGAGCTGCGATTGCACCACTGCACTGCAGCCTGGCACCTGGTGACAGAGCAAGACTCTGTCTCAAAAAGGAAAAGGTGAGATGGTACCTGCTGTGACTGGGCTCAGAATAACTGAGCCCTAAAAAGAAAGGAGGAGATTGGAGAGTGAGGTGGCTGATGACAGCACCTGCCTTTCCCTTGAGCTCCAGTAAGGGTCCCCAAAGAAGCCAGCACCTGGACCCCCGAGAACCTCTGTGGAGGGCTCCACGGGCATCATGGCATCCTGCTCCTGGCCATGGCCTCCTCTGTCCTTGTCCAACACACACCTGAGTTACACAGGGTCTCCTCTTAGCACCCCAGGCCAGCAGAAGGGTCCTGGAGCAGCTGTGTGAATATGAGGTGTGTGCAGGTGAGTGTGTGGGTGTGCACCTGCATAAGCATGTATAGGTGTATGTGGCTGTGTGCATATGTGTGCATGGGTGTGGGTGGGAGCACAAGGGTATGCACATGGGTGTGTGGGCGGTCACATGTGCGCATGTTCCTGTGGGTGTGTGCATGCCTGGTGGGGCGGGGGGCCCTGGGCCCAACTCACTCTTACTTTTCACTCCCGCTCAGGTTCCAAGGAGGCTTTTCTTAGGACAACAGGCCAATATCTCCCCTAAGACCAGTGGAAGTCCAGTGTCACCAGAGCCAACTTACCCAGGAGGCACCAAAGCCACAGCACTTAGGGCCACAGGAGTGTGATCACAAAATCTTCAATTTTTTATTTTTTTGAGATGGAGTCTCACTCTCACCCAGGCTGTAGTGCAGTGGTGCAATCTCGGCTCACTGAAACCTCCGCCTCTCAGGTTCAAGAAATTCTGCCTCAGCCTCCCGAGTAGCTGGGACTACAGGTGCATGCCACCACACCCGCTAATTTTTTGTAATTTTAGTAGAGACAGGATTTCACCATGTTAGCCAGGATGGTCTTGATATCCTGGCCTGATGATCCGCCTGCTTCGGCCTCCCAAAGTGCTGGGATTACAAGCGTGAACTACGGCACCCGGCCAACAAACTCTTTACTTTATTTTAAAATCAGAAGAAAATAATAAACATTTAGGCCAAAGAAAAAGTTTTAACCCAAGTTAATATATTAATCTGTATATGAACACAGCCATCCATGTAACTTTGAATATTGTAGATGGAGGCAGGTATGTGGGTGAGCCCCTCTCGAGGCCCTGGATGTCAGCGGATGTCTGGTATGATGGCCTGGCCGGAGGCCCCTGACCTCCCCCTATGGTGTGCGTGGCCCTGAAGGGCTGGGCTTTTCCTGGGGTCCTTATCAGTCCTCAGTGTCATCTGGGTCCTTCTCACCCAGGTAGTGGCCCCTACTGTCCCTCCTGTCTTGACAAACACAACTTACCCCAATAGCAGCTGCAGAATTGCAAGAATGAGTCCTCCTCCTTCTTTGCAGGCTGCTTTTCACCTGCTCTTCCCCAAACCAGCTAAACTCCAGGGCAGCCCCAAAGGCGGAACCCCCACGAAGACAGTTCTCCCAGCGCAGCTCCCCATCCAACGTGATCCCTCATTGCTGAGCGTCCCTAATCACCCCATCCCTCTCAGGCTTCCAGCAAAACAGCAGTAACAATGCACATTCAGCTAATTCGTTCTCCAAGCCTCATTTTGCAAATGTGATCTCATTTAATTTTAACTGCTACATTATTAGGTGGGAAATATACTCTTTTTACATACAACAGACCTATACACAAGCAGCTAATAAGTTACAAGGCAAGCCTGGAACCCAAGACCTGATAGAGAATAGGTGCCAGGCTCCACAGCTTCTCCAGGCTGCATAACACAGTCATTGTTGCAGAGATTATACTTGGGAGCCACTTAGCTGGGAATGAGGCCTCTGCTTGGCAGACTGTTCATTGCTGGAGATACAGGTATCTCTGCAGGATCTAACAGCTTCAATGTTAACCGATGAGACCTTTGGGGTCCTGGGTGGTCAAGAATGAACACTAGGGCCAGGCGCAGTGATTCACACCTGTAATCCCAGCACTCTGGGAGGCAGAGGTGAGTGGATCATGAGGTCAGGAGATCGAGACCAGCTAGCCAACACAGTGAAACCGAGTCTCTACGAAAAATAAAAAAATTAGTCGGGTGTGGTGGTGCCCACCTATAATCCCAGCTACTCAGAGGCTGAGGCAGGAGAATCACTTAAATCTGGGAGGTGGAGGTTATAGTGAGCTGAGATTGCACCACTGCATTCCAGCCTGGGCAACAGAGTGAGACTCCATCTCAAAAAAAAAAAAAAAAATGAACTCCAGATCAGAGGTACATGCAGTGGGGGCCACTATGGGGATGCCTGGGGAGGAGGCTCCTCTGAGAAGAGCAAGGGACCCTCAGTCATCTAGGGTCTGGGCCCCAGCGTGTGAGAGAGAGTGACCTCCTCCCAGGGACAGAGGCTGGACCTGGCTGAAATTCACTTTCTGATTGACATGGTTTTTATGGTGCTCCTTTCCCCCATTTCCCCCTAAAATTATTTGGGATATTTTGTTTAGATGCCGTGTTTTTGCCCATTGGGACCCTCTGCAGATGCCCAGAATTATGTGACTGCTGGTTCCTGTAGCTGTCCTGACCATCAGATAAAGGTCTTCCAGGGACCAGCCTGTCTTCCTTCTCATCCTGCCCAGTACATATCACAGTATGGCCCAGAATAATTGCCAGTGAAGATTTATGGAATGAATCTTAGAGGCCATGAGCCTGAAACCATCTGTGCTCCTGAGTAGAAAATGTCCGTCGTTACCTTCAAGGCTAAAAACGTAACTGCATTGTCCTTTCTTTCCTGGTAAGAGCGAACATTTGTGCACCATTGATGGAGAGTACTTCTGCAATCTCTATCAGACTCCCTCCTGCCCCTCCACTGTGACTTAGCAATCTCATCCTAGGTCATCCGGTGTGCAAACGTGCGCAAAGACTGAGGGTCAGGTGTGCTCTCTGCTTCATTATTTGTGACAGGATGAAAACAGCAGCCAAGCAGAAAGCAACTCATGCTTGTTAATAAGAGAAGCGGTTAGATAAGATTATAATGCACACACAAATGGAAAATTAGGAAATTATAAATGATTGCATTTCTGTTCACATCATGTTATGCAGACATGTTTAAGAACCACTGCTAAGTGGGACACGCATAAGAACCACTGCTAAGTGGGACACGCATAAGAACCACTGCTAAGTGGGACACGCATAAGAACCACTGCTAAGTGGGACACGCATAAGAACCACTGCTAAGTGGGACACGCATAAGAACCATTGCTAAGTGGTCCTTACCAGGTACTGAGCATGCGCATGGTGTGACACAGAAGATGTGAAAAAGTGCAGGCACATATGGGATCATATGCTCTAAATACACACATGCCCACAAGCTATCATATGTGCCATATACACACCCACCCACACATTATTATAAATGCATTAAACACACATGGTCACACACTATCTTGTAATATATACACACACGCCCACACACGATCTTATATGCCATATACACATGTGCTCACACACCATCTTATATGCCATATACACATGTGCCCACATGCCATCATATATGCTGTATACACACATGCCCACATGCTGTCATATATGCCATATACACATGTGCCCACACACTACTATATGTGCCATATACACACATGCCCACATGCTATCATATATGCCATGTACGCACATGCCCACACACTACCACGTATGCTGTATACACATCTGCCCACACACTATCATAAATGCCATATATATGTGAGCTCAGATAATTTCCAGTGGGATTCACAGGACATTCACACTGTTACCCCAGGGCATAGGACAAAAGAAACAGACTTTCACGTTTTATTTTATACTATTCTGTTTGACATTTTAAATAGCACTTAGTTTCATAATAAATGCAAAAACGTTTTCTAAAACTTACCTGTATGGGGAAACATGGGTTTTGGTTCTCACACGTCGCCTGGCAGTCAGCCCCGCCCTCGAAGGCAGCCTTGCTGGTGCTCTGCGGTGTGAACGCGATGTCATGGTCGATATATTGTCCCCACGCTATCAGGAGGTCGGAATAGTGCTCATCGTCTGTGACCACCTCGTTTGAAACTTGAATGACCTGTCTTGTCACCTCCCGGACCTGGGTGGGGAGAGAGCATGGGTCAGGACCTCGGAGGGCCCCGCTGTAGCAGAAAGATGACCCTTTGGGATCATGCACTTCCTGGGGTGGTTCTTGTCCACAGAGCTGCAGGTGCTCCTAGGAGAGCTGAGCTCTGGAGTTAGGGCGGGAGGAGCATGAACTTTGAAGACAGACGCCCCTGGGCTCGAATCCCTGCGGATTTGTGGCGGCTTGAGGGCCTGGCATTAACTTCCCTCGGCCCTCGTTTCCTCATCTGTAAATTAATGTGGAGAGGTTGAGCTTTGCGGTTTGTTGTGGGATTAAGTGAAGAGTCATTTACAAAGCAGCCAGGCTTTGGGATGGTTGACTCCATGATGCAGAGGGCAGAGCCTCCAGCCACAGGCCCTGGAACCTGAGGGAGTTTGCCTGGTTGGATTTCCACATGGGGCGGGAGCTGGGACTCCCTTTCCCTTCTCCACCCACACATCTGTTGCTGTTATGTTTGAGGCCATCCTGCCAGGGCATCTGGAGAGCAGACAGCTGGCTTCCCCGTCTCACAGGTTAGGTCCAGATGGAGAGGAATCTGTTCAGATGGATCTTACCCTGAGCCTCTCCTATCTGATGTGGATGATTTCCAGGACGAGATTCGGATTGGGTTTTGGACCTAGCGTTGGTGCCGTAATGGGATGGGATTTGGGGAAGTCTTGGGATGAAGCAAGCTTGTTATGCCTGTGGACTAGGTATGAATCTTGGAGGGTCAGTGGGTCAGAAAAACGCCTCCCACCATCCACTCGCTAATCCTTGGAGCCTGCAGATGCAATTACATTAAGGGCCTTGAGATGAGGAGACTGCCCTGGGTCTTCATGAGTGTCCAATCTCATCACGTGTGTCCTTAAAGCTGGAGGCCCTCTCCTGACCACAGGTGGAGATGCGACTCTGAACAAAGGCACAGAGACAGACCACGTTCCTGGCTTTGAAGGGGGGCCATGAGCCGGGGGATGTGGGCACTTCCAGAAGCTGGAAATCTCCAGGAAAGGGTTTCTCCCCTGAAGGCACCAGAAGGAACCAGCCTTGTGATACGTTGATTTGAGCCCAGTGAGTCATCAGACACTGATCACGACACTGGAAGAGGATGTTAGGTTGGTTTCAGCCACTAAAGTTGGAGTAACTTGTCACAGCTCAGCAGGAAACTAACACAATTTATATATATTTAAGGACTCGAACTCTGATTTTTCTCAGTAGTGAAATAATTCTTAGCAAACATGGGTTTATAGAATCACAGTCTTATAATACCGAGAGTTCAAAAGCCTCAGGGGTTGGGCTGCTCTACTGTTGAGCCTGGGGTGGGTAAGACAGTGTTATCCCATTTTAGGGATGGTCCAAGTGAGGCCAAGAAGGCAAATAACTCACTCACAGAAAGTCTGTGCTAGCAGAGCGTGAGCCCAGTGAACCCAGTCCCCTCAGCCCTGCTGCTGGGACCACCAAGCCGCCCTCAGCGACTCAGCCTGCCGCTCTTTCCAGGGCTGCTCTCAGCTTCTGGGAACACTGAGTCCTATTCCGATGCTGGCTTTCACAGACCTCTGTGCTGGTGTCTGTCCACGGCTGGGCTGAGTCAGACCTGAGTCCTACCGCCTGCACTCTTTGGGCTGAACAGAACATCCACTGCAGTATTTCTGGATAATTTCATCACTGAACATGCACAAGAGCAAACAGACTGAACTGAATAGTTAAATTGCAAGCAAAATGACCCATTTTCTGACCAAAGAGGCCAGTCGATTCTACTAGGCTATGACTGTTCAGCAAATAAATTCACCTCTGGGAGCAAGGTGATTATCTTTACATAAATGAGTCTATTGATGAACTGATAATCATCTTTGGGTGTACCTAGCCCACGGGATGAATAAAGGCACTTACCTGAAAACACTGAAGTGATTTTCAGGAGACAAATGTGAGGGTTGAGGAAACCTAATTTAAATCCTCCAGGCTCCACTCACTAAGAGATTTCAGTCTCCCTGAGCCTTGGCTCCGAAGCCACAGGGCAGAGACAGTGACTGCTACATCAAAGGGGGGCTCCCTGGGGTGCAGTTCCTGGGGGGATCTGAAGGAACTGCACGTGACACCCAGGACGAGCCAGAGCCCAGTAAGAGGCTACTTCCCTCCCTCAGCATCACAGAACCCAGTCTTAGTCCAGGGTGGCAGCATCCGAGTACCCACCGGGGGCAAGGGGAACCCGTTGTGTAAGAAGCCAGGGTTCCAGCCTCGGGGCTGACTGAAGCCGTCCTCGTAGACTGGGGGGAGCCATCGAGCCAGGGCTGTGTTGGCGGCTCCCCATCTGGGGTGGTCTCTGCAGAGACAAACACATGGATGTGTTTAGATGGGGGAGCAGAACACACAAGCAGTGAGTCCCAGATACAAGGTACCATTCTCAGGGAGAGTAAGTGGGGTCTCTCAGGAGGCCCAAGGGGCACAGCTCCCCAGAAGACCCAAAAGGCTTCCTGGAGGCCCAGGTCATGGCTGGTTTCAAGGGAGCTCATCCCAGAGCCTCGGTCCCCGCAGGCACCCACTCCTGGGCGAGCACCTGCTGCCTGCAGTGGCCGTCTGCAAGGTGGCTCCCCACTCCCTTTCAGGAAAGTTTTTCCTACTGTTTTCCCAAGGAGGGTCCCACCCTTCTAGAATGTACCAGGGGCCGTTCTCTGGAGGACAGAAGCTTCTGGTACTCCAAACAAAGAGGTCATTTGAAATCCTGTGGCATAAAATATCCTTTAATCAAAGCACCGTGAAGCCACCAGGTATCCCGCCTGTGCTGGCCCCGTGTAAGCGTCCAGAAGAACTTGCCGGAACTGAGGAATCGCTGGAGTTTTCTGACTTCAGAAGCGAGATGGTTGTCAAAGGAATCATTAATACATGAATTTAAAACAAAAATAAGCAAAATAAGTTAAAATACAGTTAAGTCTCTCCTGAGAGAGAAAGCTGTAGTTGGCTGTTTGGTTTGGCGATGAGAATGGATTCAGCCAACAGGGTGGATGCTGAAGTTTCCCATGATCGGCTCATCTGCACTTTGATGCTGGTGGTCAAAATATATTCTGGCCAAAATGTATTTGATACATTATAAGGCAAAGGTGTGTTGGATATTTTGATTTCACACCTACTCACGAGTGTGCTGTGTTAAGCAAGGTTCCCCTCCAGGGAAGGGGTGCAGGCACAATTGACAGTCCCTTGATACGTCTTGGAGCATTTTCTAGAAATTGAGAAAATAAAAGACTAAAGCTTGGTAACTAATCCTTGTACAAACCAGGTATTTTCTAATATTTTGTTAAAAAATGTGGAGGACACTGTTATTGAATTGTTTGCCAATACATGAACGGAAATAACTTGAATGGTAGCTCATTATCTGTTCATTTCCTTCTGTATCTCAGGAGTCTTGAGGGCCAGTGTCATTCCCGTGACAAAGCTTTTCCCTGCAACCACTCAGGTTTCTAGGCACCTTCTATCTGCAAAGGTAAAAGTCATCACGGGGTTGCTGCTGAACTCTCCCATCTGCAGCAGGTAGCGCAAGCTTATAATTCCAAACCCAAGTGGGATGCTTTTGAGGAGAGAGGAGCACTCGATAGTAGTAATTTTGCTGGCATAGAAGGCATAAAAAGGAAAAGTCTCAGGTAACCAGGATGCACGGCCCCTTGGCCAACAGGTGATGGTCACAAACTGATGAAGGAACTCACTGAAACTCCACCCATCTCATCAATAAACGAATTCCAATTAATATTTATGTCTATGCATAAAAAGTATCAAAATTCGTCATCTATCCATGCTGATTAGTGTTCCAACGTGTAAAAAATAACTCACTCTTGAAGAAACAGTGAACACTGAGACCCTCGTGCTCACTGAAGAGTCTAAATACGAAATTTAAATTTATGATATAAAAATGTAACATACAAAACAAAAATGCAAATGTATACATACAGGGTAAGACTACATGAATGTGAACATGTAAACGAATGTACCAAATATATAACATGAACACAAAGATCTGTAGAGCATATGTAAAGAAATAGGTGAAAAATATTAAAAATTTTCAAGGATAAAATATTTTACATTTAGAAGAAAATGGCTCAATTTACAAGGCATACATTATTCTGCATTTGGAAGAAAATATGAGGGAATTAGAATATAAAAGATCAGTTCAAAGAGCAAAAAATATTAGAGTTTTTTGTTGCAATATAGTAGGCTCCTTTGTTACCGTTTGGTTTGGTCTAACATGGTCATGACATCAGGGTTCCACTGGCATTTGTCGGTCAAGGCTCTGTGGAAATAACCAGCTCTGGGGTTGTGTCTGTGGTGGCTGCGCAAGAGTCTGCAGAGGCTGAGGGTGCATCAGGGCAGCTGACACGGGAAGGCTTTGCAAGGCAGACAAAAGCGTTGGGCGTGATTAGGATGTGGGCTTTGAAAATCCCTTCATGAATCCACCGCGTACACACTCAGCCATACAAGGAGTGGAGTCTGCAAGAATCATGACAAGATAAGTAACTTTTTTTTTTTTGAGATGGAGTTTCGCTCTTGTTACCCAGGCTGGAGTGCAATGGCGCAATCTCAGCTCACCACAACCTCCGCCTCCTGGGTTCAGGCAATTCTCCTGCCTCAGCTTCCCGAGTAGCTGGGATTACAGGCACGTGCCACCATGCCCAGCTAATTTTTTGTATTTTTAGTAGAGACGGGGTTTCGCCATGTTGGCCAGGATGGTCTCAATCTCTTGACCTCGTGATCCACCCGCCTCGGCCTCCCAAAGTGCTGGGATTACAGGCGTGAGCCACTGAGCCCGGCCAATAAGTAACTTTTTAAAGCCTTTGGCATGCTTGGGAATATAAATATTCAAAACATAGTTGTTTTGTCTCTAAGTTGCCATCACTTTATGCTTGTAACATAACTTAGTCATTCGTATTAAAGTGACTGATTCAGATGTTCTGCATAGGAACAAAGGGACCAAGGTTCTACCAAAGACTGTAACCTGGGCAACGACTGTGAAGCAAGATCCGTTTTGTCCTTGAGGCAGACTGGAGAGCTGAGACCCTTCCAGTCTAAAAGTCTCCTAAGGCAGCCATGCAGCTCCTGGCCTTGGGGGAGAGGAGCTTTATTCTTTTACGGTCACGGACCTGCTGCCGCTTCACCTAGGGCACATCTAAGGATGAGTGGTCAGCAACGGCTCCAGGCTTGGGGACATGGCTGTGTATGTCTGTGGGGATCGAAGAGAGAGAATAGTTCTATTATTAATATGTCATCAGTCTCCAGCACGCCAAAGTGGCTCCCTTTGCAGAACTGCATGGTAGAGTAAGGCGGATAATCAGCTGCAACATGTCAGCATCTGAAGATCGGAAAGTGCTTTAATAAAGTGTTTGGATTCTTTTTTTTTTTTTTTTTGAGACGGAGTTTTGCTCTTGTTACCCAGGCTGGAGTGCAATGGCGTGATCTCGGCTCACTGCAACCTCCACCTCCTGGGTTCAGGCAATTCTCCTGCCTCAGCCTCCCAAGTAGCTGGGATTGCAGGCACGCACCACCATGCCCAGCTAATTTTTTGTATCTTTAGTAGAGACGGGGTTTCACCATTTTGACCAGGACAGTCTCAATCTCTTGACCTCGTGATCCACCCGCCTCAGCCTCCCAAAGTGCTGGGATTACAGGCTTGAGCCACCGCGCCCGGCCTAAGTGTTTGGATTCTTTACGGCTGGTCTGTCTTTGTTGAAATTCCATCAAGTGTGGCTCATAGGGAGGTGCTAGATCACTCAATTAAAATAATGAAATGTTAATTTAACTGCTTAAAAGTGATTTTCTTTTCTTTTTTATTGCTGATTGGCTTTTATTTTTCAGCAGTTCACGAGGACATTACAGTAGCCCAAGAGCACTCATGTTTGCTGTGGACTCTCTGCAAATGTGTCACCGACCTTCACGGTCAGCAGCTCAGCAGGACTGAGAAGGTACCCCCGAGACGCTGGTCAGCTCCTGCTGGGAAACCCTCTCCTGGGGGGAACCTAATGCACCCCAATGTTCCTTCATTAGATCTGGATTAACGGCAGCATCAGAAAAAGGCTCACAAAGCTGACAAAATGAGCAAAGAGAAACGTTGCTGGAGAAGAGTTTTATGAGGGAGACAGAGGTCTGTGCTCCCGCCGAGGCTCCGAGTCACTCTGATTTTGGGACCCTGGCTCCCCTCTCCCAGGCACCAGGCACTGTAGACTTCGTGATTTCTGAATTCCAAAGAGAAAGGAAATTCTAAACTTCCGGCTTGAAGAGCGCTTGAGAGTAAAGCTGTGGACGGATGCAGGGAGGACGTACAGGTCATGTGTTTTCCAGGTGTGGCTGTCCAGTAACCTCACATGGACAAGCTCAGGCTGGAGGTGTGTGTCACCCATGAGAAGAAGCACGCAGCCACGCAGTGTGACACCCTGGGAGAGACACCGCCGAAGAAGTCAGCTTTCCCCTTCCGTAACCGCACCTCTTCCTCAGCTGGGCGGCGCGGGACGTGGGATGAGGGGGCTTGCTTCTCTGTTGTGGGGTGCTCACCCAGGAGCTGCCGATCTGTATCAGGGGTGCTCGCCAGGAGCTGCCAACACCCTGCAGTCCTGCTGGCCTAGGGGCCTGATGCCTGACGGCTGTCAGGGGGCCAGAAGTATGAGGAATCTCAGCTGTGATTTTTCACATGTCTGGCTGGAGCTACTTGATTGAAGGCCATTAAGACCGGTCAGTTTTCGAGCTTGTGATTGTCACCAGCACAGTCCCTGAGGGACATTTGAGCCCTCAGAGGAAAACCCTTCAGAAGATGCAAACACTTTCTATATCGGCATGAGCTCAGCATTTTCCAAAAACTGAAAACCTTGTTCATTCCGGTGTCATTTATACCCATGGCATGTTCTGCAATTTCATAAGACATCAAGGTCAATTCCACCTCTTTTTTTCTTAAAGACTAATACATTTATTTGAGTCAAAGGTATTTTTTTTTTACTTCAAGTGTCAATATTGCTAAATGATCTCTTAGTGCCACCTACGAATTTCAAAGTGTAACTTAAACTCCTAATAGACACACATTTGTTGTTTAACAAACCGTTTCAAGCAGTGTAACTTCAGTCTGTAGGCACTTCTTAAAGGAGGTGACTGTGTCAAGGGGTTTCATTCCAGTAAAACTCCGGAAGTCTCACCCCGCGGAATAATTTCATAAATTAGGTCAAAATGTGAAGGAAAAACCCAGTGAGAGGGAAAAAGGTGACTATGAATGTGACTTCAAGGCAAATAAGTACAAAAAAAGAAAACAGCTGTCAGACTAGTAGGTGCTAGTACCTAACACAATGTATTTGGGTTGGAGATCCGACATTTAATGTGTATTTTTGATTATTTTTAGGCGAATGACTATAGAGAATTATATACCAAGTTTTACAGCAAATTATATATTAAACCAGGTAAATCTTAAGGGTTCTTTCAACAGCTTACATGCATATATCACATTTTCCCTTCAGACTTGATCGCTTCCCCCCCCAGAACGGTTCATGGTGAAATTCCAGGCTGTACTGGGCAGGACGTGAGCTGCGTGGAGGAGGCTTAGTGCGGGATTGCCACTGTGAATGAGGTGGCTTTGTGGTCCCTGGTGGGATTACTTCCTGCAGCCCACAGCATCCATGCCACGTTCCTGTGCATCCAGGAGGGAGGCACATTTGGCAAGCCGGGCTTCAGGGGAACCAAGTCCCGGCTGGAGTCTGTCCTGGCTGGACGGAAATTTCATCAGTGACCTGGCTCCATCTGTCATCGAGGGTGTGAGTGACCTCCAGGGCCAGCACCTTTAGCGGTCACCACTCACTCAATGCTTTTCCTGAGCTGTGAAAACATTTGCTGTAACTCTGTGGTGCGGTGATATTCCCAGATCAGTCCATTTCCAGCCATTGCATTGCAGGCGCCTTCAACAACTGCTCTCATGGAAAAGGCACACTGGACTGTTTATGACATTCTGTGGTCAACGCCACGGCCAGGAGCCAGGAGTCCGATGCTGAGGAGTAGCTGAGGGTGACAGTCGCCGTAACTCTTACGATGCCCGGCTGTGGGCAGCGTGCAAGGAGTCTGACAAGTGCTGCCTTTCAAACCAAAACAACCCTCCCAGGTGGGTATTCTTCCCAGTTACACATGGGAAAAGGGAAGGCTCTGAGGATGAAGCAGGTCACGGAAGTGACTCGGGCGGGGAAGGGAGCCACCAACCCTCCGGTCACGGGAGGGCTCAGCAGAGGCTCAAGGAAGAGGAAAGGAGGTGGGCATGACATCTGCGAGCCCAGCCGATGCCTGTAGTAGCCAGGTGGACCTGGGAAGATGCAGACCACAGGTTTGGCTTCCATGTGTGACCGGAGGGAGTCCATGAGTGTCCACGTCTGTGAGCGGGAACAACACAAATGAGTGGCTGCAGGCAGGGCACAGCATGCCGCCTCCCGGAAACCTCTGGAGGCAGAAGCAGCCCCCGTCTCCAATCCTGGGCTCCCCCAGGTGAGGAGGGACCCCTGCACTGTCAGACAGGAGGGGCTGAAGCCAGCCTGTCTTCCTGCTGGACATGATTCTGTGTGGCCTCTGCCACCTGCGCTCAGGGCGGTTCTGCCCCAACAAGGCGTTCTGATGTCTGCTGGGTCCCTGTTGCTTAAAGAGGAGTGTGACTGATTGTCTAACTCATGTTCTCTCCCTCTCTCTCATAATTATAAACACAGTGGTAAGAGTCTGGCAGTCCTCATCCACACTCATATGGCTACCTGATTCATGATACAGGCACTGGTGCAGTTCACTGGGTAAAGGATGGTTCTGAATAAATTAAATATCATATACATACGCTTTCACACACACATCTATATATATATACACACACACACCTCTATAAATACAGACCTCTGTCTTTATTACAGAAACAGACACACACACACACACACACACTCCTACCTATACAGGCCTCTATATATACATGCACACCTATAGATATTCTCAATGAAGGGTCAAGCTCTATAAAATAGTTGAAGAGATTTATTCTGAGCAAATTATGAGTGACCAATGCACAGTCCTCAGCAGATCCTGGGAACATGTGTCCAAGGTGGTTGAGGCACAGCTTAGTTTTCGTACATTTTAGGGAGAAATGAGACATCAATCAAAGACATGTAAAATGGACAGTGGTTCAGTCCAGAAAGGCAGGACAACTGGAAGCCAGGCTTCCAGGTCAAAAGTAGATTCAAAAATTTTCTAACTGGCAATTTTTTGAAAGAGTTAAGTTATTGTCTAAGGACTTAGGAATGTGTGTGTGGAGACACGGGGTTGTTGTGGACACCAAGGTTTCATCTTGCAGGTGAAGTCTCCAGTCAGCAGGGTTGAGAGAGAATCGATTGCAAATGTTTGTTCTCAGAGTTAACAAGTCTGTTCCAGCAGTAATTCCCAAATGGAGGGGGTGTAATGAGGTACGTCTGACCACCCTCTTCCCATCATGCTCTGAATTAGTTTTTCAGGTTAGCTTTGGAACGCCCTTGCTGAGATGAGAGGTCAATTTAGATGACCAGGGGACTAGAATTTAATTTTTGGTTTACAGTACAAACAAACACCCAGACACACACACACACACACACACACACACACACACCCAGACACACACACCTTGGTTGCCACCTTGTATGTTGCACAAAACATTAAATGAGATGGATCACAGATCTAAATGTGACATGCAAACAGTAATGTTTTCTGGAGAAAACACAAGAAAAATATCTTCACATCCTTCAGAGAAAGAATAATCTTAAACACAACAAAAGAAGTTTTCTTGACATGAAATAAGCAATTGGTAAATGGGACTTCATTAAAAATATAAACAACTTTTCTTTAAAAGACAGCATAGAGAGTGAAAAGGCCAATCTCAGCTGGGAGAAGATATTTGTAAAACATATTTCTCACTAAAGACATATTTAGAAAATATGAGCATCTATAAATCAAAAAAGACCCATAAAAATGGAAAAAATGTTTGAACTGGCACATCCCCAAAAAGCATCTCCAGGTGGCCAATGAATGTATTTTAAAAGTACTCAGGATAATTAGTCATCAGGAAAATGTAAAGTTAAACCACAGGAAAGGCCACATTCCCCTCAAGAAGGGCTAATGAAAGGGCTCACAGTGAAGGGATTGGTGAGGGCTGTGGGGCTCCTGGGAATGCAGACTGGAGCAGCCACTGGCAGCACTGACCAGTGCTGAGCAGAGAGGCCCATGCCTACCCTGGCTACCTCAGCAAGCCAGGAGCAACTAAAGTCCCACGGTGAGTAGAGGTGAAGCCAGGCCCAGTAATTACTGTTTAACTTCCTTCCTGGAAAAGCCAGCTCAGGAAAACCCAGCTGTGGTGATGAAGATCAAAACAGTGGTCACCTCTGGGGAGGCCTCAAAATCTGGGAGGGGCCAGAAGGCAGCCTCTGGGGTGTAAAGTCCTCCATCTGCATCTGGGGGTGCAGGTCCTTGGGAGACTCGGCTACCTGTGCCTCCAGATTCACCCCCAGCCCTGAGTAAGTTGTACCCCAATTTAGCAGTAGGAATCCACTCACAGCCACTATGGTGGTGATGGATTCTATCCACTGTGCCACTTTTGTGAGACACAGTACTTTACTGCAGTAATGGCGGTCATGGATTCTATCCACTGTGCCACTTTTGTGAGACACAGTACTTTAGTGCAGTAATGGCGGTCATGGATTCTATCCACTGTGCCACTTCTGTGAGACACAGTACTTTACTGCAGTAATGGCGGTCATGGATTCTATCCACTGTGCCACTTTTGTGAGACACAGTACTTCACTGCAGTAACGGCGGTCATGGATTCTATCCACATGCCACTTTTGCGATACACAGTACTTCACTGCAGTAGTTCCTCAGATCAAAACTCAATTTTTGTCTGTTTGTTTGTTTTAGAGATGAGGTCTTGCCTTGTTGCCCAGGCTGGTCTTGAGCTCCTGGGCTCAAGTGATTCCCCAACTTCAGTGTCCCAAAGTGCTGGGATTACAGACATGAGCCACCATGCCCAGCAGGAAATAATGCAATTTTTCAAAGATAAATTACACCTCATCAAGAATCAAGACTCACAGAATCTTTGAAGAAAGGGACTTCAAAGGTAGACATCATTTACATAAACAAAGGTAGACATCATTTACATAAACAGTTGCTGACTTTGAAGCGTTATTGCTCCCAAAGTATTTCTGCTGCCATGATTTCACCTCAGCCTCATGTCAACTCTGTGAACAAGCATCACTATCTTTGCCATTTTCCAGATGCAGAGAATTGGAGCATCAAAGACATGAATTCTAAGCAGCTTATAACCGGCAGAGTGGTGGCCAGAGTTTTGTGTTCTATTTCAAAACGGGATGGCTTTTCCATTATGCAAGGGAGTGTGAGCACTTTCTCAGGAACACACAGAGAAGTTCTTATCACATACATCACATATACATAATCAATATCACATATAGCAACATAAAACTGAAGGTAAATTCTACATAAAGTATCTAGGTGAATTAATAATATTTATCATATAAATATTATACTATCTTACAGTATATCACATATGTTTGTAGTTATGCATAATCACATGTAATACACTAACATTGCATGTGATAAGACATTCCACTGATTTAGACTACAGAGCAAACAGTGGCTTGTGGCTCCTTTGATTTCTAGATATTGTGTCACACAGATCTCCACAATGACCCCACTGCCTCTGGAGGACTGGCCATGAGTGATTCCACCCTGACTGCAGCTGTTTCCAGCAGCTAAGAGGCTGCTGTTCTTCAGTAGCTCTCCCCCACTTCATCTGTATTGGTCTGTTGTCATGCTGCTGATAAAGACGAACCCAAGACTGGGAAGAAAAGAGGTTTAATGGACTTAGGGTTCCCTGTGGCTGCGGAGGCCTCACAATCATGGTGGAAGGCAAAGAGGAGCAGGTCACATCTTACATGGATGGCAGAGGGCAGAAAGAGAGCATGTGCAGGGGAACTCCCCCTTATAAAACTGTCGGATCTCATGAGACTTAGTATCATAAGAACAGCACAGGAAAGACCTGCCCCCATGATTCAATTACCTCCCACCAGGCCCCTCCCACAAACCCATGGGAATTCAAATGAGATTTGGGTGGGGACACAGACAGCTATATCACCATCCAAACCTGGAGCACTTGATTTTTAAAGTAGAATTTATCTTATCTCTAGGCTGATGCCAAGCACACACTGAAAGCCAAATTTCTGCAGGATAGTCTCAGGCCCTGGGGATTCTGTTCTCTGCCAGTGCTGGCTGGATGCTTCTCACAAGGGGAACCTGCTAGCGACATGAGCCTGGCCCGGCCCAGACCCACCTCCTAGCCCCCAACTCCTGGTCTTCCATAAAAACACACAGGTGGGGAACAGCAGCCTCAGCTGTCTGGGAGTGTAGGAGAGTCGAGAACCCAGATCTGAGGCCAGGATGATGAAGAGGTTTCCACAGGTTGGTAACAGAAACAGTAAGAAGCTGGAAATCCTTCAAATGACAGCAGCAAAACACCTTCCTCCCAAATTCACGATTATCAACAGCTTTCCTAATAGCTTCAGCTTTAGACTTAGAGAGTAAAAACTTTTTTAAAGGACAAGTTTGCTGTGTGTGCACACACACTCATGTGTTAAAAAAATAGGGGCTTATACAGAGACCTGATAATTTCCTTTAGGGCAAAGTGAAAAGAAAAAAAGTCTCAAAATTTATAAGGAGGCTGCTCCATTCTCTTCTGACATGGTAGCTCCTGCGGCACTGACCACACCACACAAACAAGAAGGAGCCTGCCCCAGTCCCTTCCGACACGGTAGCTCCTGTGGCACTGACCACACCATACAAACAAGAAGGAGCCTGCCCCAGTCCCTTCCGACATGGTAGCTCCTGTGGCACTCACCACGTTATACAAACAAGAAGGAGCCTGCCCCATTTCCTTCCAACCTGGTAGCTCCTGTGGCACTGACCACACCATACAAACAAGAAGGAGCCTGCCCCAGTCCCTTCCGACATGGTAGCTCCTGCAGCACTGACCACAGCATACAAACAAAAAGTCCCAGTGAAATGGTGAAAAAAATCATTTTTTCCCACTACTTACTAAGCAAATTTATGTGATATGTCCTTAGGAAAATACCAACAAAGGAAAAACCAGCCTTAGAAACCCATCGTCCATTTGTGACATGTGTATATCACACCATAAAGCAAGAAAACTAGTAGAAATGAATGAGGTTTAAAAATCCACCATTCATACATTTAAAATTTTAAAAGTTAACTCCAGGTGACATTTGTCTTAAAGACGTCATTGCAGCCCACACCCAAAGGTCACTTGGAAACACAGCACAGTGGCGGCAGTGGCTGGGCAGGACCAGAAATGACCTTTAGGAAGCAACAGGAGAGCAGGAAAAGCAAACTCTGCATCCAAGTCAGACCCAGAAGAAAGGCAGTGACAAAATGAAATCCCAACGCGATAAGAAAGAAACGTGGGTGACATTTTAGACAATAAAAGGGAAACACTAAATCGTGGAAATGATTAATATGAGATTTAATTATTCAGAACCTTTTGAGGAGTGTTGACCATTGATGAGCGTCACACATAAAAATCCTAACTCACTGCAGATGACCAATGTGCTCTTCACAATCGGAAGAAAAATGCATCATCTGACCCAAACGATACAGAAGCAAAGCCTAGTCACCAGAGTTAATCAAAAGGAATACACACTCTCTAAGTTAAAAATGATGTGTCAGAAACAGTATCTGCCTTAATTCTTTAATCCCATACGTGCAAAGCCAAAGCAAACCTAAACCAAGCCAATGGGAAACACGTTCACTGGAAGTTGCAAGGACGATTCTAAAATGTATTCGGATTTTTAGGATCAAGTAAAGAAGCCCATGTAGTCATAGGTCCTATAAGACACACTCCAACAGGACAGCTATGTGGTGACGTGCTGAGAACATTGCCTGGGGACCTCCTGCACAGAGTCCCCTGAGGTAGCCGGCATACTAGTCACGAAATGATAAATAGAAACACAACCAAACCCAGGCCAGGGAGCTGCCGTTATGTGAGGGCAGGATCACAGTCTGCCTGGGTGCCCAGAGGGGCCAGGGCACCTCCCCCGGGGCAGGAAGGGTCCTAGTTAGTCCTTGGGTGCCCGGAGAGGCCAGGGTACCTCCCCCGGGGCAGGAAGGGCCCTAGTTAGTCCTCGGGTGCCCGGAGAGGCCAGGGCACCTCCCCGGGGGCAGGAAGGGTCCTAGTGAGTTTGAACCAGCCCAGGCAAGGCTGGGAAGGTGTGGGTGGGCAGGGGCTGGTCACTGAGAGGGACGCTGAAGAAGTTTAGGAGGCCACTGGAGAGGAACTTAGCAATTTAGTGAGCATGGGGGAAGTTCTTGGAACTCAGGGCTGACAAAGGCAAAAGATAGGACAGGGGGAGGCAGAGAGGCACGCATGCCTTTGGGGTGGTTTTGGGCACAGGTGCAGAAGAGAGGGCACTCTTCAAGGCAGGGGCCATCCAGAGGCTAAGGTGAGAGACCACCACCCAGATGGGTGGCGAGGAACTCATGGTGGGGTATCAGGGGGTCTCTGTGTCTGCTGATTACTCGGCAACATGGTGAGGTAGAGGGGGAGTCTCTGGGCAGGCAACTGCGGAGGCAGCAGTGACCTGGGGTCTGATGACAGGGAGGCTGTGTCTTACCAATGCTAGGAGAGATTTTGTGGAAGCTGCAAAGAGGTAGGCTCCAGGTGGCTTAAAGTCTGCTCGTTTGGGCTATTTTTTATCTCAATTGGCCATGTATAAATTTGAGCTTGGTCCTGGTGGGTTCTGGCACTAACAGGTCTCAGCTCTGCAGAGAAAAAATGAACCACCCAAGACTTGCCAATGCCATCTGCTGTGAGACATGTTAACACTGCCTGCTGTTTAAGACATGCCAGAGGGGTTGATCACATTCAGGAAGTATGAAGACTCCCTGATTCTTAAGATAATTGTGCTTAGAAATGCAGAATTCAGTGTCTTACATTTCTTTAATAAAATCAGAAGTATGTGGAAGAGAAAAGCAAACAGCATCCGAAACCCATTCAGAGAGCAGCCCCACCCCATACCTTCAACACCACAGTCCCCAGGGGTCCCCCAGCCTCACGCACCTGCAGGTTAGAGCCCGCTTTGCCCTGCCAAAGACCTTGCTCCTCCCCATGCAGTCCAAGCCATCTTCACTCTGGTCTCTGGCTCAACAGTGCACCTGCCTCATCCCCTCCTCCACTCTGGCCCTCCGGACCCACCCCTCCTCCACTCAGCCCATTCCCTCCAACCCTACCCCTCCTCTACCCAGCTCAATCCCTCCAACCCCACGCCTCCTCGGCCCAGCCCAGTCCCTCCAGCCCCACCCCTCCTCCACCCAGCCCATTCCCTCCAACCCCACGCCTCCTCTACCCAGCTCAATCCCTCCAACCCCACGCCTCCTCTACCCAGCTCAATCCCTCCAACCCCACGCCTCCTCCACCCAGCCTAGTCCCTCCAGCCCCACCCCTCCTCCACCCAGCCTAGTCCCTCCAGCCCCACCCCTCCTCCACTGGGGCCTGGTCTCTCCAGCCGTGCATCCCAGCAGCCATCTCAGTGTCCTGTACTCCCAGGCATCACCTCCTTCTGTGCATCCTTTGTCTATACCTGTGTCTTCCACTGAGCTCTGCGGACAGGAGACGTGCCATCTCCAGCTCTGAGCCCGCTTTCCCGGGTAAGCACAGACATCCCAGGCTTCGGGGCAGGAGGGGTGGACACCAGGCTCCTGTGTGGTCCGCAGTCAGCACAGGCTGTCTCTTACAGTTGGGGCTCCATGGTCCTAAGATCTGGTCCTTAGAGGGGGCCAGGTTATACGTTCCTGCCTGGGGTCTTTACACTCAAACTCTTACTGCTCAGAGAATGGAACGAACTGCCCTCTGATCGGTGGTGATTCTGGTTTTCAAATCCAGGGCCATCGTTACAAAGCCGCTGTTCTTAACCACCATCAAACACCCAGGACTCCGACTCCCGTTCATTGTCCCAAAGCCCCTGCACTCTGTCTCAGGACACTGCCGGTCCAGGCCAGGGCTCTGCCTGGGTCCTGCTGATTCCTCTCTCAGGGGAGGGGGATGTTTTCCTTCTGACCTCAGCACACCCAGCAGCCAGGAGCGGGAATCGCCTCGAGGAGCTCTTCCATGCTAAGCAACTTCGCTGTGTGCGTCGGTGAACGCCAAGCCTGCAGTCACCCTGGTGCCGCAAGATTCTGACAAAGCTTCTAGGTGATCCCAGGGTGCACTGCTTCCTGAGACCCCACAGGCGCCGCAACCCCGCCTGCTGTCCCCCCGCCCCTGTGTGTGCCAAAGGCTGTGTGTTTCAGCCCAAATATGTCCAGCTCTTTCCCGCCTTTGCAAAGCCATCTCCACTACTCTGTGGGCCACTTGGGAAATCCCCACTCATCCTTTAAGATTTGCCTCAATCCCATATCACCACCTTCAGAAAACCATTCTGAACCCCAGACTGAATCCCACGGCTCTGCGTGTGGCCAGAGCTCCTGTCCACCTGCTGCTACCTTGGACCCAGCGAGGTGGGCGGATCTGAGCTCACTCCGAGTGCAGTGGGGACGGAGGGAGGGCGTAGGGAAGGAGGGCGCTGAGATGGGTGGGCCATGACAGGGAGTGTGAACGATGGAAGCAAGAGTTACATCAGGAGAACCAGGGAGGGGACCGCTGCATGGTGGCAGCTGGATGATTATTTCGGCTTCAGCTAAGGTGGCAAGAGGACTCATTTTGGAGGTAAAAGGGAGTCTTGGGGTTGCATTGGAGATGACCGGTAGGGGAGTTAGTGGAATCAAGGACGGCGCTTAAGCATGTGGCTTGAGCTATTAGGCGAACGGCGGTGGAATTTGTAGGTTTTGGAAGTTAAGTGAACGGCGGTGGCATTTATGGGTTTAGGAAGTCCCCCTGTAAGCCTCTACATGGATGGGGCATTGCGGCTGGAATGACTGCCGCTCGGCACACTGCTGAGGCACCCCACCGAGGCACCCCCACGCCTGTGTGGGGCGGCGGCGGGGAGTTCAAGGGCAGGAATCGGGCACTCAGGGCCGGGTGCGGATCCACCCGTGGATGGAGAGACTCCTGCATGATGGCATCTAGTCATGTTCAGAGCCAACGGCCACAAGAAGGTTAGGAAAATCACAATACCTGTTGTTGCACGCTCCTGTGATGAGTCTGTATTTGTTGGCCAGGCAAGTGTTTGGGCATTTTGGTGGCAGCATGTACGGCAGGCATCCGGACATGTTTGCAACGATGCTTAGCAGATCTTCTGATAAAGCATCTGCGAAAAACAGGAAACCATGAATTCTGCGCCTGGAATCACAAATCCACCTAACAAATATTCTACCGCAGTCTTAAAAGTGGTTCCAGCATTGAATTTGGGGTTCATATGTAACTGGGGTCACCGTTTTTGAAAAAATTCTGCTTTCTCCCTTTATATCAAGTGCTCACTCATTTAATTCTCTTGAGCTACCTTATTGCTAGAAACCTGGGGTTTTTTAAATTTTATTTTGCCCTGTGATCTTTCAGAAAAGCAATCTAAGAGCTCTCAGCCCACAGGGGCATAAGCCAGCAAATAACTTTGCAGCTCCCATCAGCTGTCACTGAGCATGTCTCCCGGGCTCATTCATTGCAATTGCACAGCAGGCACATGTGCCTAGTGATGGCCCCAGTGCTTTAGAAGAGAGCAAACAGCAGAATTCATCCTGTACCCCAATGTAGAAAAGCCTTGTCTTGATGAAGATGGTGCACTTATCTATCAAAGCTTTCATTTCTCCTTTGTATTGATTTTTGGTTCCCTTGTAAATCTTTCCAGATGAGATGAGAGCCCAGAAAACAATTTCCTGGTTTTTATGTTGTTTGGTTTTTTGTTCTTCAACAAATGAAAGTGAGAGTGGTTTTGTTGTCCGTTAGGTGATCATCGATGACTTCTCCAAGATGCTTTATATAAATCTCTGATTAACTGGATGCCAGTGAAATTGAGATATTCAATAGAAAGCAATGCCAGGAAGGGATGCATTACATTTTCAGATATGAGAGAGACAAACAAGTCTTCCGGTCCTGATGCTCACTAGCAATGTGGGGACCGTCAGATGAACCCTGGGGATGCAGGGAGCGTTCCGTTAGGGGAGGACCAGCCTTCCTCGAAAAGCCGAGCACAGGTTCTTCACGACAGGGAAGTCCTTGAGCAGGTGCTTGCAGACAACAAATGTGCAATAGAAAAGAACCACTGGGTCACAGTCACCTAATGGGAGTAACATGAAGAACAGTCTAGAAGGAGAGGCGCTGCCATTTCTTGGAGTCAGTGCTTGGTGATGAAGTAACCAGAAGTAAAACGGGGAAGCTTTCTACGTCCCTCACATTCTGAATTTTCTAGATCGGCTATGCTTACCACGGAAATCACTTCAAAGCATTCTAGACTGTGGAGTCCTTAAGTTCTACATGGTGGCCTGCTCCCCGAAACATCTGTCTCTGCAGACCCAGCAACGGGCAGGTGTCCCTAAAACACGGACCGAAAGACCCACATCTTCTGACGCCAGGAGCTGCCATTTCGACAGGAGGCCTGGTGGGACCTGTGACAGGACTGCGGCCCAAAGTCCTCGAAAGCATCGTTCAGCCACATGTTTGAAAGAAAAGGCATTTCACATGATCTAAGGTTGCCGTGAAATTAATCAAACTTCACTGCTAAGTTTAGGATTTGAGAATTCTGGTTAGCACTGGTTTAGCCAAGTTTGTCTTATTCTAAAAGCGAAGTAAACCACCACTGAACTGATTCATAGCTAGTTAGAAGGAAGAACTCAGAGGCCAAGTAGCTCATGACACTGCACAGAAAATAATCTTGATAAATTAATTAAAAAGACACTTCGCTTCCTTGCGCCCCATCTCGGGAACCACACATATGCCTTTTGACTCCCTGTGTTACCAGCTCAGTATCTTATGCCCACAGAGTGCTTTATAAAGAGGTAAGGAGATGCTGACATTTGCTCCTGGCTTATGTGCCGGCCTTCTGAGAGCCATCAGAGCGAGCGGTGCTACTGTCCCCACCTTAGAGATGTGTAGATTGGCTCTCCACGGTCCTGGGGAGCTCCGCTAAGGCAACAGCAGCTCAGTGGGAAGGTGAGGCTTCCTGCAACATGCTGCCTCACACGGCAAGTCCTCTCGTTGAAGAGGGTTTATGAAGGAGCTTGCCAAGTTTTAACTAGGAGGACGGCTATGGGAGCATTCCTAAATTATTTTGTACCATAAAATGGATATTTAGCTTATCAAGCTAATTTTCAAATTTGATTTGAATAAGAGAGAAACAGCTATTTTCCAGAATAACAAAAATAAGATATGCAGACTGTTTGGTAAGCATTTTTTAAAATTCCAGCTTTTGTGCTTTGAAAGAGCTGGAGTCATAGCCTGCTCAGCCTCAGTGAAAAACACGCTCTGAACAAGCAAGCCCTGGACAAAGTCACGATGTCCTCCCTCAGGAGTGCCCTTCTAGCGCAGAGGTAGGCACGAATTACGGTGTTGTGCTGTGACTGCTGAGTTTTGGGGAGAGGTGCACGCATTACCAGTGCGGTGCTGTGACTGCTGAATTTTGGGGAGAGGTGCATGCATTACCGGTGGGGTGCTGTGACTGCTGGGTTTTGGGGAGCACACATTACCGGGGGGGTGCTGTGACTGCTGGGTTTTGGGGAGAGGTGCATGCATTACCGGTGGGGTGCTGTGACTGCTGGGTTTTGGGGAGCACACATTACCGGTGGGGTGCTGTGACCGCTGGGTTTTGGGGAGAGGTGCGTGCATTACTGGTGGGGTGCTGTGACTGCTGAGTTTTGGAGAGAGGTGCACGCATTACCGGTGGGGTGCTGTGACTGCTGGGTTTTGGGGAGCACACATTACCAGTGGGGTGCTGTGAATGCTGGGTTTTGGGGAGCACACATTACCGGTGGGGTGCTGTGACT
>CM052654.1:140828020-140843523 GCA_028533165.1 Leontopithecus rosalia
CCTACTGTGCCTGCTTAGCACCTGCCCCCCACTGGCACCTGCCCCCACCACACTTCCCCCACCACATCTGCCTCCCACAGCACCTGCCCCTGACCACACCTGTCCCCACCACACCTGCCCCCTACCCTAGGTGTCTACCATCCCTCTGTTTCCATGAGTTCAACATTTTAAAAATTCCATATAGGAGGGAGATCATGAAGTATTTATCTTTTGGTGCCGTGTGTGTGTGTGTGTGTGTGTGTGTGTGTGTGTGTGTACTGTTTGCTTTTTGTGTTTTTAAATTTATAAGTTTATATTTTAAGAGAACAACATGGACGGGAAGAGGAGACTCAGGGGCCTCATGACCCCCGAGGGCGCAGGCTGCACAGTGCCAGGACTGGATCCTGGAGCAGGAAAGGACGCAGATGGAAACGCTGGTGACACCGGAATGAGCCCTGAGACGTCGTCAGCAGCCTTGGATCTGCGTCCACGTCCTGGTTCTGGTGGCAGTGCTGTGGCCATGCAGGGTCTCAACACTGACCATGTGGGTGAAATGTGTTTGGGAGCCCTGTGTTACCTTCCAACTCTTATTAGAGCTCAAGTCATTTTAAAACAAACACATTTTGAAAATAAAATGCTGTACTTCAAACTTCATTAAATTCCCCTGTAAAATTTGAAAAATTATCCATCTTTGTTCAAACTCAGGTAGGTTATTTGCCAGTTTATACAAGTCAGATAAAACCAAAGACAAATGTAGGAGGCATTTCGTGAATTGAAATTTAAGAATAAACATGGATCTCCCTCACACCCCAATAAACTCCCCAGACAGCAGGAACCATTTGAATGTCCCTGCTGTTTCTGAGTAGAAGTGGGAGCCTGGGCTCTGGGGACCACACTCTGTCCCCTGGGCGAGGCTCCTGTCAGGCTGTGAGCACCAGACCTTGTGGTTCCTGGAGCCTCCTATTTAAGGAAACAGGTTCTTCACACAATGAGGCCTCTGAATACAATGTGGCAGGTTCAGCTTGGCTGCAACTGAAGATACACGGGCGAGTTCCTGCACTGCTGGAAAAGCTGGCTGTGTGGGGCCAAGACCGGTGCTAATACGGCTGTGCATTCACTTGAAGGGACTGGTTTCCAGGGCACTGCTGACAATGAGTCACTTCTCCAGGTGACTCTAGAACCTGCCGAGGGACACGATGCCCTTCCCCTGTGCCTCGTGTTTCTATAAGCTAATGACGTGAAACGTCTCCTGACCAGGGACCCATGCCAGCAGGGGTGACGTATGCCGGCAAAGAGCCATCTTCTCACCACAGGTCAACTTTCCTGACCTTTAGACGTTTCAGCCACATCTTTCTAAAAGTGGAGAAGTCACTTTGGGAGGCCGAGGCGGGTGGATCACGAGGTCAAGAGATCGAGACCATCCTGGTCAACATGGTGAAATCCCGTCTCTACTAAAAATACAAAAAATTAGCTGGACATGGTGGCATGTGCCTGTAATCCCAGCTACTTGGGAGGCTGAGGCAGGAGAATTGCCTGAACCCAGGAGGCGGAGGTTGCGGTGAGCCGAGATCGTGCCATTGCACTCCAGCCTGGGTAACAAGAGCGAAACTCCGTCTCAAAAAAAAAAAAAAGTGGAGAAGTGGCTCTAACTTCAACATCACACTCTTCAGAAGAAGGAAGACTGGACAGAACCAGGTGTTAAATTGCTGATGGATGCAGCGTTGAAAAGTTGCTTTTCCCTAGACTTGCATTTCCCCATGTCCCTCCTCATTCCATATTGTGGGGAATGTATTAATAGGACGACTGGAACACCAGAAGTTTTTTATGTCATAAAATCAATGCTGTGCTTTTGAATTGTGGTGACACCAACCCACCGCATACTCTCCTTGAGCACAAGGGATTGTAGGGGGTCCCTGTGGCTCTTCCGCCACTGCTGTTGCAGGCAGAGTGACCTCACATGCCCACCCACTTGCAGGAGCACATGCTTAACTACACATCATTTTTGAGTTTCAGTTTCTTCATGACCTATGCAGTACAGTCTCCTGTAAACCTCCGTGCCGCTAATTACCAACCCACCCAGGCAGCTAAGCTCACTGGCTCAGGGTTAATCAGGAGCCCATGCATAACTCCTTGAACGTCAGTGCTTCCAAGGCAGGGTGCCTGTGCCCTCCACAAATGAAAACAGAAAGCAGGTGTGATTCGCTGGGCAGCACAGAGGGCAGATCAGGACCACGGCTGACTGCTTCACAGGGAGAGGAGCTGATCACAGCAGGGACCTGAGAGCTCTCATCTCAGTCATTAACTTAGCAAAGCGCTCTAACTGGCCATGTGCATCCACGTGGTCTCAGCTATCAGCCCAACTCTCATAAACAGCATCCAGCCCCAGGGGGTCTGCACCAGGGGCCGAGGGGTCCCGAACATCCGTGATGACTCTGGCGTCAGAAGGCCCAGGCCATGCTCAAGCCCCTTTCGGCTGCTCCATGAAGTGTGAAGAGTCCCTGGTTCCTCTCAAGAGCCTTCTGGCAGTTTCCAAACTACCTGTCAGTCCATATCACATTCCTTTAAGGAGGATTCAGAATAGCACCAGATCAAGAATGCCTTACAATAAAAGATGGAATCCCAGATCTGAATTCTTTGCATTTGTGTAGAAATCTTCTAAGTTTTAATACAATTTTTCTTTACAGTGTAATGTTGAAGATGGGGGTTTCATAGAAATAAAATCTTCCTTGATGTAAGCAATAATGATAATCATATGATTATTCATATTTTAGGGAATTTAAATTGCCACAAGGGATAACTGAAAGTGAGTGATTGTTAAGAGGATATTGTACTCATCTGATTGATTAAATATTCTGATAGCTTCAATTCTATATCGTGTATTAAGAATACTGGTATTTGGTGACTTATGAACAAATAACTCTGTGACTTTTCTGAAATGCCTGCATCATCTCACAACCTGCTAAAGGACAAGGAAAGGGGGCAGTTTGGAAGACTTGTTAGAAATAAATGTGTTGTTTCTAAAAAGAAATGAAATGAAGCATTTGGCTTTTGTTAAAGTGACAAATACACAAAGGACCCATCCGCTTGGTCAATCTGAGAAACGATTCAAGAGCTGCACTTTTGAAATTTGACTCCTCAGTTCTCAGCTGTCTCCACAAGCCCCATAATGCACAGGTTTACTCAATGTTCTGATAGAACATTCCACAATCGCCAGTAATGAGCATGAGGTTCTAGCACTTTCCTCAGGTTCAGGTCTTGGTTCATTTTTGGACTCAGTGGTGTTTGGAAAGATGCTTTGCTGACTTGAGTGTATTTCTCAGGGTATTTGGAAGGTCACGGCACACATATGATTGGTCCATATTAACATCAGCAGAAACGAAAGCCCCGGACGGAAAACCCGGTGGCCACGTTACCTTGAAGTCTGCGCGTCCGAGTTGCTGTATCTTCCTATGAGGCCTGCAGTCACAGCACCCATCGCTCACCTTCCCTCAGTTCTCCATCAGTGTCCAGTGCCCGTGTCTGCCTCTCAACCTCCATCTGCAGCGAAATGAGTTTTTCATTGTCCTGCACATGATGCACTCAGGAAAGCATGTGGTGAGGGGTAAAGACACACTCATGTTCCCTGCAGTCTGTGATCTTTACAGTAATGATCTGATCAAAACAGGATACTGCCTTTGAAAAACGTCCCAAGGTGCAAGCTCATCTCAGCTCATCTCATTCCAAACCCCTGGCCTCTCCCCTGGTGTTCACCTTCCACTTGCTAATGGCAGAATGGGAGCTTGTATTCACGTTACTGAAAGGGAAATGACTCTACTCCTTGCACTGGGTCTCTGGGTGGGGGGATATTCTGAATGGCATTTGGCCCTTTGTTTCACAGCGTGGTGACCCTCCAGTGAGATTCACAGACAGGAAGATGCCCTCAGGCTGACGAGCTCTTTAAAACACAAGCCAGCAAGAGCACATCACAGGCCCAGGGCCGTGTCATGATCAGGGGCGGCGGAGCTCCGAGCCAGGCATGGCAGGTCCAAGCCAGACCATGTCTGGAAGCAGAGAAGGACCTGGTTGGTGGACATTACCCACACGGATAATAGGATTGCTAAGCTAAGTTCTTTGTGTCTCAAAATAGGTAGTCACAAAAATATAGCAAAATGTAACACGGTTTCCCTAGGAAAATAAGTTTTTTAAAAAATGGTACTTTTCTAAGCCCAAGACTTCAATTAGGTTCAAAATCATCAGTTTCTGTAAAAAGCTGTGGGATCTACACACATTAGAGTACATGGTTTCCCTCACCAGGTGGAAATCCCTAGTCTGAGTGGTGAAGGTCGGTGAACACACTTGGGTGTTTTCTAGAGGACGATGTGAATATTGCCAAATGCTCCCAACCTGCAGGAACAAAGTTTCCCCAGAAAATGATGCAACGTGCTTTCCTGTTTAGTAAGACACAGAGATTTCAACAGGGCGAACCAGCTAATTCGGTCAATTTAGGGAAACAACAAAACTAAACAAACAAAGGAATAACGTTGTTTTGACCAATCATGGTTTGAAAGGATGCATGTTTTCTTTCTAGCTAGATTTGGGATTGTGTCGTGGTGATGGAGAAATAAAACAACACAGAGGTTTAAAAAGAAGCCTAATAATGTAGCCCAGTGGATATCACTTACATTGATTAAGTAAAATAAATGACTCATATTTCTTTTATTTCTTTTTGAATAAACCAAATAATTACTGAGAACTTCTTTAGGGTCAAGTTTTGTGCTTGACAAGCGTGAACATGAATAAGATGTTCTTCCTGACTTTATAAAGTTGTATTTGAGTTAGGAAGATAAAGAAGCAGATGATTTAGAATCTCGATGTATTTAAGTGTCTGCCTTTACTTTGGGTTTCTCTGTAACCCTCAGATGGGCTGCCCAGCTCCATTCTTCTGGATATGCAGGAGCTTATCTGGAAGTGACTGGGGGCAAGGCAGGGCAATGTGGCACCAGTGGGGACTCTCTTGACATTAGCCATGCATAGACAGTCTGGAATGCTTGGGGGACTCCGTCACCTTGTTCCACTAGAGGCCCAGATGGACAGCACCTGCTCTCCCTCCTCCCACCATTGTGAGGCAGAATTAAATTAAAGGTACTGCAGCAGTTCTGGGCTCTCCGTGACTCAGCTGTGAGGCCACAGTGGAGCCACAGCACAGGCCTCCTCAGCAGTGGCACCTCCACAGCAGTGGTACCTGCTGTGTCTCAGGATTATGGCAGGTGGCTGTGCTGTGCCCACAAAAATCTTGGAGATGAATCTGTGAGAACACAAAAGACAGCAACAACCTGACATAATGAGGAAATGTTCTGGGGGAGATAAAAGGTAGGTGGAAAGAAATCTGGGAAAGAGGGGTGAGTTCTGATTATGGATGAGTGAGTAGGTAAGTGGGAGAATAGATGGATGGATGGGTGAATGGATGGATGGTGGACGGGTGAATGGATGGATGAGTGGATGGGTAGATGATGAATGGGTGGATGGATGGGTGGATGAAGAATGGATGGATGGGTGGGGGTAGGTAAATGGGTGGATGGATGAGGAATGGATGAATGGATGAAAGGATGGATGGGTGGATGGGTGGATGGGTGGATGGATGGGTGGATGGGTGGATGATGAATGGGTGGATGGATGGGTGGATGAAGAATGGATGGATGAGTGGATGGATGGACGGGTGGATGGATGGACGGGTGGATGGGTAGATGATGGACGGGTGGATGGATGGACGAGTGGATGGATGGACGGGTGGATGGATGGATGGATAGATGGACGGGTGGATGGGTAGATGATGAATGGGTGGATTGATGGGTGGATGAAGAATGGATGGATGGGTGGGTAACAAATAGATGGATGGGGGTAGGTGAATGGGTGGATGATGAGTGGGTGGATGGATGAGGAATGGATGAATGGATGAATGGATGGATGGGTGGATGGGTGGATGGGTGGGTGTATGGATGAGTAGGTGGATGAAGAATGAATGTGTGTGTGACTATGTGGATGATGGATAGATAGATGAATGATGATTGAATGAGAGGATGGACAGATAGATGAATGGGTGAGTGGATGGATCAGTGAGCGGATGATGGATGGATGCCTGGGTGGATAATGAATAAATGGGTGGGTGGGTGGGTGATAAATGGATGGATAGGCCAATGATGATTGAATGGGTGGATGGGTGAATGGATAGGTGGGCGGGTAGCTGAATGGGCAGATGGATGGGTGGATGTCTCTGTGGGTGGGATGCATGGATGAGTGAATAAATGAATGGATGGCCGCATGGGTACAAGTGTGAATGGGTGGATGGATAAAGGAATGGATGAAATGAATAAATGAATGTCATTTAAATAACTGACTTAATTATTGTGACCGCAAACTGTAGAGAATAACCGGTGCTATAAAATTAATCTTGAAAAGTAAGAAAAAAGAACTAAATTGTAAACTACCTCGCTTTTTTTGTGATAAATTCAATAGAATGACTTCATAGAAAACCAATGCTGCAGCCCTCTAGAAAGAAAGAAGTGACGGTGTTTAAATTTCCTAGACGGCCATTGTTTCTGCACAGTTCTGGAGGCCGCGTTGACAGGGCTGCTTTGCTCTGAGCCTCCTCCCTGGCAGTTCATCTCCCCTGAATCTTCACATCCCTCTGTGGGTGTCTGTGTTCTGACCTCTGCTTATTATTAAGGACAACAGTTGTGTGGAACTGGGGCCAACCTTGATGGCCTTACCTTACCTTAATTCCCTCTGACAACCTTATCTCCAGGTACATCCCGAAATGCTGGGGGTGAGCCCTTCAACACAGGAATCTTGGGGACACAATTCAGCCCCAAACAGGCTGCAGTAAATGACAGCAGGAAACTCGCTCTCCCTGGGTGCCAGCAGCGGGGGCCTGTCTACTCCTCTCTGGGCACTGAAGATGTAGAATGGGCTATTGCATGAGCACAACTGGCTAAGGAGAATGCACTTCCTCCCTTGAGACAATGAGCGAGACAGGGGACAGGAATCTAAGGAGACCAGCTGGCAAGGTCTGCACATGTGCATTCCAGGTCTGTGTCTCAGCCCCTCCACTTCCAGTTTCAGAAGCACGCACAACACACGTTTTGCCTTTGGCACAATTTATGTTTGGCAGATCTATAGCTATTGGTAAAGTAGATTCTCCCTCCATGCCTAAGTCCATGCAAGATTGTGTACATCAAAGACTTAAAGTGGGAAGCATCTGAATCGGCGCAGGCTAGTTAACGATGCAGTAACAGACAACACCGCCCATTCCAAGCTCTGTCGAGGGGCTGTGCTCACCCTGACTGTGCAGGGTCCCAGGCTGCTGCAGCTTGGATGTTGCTGCTGCATACAGAGGGAGATTAGGTGGGCCCCGAGGTGCTCTGGCCACGCCACTCCCACTAGCGTACGCCACGTGGCAGTGCCACAGTGAAACATGAACCCACAGTGTGCTGGGAAGCCGGGAGACAGAGCCATCTGCAAGCAGCTCTCGGGGCTATCACAGAACCATGTCCTTCTAGAGCCTTGCTTAACAGAGAAGCATCCTGATGTTCACGTGTTAAGGGGGCATCTGCAGCCACAGCTGGTTCCAGAGAAGTCTGAGGGTCACCAGCTCACTGTTCCCCATCTCCCACCCAGTGTGTGACATTTTTGTGGGCACAGCCACCTGCCATAATCCTGAGGCACAGCAGGTACCACTGGATGTACTGAGTCCCCCAAGCATTGCCGGGCTGCCTGGGCATGGCTGGTGGGAAGCAGAGCCCGCACTGGTGCCACAGTGTCCTGCCCTGCACCCAGGTGTTTTCAAACAAGCTCCTGCTCACCCCGGAAGAATGGAGCTGGGCAGTCCCTCTGGGTTACAGAGGAACACAAAGTACAGGAAGACACTTAAATACACCCCTTAAAAGGGGCATAGGTCATGAGTAGGCAATTTATAAAACAAGGAAAAAAAGTAAATATGTCTTCCTAAAAATCACGGCCTACTAGTGCCACAGGAAAGGCAGGTTAAGCTGTCAGTGAGACACTGTCTTTTCCCATATTGTGAATGGATAGAAATGCAGTAAGGTGGCTCCAGTGAGGATAGCGGAAATGAAGCACTCGCTCCTTTGCTGCCGGTGGGAACGCAGATTGGCACCTTTCTGGAGAAACAGTCTGGCACTATGTTTCCAAACTCAGGATGCACAAGTACCGGGCACTGGAGATCGGCTGTGCCTCACTCAGTGTCACCTTGAGTTCTGTTCCCATAATTCCCATGTGTAGTGGGGGGCACCCAGTGGGAGATCGTTATGTCACGGGGACAGGTTTCCCCACACTGTTCTCCCGGTAGTGAAGACTCATGGGATCTGACAGTTTGGTCAGGAGTTTCCCGTTTCGCTTGGCTCTCATTTATTCCAGGCTGCCACCGTGTAAGACAAGCCTTTCCCCTTCCACCATGACTGTGAGGCCTCCTGCTATGTGGAACTGTCAGTCCATTAGCCCTCTTTTCCCTTATCAATTACCCAGTCTCAAGTGTGTCTTTACCAGCAGCATAAACTGGACTAACACACTGAGGAAGTGGTGTTTCTGCGCCTGCTCCCAGGCTGGCTCTGTGTCTGCTCTGTGCTCCCCTCTCTTCCTAAGCAGGCCCTTCGAGGTCTGGATTCCACTGGCCCGGGCGTTACCAGCGGTCTTTCTGTGCCTTTCCTGTGGGATTTCCGGGGCACTCTTCCTTTTTCACATCTGCCCCCCAAGTCAGAGTCCTCCCATAGACACAGACCCCAGCTCACTGGGCGGAGAGGCCTTTACAGGTGGTCCCTGGGTCACACCCATCTGAGGCATTGGTTAGGTGGAGTACCCACCTGGCTGCATAAGGAATCCACAGATGGAGATTTGACCAGAGGTCATCATTAGCCCTTTCATCCTGAAGTCTGTGCGACATTCTCTGATCTGGATGAGGAGCACCCAGGAAGCAGCACCCGAGCTCCCTCCTCCCACTCACTCACACAGCCTGCACCTGAGTGCTCACCGCCCACTCACTCACACAGCCTGCAGGGCTGCACCCGAATGCCCACCACCTGCTCACTCACACAGCCTGCACCCGAGTGCCCACCGCCTGCTCACTCACACAGCCTGCACCCGAGTGCCCACCACCCGCTCACTCACACAGCCTGCACCCGAGTGCCCACCGCCTGCTCACTCACACAGCCTGCACCCGAGTGCCCACCACCTGCTCACTCACACAGCCTGCAAGGCTGCATCCCAGTGCCCTACACCTGCTCACTCACACAGCCTGCAGGACTGCACCCGAGTGACCACCACCTGCTCACTCACACATCCTGCACCCGAGTGCCCACCGCCCGCCCGCTCACACAGCCTGCACCTGAGTACCCTCCACCTGCTCACTCACACGGCCTGCAGGACTGCACCCGAGTGCCCACCGCCTGTTCACTCACACATCCTGCACCCGAGTGCCCACCGCCCACTCACTCACACAGCCTGCACCTGAGTACCCTCCACCTGCTCGTTCACACGGCCTGCAGGGCTGCATCCCAGTGCCCTCCACCTGCTCACTCACACAGCCTGCAGGGCTGCACCCAAGTGCCCACCGCCTGCTCACTCACACAGCCTGCACAGGGCTTGCTAGCTTTTCTCTCATGGCTTGCTCAGCAGGATCTCTGAGTAAATGGCTGACTTGGGCACCCAATTCCCTTTGACATCTAAACTATATCCTTGGACCCACAGTTCCAAATCTGGAATTTATGCTACCAGTCAGGAAATGCCCAAAGGGGTGTATGTTCGGGATGTGCTTCAGAGTGGCTTCGCAGCCTAGAGCTGCCTATGCGCTCCTCACTGAGATATTGCTTGAAGGCAGCTGCTCAGTCCCACTCTCTGGCAGAGACACTGAGGCAGGATTTCGAGTGCAGAATGCTTATTAGGGATCAAACCCATACCAGGAGGAGGAGGAAGCAAGATGGGCAGAGCAGGAAGCTCAGGGCTGCATGGGCTCTGCTCCTGTGGTCCTGAGGGGACAGTGGAGCTATAGCTGGCCTGGCTGGGTCACAGGTGTGGCTGCCTGGCAGGCACGAGCCATCCCAGCCTAGTACCCTCCCAGCGAGAGTTCTTGAGTGAGCAAACCAAAGTCCAGTGTAAGCAGAAAAACAGAACTAGTGACTCTCCTCATCAGAAGCCACCAACTCCTCTGTGGCTGGGTCTCCTGCTGTAACTGATTGAATTCACTGTCTCTGTCTTCCTTCCCCATCCGTCTGAGAGGCCACTGCCCTTGCTGCTCTCTGAACCTCCCAATTCATGAGTCCTCTAATGGTCAAGTAAACTCACTTCAATGTGTTTTGCCTAAAGTTTTTCTCTTAGCAGGGTGACTGTGGTGTGCACGCTGCCTGCAGCTGAGGCCACCCTGGAGGCACAGACACAGGTGTCTCTGCTGATGGGAGCCTCAGCCTCCTGCAGGGGACTGCAGGTGAAGCTCTCTGAGTTTACAGCAAGGTGAGGACCACCCAGACCGACAAGGGCAGATATCAGGTCGGAAAGTCAGCACAGGAGACTACGATGCACCACAGTTATTTCAGGGCACGAGGAAGCCTTGGAAAAGGACAGCTTTTAAAGGAATTGCCTTTTTACTTAAATTGCTTGGATTGTTTGCCACAAGGATACATGATTAGAAAGGAATCCACCTTTTTTAGGTTTTTGTAAAAGCCATTTTTAAAAGCTCTCCCTTGGGCTTACCCATTAATGTCTGACTGGCCAACACATGAAGACTCCACATGAAGTTAATTTTCAATTCTTGCTGATTAAAATCCTGAACAAACTAACACCTACAATAAAAGCTGCATCAGTTTCACTGAAACATGAAGGAAATTAACATTTTTGTTGCACTGCTTGGGCAATTTCACACATCATAACAGAAAGTTGTGTTTTTTTCTGAGACATATAACATAAAGTCACAAATACTTTTTGTTGTTTCTTTGCTTGAGACAGAGTCTCTCTTCTTCTCCCAGGCTGGAGTGCAATGGCACGATCTCAGCTTAGCGCAGCCTCCACCTCCCAGGTTCAAGCAACTTTCCTGCCTCAGCTTCCCAAGCATCTGGGATTACAGTCATGTGCCAGCACACCTAGATAATTTCTGTATTTTTAGTAGAGAGTATGTTTCACCATGTTGGTCAGGCTGTTCTCAAACTCCTGACCTCAAGTGATCCACCTGCCTCGGCCTCCCAAAGTACTGGGATTATAGGTGTGAACCACCGCGCCCAACCTGCTTCTGTTTTTTAAGTAATAGCTGGTTGCAATGTCATGTATTTTTTATGACCTTGGAGTCCCTCCTCCCATCATTCCACCACCTCCCACCAGGTCCCTCCCATGACATATGGGGAATATGGGAGCTACAGTTCCAGATGAAAGTTGGGTGAGAACACAGCAGACCACATTACTCATCAATGCCACTCAAAGCCATTTCACAGGGGTACACTTTTCTTTGTTATGTTTTTTATTTTATTATAATAAAAATTAGAAAATTTATCTCTTAAATCTACCAGAAAATACGTAGTATTATTTAAAAACTTTTTATGTTAGACATAAAACAGCTTTGACCTTGCTTCATTTAATTTTGCCATTTAAGTTCTTCCCATGACCTTTAAATGCAGAACTTTTTAATAATCCAAAGCAAATGTTATTCTTTAAAATAGAGGAGGAATATTCCTGTGTATAAATCTTAAATGGTCACATGGGAAGGATCTGGTTGAGTGTCCCTAACGGTTCCCTGCTTGGGTGACAGTGTGGCTGGGTGGTTGGGGAACGAGTTTCTTAATCCGAGTTACGCTGGAGCACTGGGCGGCACCTGCACCCCGTCCAAGGGCACAAGCACAGGCTGCCTGGAGTGGGGGGCCTCCTGGAACTGGAGAAAGAGGAGCGGCTGACACTTTGTTTTGTTCCTGTTTGTTTCACACCGACAGGCACTGGGGGGAAAGTCATAAAACGCTTAAACGTCCTCAAAGAAAAATACTGCATTGGTTTTGTCCTAGAAAATTCTTGTTCGGCTAAAGACGTTAATTATGCGGTGGCTCACGCCTGTAATCGCAGCACTTTGGGAGGCCGAGGCGGGTGGATCACGAGGTCAAGAGATCGAGACCATCCTGGTCAACAAGGTGAAACCCCGTCTCTACTCAAAATATAAAAAATTAGCTGGGCATGGTGGCGCGTGCCTGTAATCCCAGCTACTCGGGAGGCGGAGGCAGGAGAATTGCCTGAACCCAGGAGCCGAGACCATGCCATTGCACTCCATCCTGGGTAACAAGAGCGAAACTCCGTCTCAAAAAAAAAAAAAAGACGTTAATTATGAAGGAGAATCTGACATGGTGTGCAGGGAAGGGGGAGCCTCAGGGTCAGGCAGACCCTGTGTGGTGACCGGGAGCCTGGAGTGGGGTGGGCGCGTGTCCTGAGCTCCGCTCCCGCAAATCTAACCGCATCTCAACACTTTCACAGCCCATGTAACTCGGCTTGAAAACCAGCAATCCCATTACTGGCTATATACTCAGAGGATTACAAATTGTTCTATTATAAAGACACAGGCACACATATGCTCATTGCAGCACTGATTACAATAGCAAAGACTTGGAACCAACCCAAAAGCCCATCAATGAGAGACTGGATAAAGAAAATATGGCACATATACACCATGGAATACTAGGCAGCCATGAAAAGGGATGAGTTCATGTCCTTTGCAGGGACATGGATGAATCTGGAAACCATCATTCTCAGCAAACTGACACAAGCACAGAAAACCAAACACCACGTGTTTTCACTCATAAGTGTGTGTTGAACAATGAGAACACATGGACAGAGGGAGGGGAACGTCACACACTGGGGCCTGTTGTGGGGTGGGGGGCTAGGGAAGGGATAGCGGGTGGGGAGATTGGGGAGGGATAACAGGAGAAACACCTAATGTAGGTGATGAGGGGATGGAGGCAGCAAACCACCACGGCCCGTGTGTACCTACGTAACAATCCTGCATGAGCCACACATGTACCCCAGAACTTAAACAATAAAAAACACCAGGAAAACCAGCTACAGAATTTGAAGGACCCAGTGCAAATTAAAAACCCATGGCCCCTTCCTAAAATGTAAAAGCTTTCAGACAGTGACAGGAGAGGATGAGACCAGGCAGGGCTCTCTGGGCAGGGCCTGCACAGTCCAGTGTCTGGGACAGTGGCCCTGAAAGTCGCTTGGTCACGTTTGCATGTGCCTGTTCCATCCCCTCCATCCACATCCTCTCCAGCATCTGTTGTCTTTTGCAGATGACATGATAGTGTTTCTAGAAGACCCTATCGTCTCAGCCCCAAAACTCCTGAAACTGATAAGCAACTTCAGCAAAGTCACAGGATATAAAATCAATCTGCAAAAATCACAAGCATTCCTATACACCAATAACAGACTGAAAGAGAGGCAAATCAAGAACGAACTGCCATTCACAATTGCTACAAAGAGAATAAAATACCTAGGAATACAACTTACAAGGAACGTAAGGGACCTCTTCAAGGAAAACTACAAACCACTGCTCAATGAAATAAAAGAGGACACAAACAGATGGAGAAACATTCCATGTTCATGGTTAGGAAGAATCAATATCGTGAAAATGGCTATACTGCCCAAAGTAATTTACAGAATCAATGCTATCCCCATCAAGCTACCATTGACTTTCTTCACAGAACTGGAAAAAACCACCTTAATCTTTTATAAAGTCACATTTGACACGTTTTCAGAGTCAGTATAGTAAGGAGACATTTGATGGCATTTATCAGCAAACAGTGAACTACACTCTTCTTAAAACTCTTGACCCGGAGCTTCTTATGGAAGCTGGAAAATGTGATCTTGGAAAATGTGATCATAAGGTTTACAGGACACATATCGGCCCCTAAATTTCTCTTTACAAGAATTTTGTTTTGCCTGGTATTTTCATTTTTAAAGTTATTTCTTTAGATTAAGAAAGTCCAGGCCAGGCGCGGTGGCTCACACCTGTAATCCCAGCAATTTAGGTCAAGAGATCGAGACTATCCTGGTCAACATGGTGAAATCCCGTCTCTACTAAAAATACAAAAAATTAGCTGGGCATGGTGGCGCGTGCCTGTAGTCCCAGCTACTCAGGAGGCTGAGGCAGGAGAATTGCCTGAACCCAGAAGGCGGAGGTTGCAGTGGGCGGAGATTGTGCCATTGCACTCCAGCCTGGGTAACAAGAGCGAAACTTTGTCTCAAAAAAAAAAAAAAAAAAAAAAAGAAAAGAGAGTCCAAAGATTCTTTACTAAATGAAAAATACTGATAGAAAAATTATGATATTAACTATCTTATTATGACATGTGTGACCAACCATGGCCTAGAGGAGGAGAGAGTTTGGAAAACCTATGTTTTGTCCCCACATGGAGAAAGCGCTAAGGAGGATGGAAGGCTGTGAACTGCACGACCCCCTGGTTTACAAGAAGCCCCAAGATGATTGAACCTCGGTATAAGGATATGTCACCCCCAGGAGCTGAGAGGTGTCAGGAGGGCTCTGGGGCCGAGCGGCTGATGGTGCATCCCTTTGCATTCTGTGGCTCCCTTCTGAATTCCAAAGTGCCTCATGATCAGTCTGGCTTGATCGTCTACCTGTTTAGGGATGGCTCCAGCCCTGAGCAAGCCCTGGGCTGAACTTCACATACGGCAAGAGGGCTCAGTCCTACCAAGATCAGAGCTCACTAACTCTGGTGTTTAATCTCCTTGCCTTCACTCTTTGTTATTTTGTTATTTTTTATTTTTTTGAGATAGAGTCTTGCTCTTTTGCTCTGTCACCCAGGCTGCAGTGTAGTGGTGCAATCTTGGCTCACTGCAATCTCTGCCTCCCAGGTTCAAGTGATTCACCTACCTCAGTTTCCCAAATAGCTGGGATTACATGCATGTGCCATCACACTAGGCTAATTTTTGTATTTTTTAGAGACTGGGTTTTGCCATGTTGGCCAGGCTGGTTTTGAACTGATCACAGGTGATCCACCTGCCTTGGGCTCCCAAAGTTCTGGGGCCTTCACTCTTTCTATGAAATAAAACATATCCAAGTTTATTTGGCTTATCACAGACATTTCAGATATCCAGTCAATGCCAACTGCTGGAACTGATCCACTCTAGGCGCTGGAACTGATCCACTCCAAGCCCTGGAACAGATCCACTCCAGGCCCAGGAACTGATCCACTCCAGGCCTGGGAACAGATCCACTCCAGGCCCAGGAACTGATCCACTCCAGGCCCTGGAACAGATCCACTCCAGGCCCAGGAACTGATCCACTCCAGGCCCTGGAACAGATCCACTCCTGGCACTGGAACCAATCCACTCCAGGCGCTGGAACTGATCCACTCCAGGCCCGGGAACAGATCCACTCCAGGCCCTGGAACCGATCCACTCCAGGCACTGGAACCGATCCACTCCAGGCCCAGGAACAGATCCACTCCAGGCCCAGGAACAGATCCAATCCAGGCCCTGGAACCGATCCACTCCAGGCC
>CM052654.1:140844023-140879322 GCA_028533165.1 Leontopithecus rosalia
CCTGTTTAATAAATGGTGTTGGGAAAACTGGCTAGCCATGTGGAGAAAGCAGAAACTGGACCCCTTCCTGACACCTTACACTAAAATTAACTCCAGATGGATTAAAGACTTAAACATAAGACCTGGCACCATAAAAACCCTAGAAGAAAATCTAGGCAAAACCATTCATGACATAGGACTAGGCAAAGACTTCATGACCAAAACACCAAAAGCATTGGCAACAAAAGCCAAAACAGACAAATGGGACCTAATCAAACTCCACAGCGTCTGTACAACAAAAGAAACAGTCATTAGAGTGACTTGGCAACCAATAGAATGGGAAAAAAATTTTGCAGTTTACCCATCTGACAAAGGGCTGATATCCAGAATTTACAAAGAACTAAAACAGATTTACAAGAAAAAAACAAACAAGCCCATTCAAAAATGGGCAAAGGATATGAACAGATACTTTACAAAAGAAGACATACAACAGGTCATCAAACATATGAAAAAATGCTCAGCATCACTGGTCATTAGAGAGATGCAAATCAAAACTACATTGAGATACCATCTCATGCCAGTTAGAATGGCGTTCATTAAAAAATCTGGAGACAACAGATGCTGGAGAGGATGTGGAGAAATAGGAACACTTTTACACTGCTGGTGGGAGTGTAAATTAGTTCAACCATTGTGGAAGACAGTGTGGCGAGTCCTCAAGGATGGAAATTCCATTTGACCCAGCAATCCCATTACTGGGTATACATCTAAAGGGGTATAAATCATTCTACTATAAGGACACATGCACACGAATGTTCATTGCAGCACTGTTTACAATAGCAAAGACCTGGAATCAACCCAAATGCCCATTGATGATAGACTGGACAGGGAAAATGTGGCACATATACACCATGGAATATTATGCAGTCATCAAAAACGATGAGTTTGTGTCCTTTGTAGGGACATGGATGAACCTGGAGAACATCATTCTCAGCAAACTGACACAAGAACAGAAAATGAAATACTGCATGTTCTCACTCATAGGCGGGTGTTAAACGACAACACATGGACACAGGAAGGGGAGCACTACACACTGGGGTCTGTTGGGGGGGAATAGGGGAGGACAGTGGGGGGTGGGGAGTTGTGGAGAGATAGCATGGGGAGAAATGCCAGATGCAGGTGATTGGGGAGGAAGGCAGCAAATCACACTGCCACGTGTGTACCTTGCATGTTCTTCACATGTACCCCAAAAGCTAAAATGCAATTAAAAAAAAGAAAAAGAGGTTTAATGAACTCACACTTCCACATAGCTAGGGAGGCCTCACAATCACCGCAAAAGGTGAAGGGCATGTCTCACATGGCCACAGACAAGAGAGAGTGGGAGCCAAGCAAAAGGGGATTTCCTGATAAAACCATCAGATCTAGTGAGACTAATTTATTACCAGGAAAACAGTCTGGGGTATCCACACCCTTGATTCAATTATCTCCCACCAGGTCCTTCCCCCCACACATGGGAATTATGGGAGCTACAATTCAAGATGAGATTTGGGTGGGGGCACAGCCAAGTCCTTCCCCCCACACATGGGAATTATGGGAGCTACAATTCAAGATGAGATTTGGGTGGGGGCACAGCCAAACCATGCCAGGCAACTACTCAAGTTCTTCATACTGTGAGTCTGGAGCTGGGGTGGAGTCAAGAATGAGGAAGCTCCCTCCAGGTGAAATCGGCCTGGTGGACACAGCGCTGAGGGCAGAGGGGCAGCTGCAGCTCACCCTCCCCGCCGCCTGCCAGCATTTCCCTGCACTTCACTGCACCTGTGCTGTCACCCAGCGTGGCTCACCCAGGCCCGAGAACCTGTCAGGGCAAAGCTGACATGAATTTGGTCGGTTGTGGGGATACTGGATTGGAAAGTAGCAAGGCAGGGCAGAGTCACAGCCCAGTTCGTGGGCCCCAGCCTTGTCCTTTCAGAGTCTGTCTGGGTTCATCGTGAGCTCTGGCAAAGGTGCAGAAATTCCTCTCCATTAACAGAAAAGGCTGGGCTCTCACTTCTGCTTCTGAGCCGCACCGAGGGAAGGGTTTCCTTAGAGCGCAGAAATCTCCAGAATGTCCTTGAGGCTGACTTTTGAAAATGCCTTTCATAAAACTGACAGGCAATCACAAAAAGAGCCGGGGTTCCCCGTATTACTCTTGTAGGGCCTTTGAAATCTACCAGAATAATCCATGAGAGAAAGACGGTGTTCCAATGAACACAGCGTTTTTCTCTGTAAGTCGAGCTAAAACATAACCAGAGGTGCCAGGTGAAAGGAGCAGGAACACATGTTTGCCCCAAGGACACTGTGGGGCTTCTTTCTGCTTTGCATTTACTTTGAATTCCAGTTGTAAGGAACAGTCTATTATGGGAGGAAATATTTTCTCACAGAAATAAAACATTAAATGGCTGAGCTCTTACTCTGCTGTAAATTTACCAGTGGGAACCAATAAAATATACATCCTTTTCCCTAGCCAAATTTTGCATTATCTATTTTGTCTTTGCCAAATAGAAAGTAATTTTTTAAAAAGTGAAGTCCTGGCAGAAGCTGGCTTCACTGGTTTTAATATCAGTGTTAGCCTGCCAGTGCCCTTGGAAATTTTACCTTTTTTAAGATACATGAGTTTGGTTTTCCTTTCACTACCAGAATTATTCACATTTATTTAGCTTTTAAAACAGGATTCTGTTGTTTTATTTTTGTTAAAGAATATTACAATTCATTTGAGAATACTACTTTTTGTTAAGTGTCTTTTGTTTCACGGGCGAAAGGGGTACTGTGAAGGGTGCTTGGCCATGGGCCTGGAAGGTGGAGGGGAAATCTCCCACCCTGCATCATCTGTGTGGAGTGGGCAGTGCTGTTCAGACCAGCTCCCTCCCCTGCTGTCAGTGCCGCCCTGGACACCGTCGGGAACAGCCTCAGCCCCACGCTGGTGTGCCCGCGAATGTCCCGTTAATTGTCGTGGGCGATGTTGAGACCAGGCCTCATTCAGAAGGCTCATCATGCTGTGATAGGGAAAAATGTCACTTCGGATTGATTGCTAAGTGGAAAGTGAATCTCTAAGAATACTACAAAATAGTTCCTTCATAACATATTTCATAAATCAAACAAACTTTTAAGAACTCCCCTAAAGGATTGTTTAAAAGAACAAAATGTCTGGTTGATCCAGTTCACATCAACATGTGTGGGAGCTTTCGCTGAAAAGGAGTGAAGACAGGAGACACTCTGAGTCTCAGTTTCAGAGTGAGCCATTTTGGGTGACCCTGGTTCCTGAGGTAGGCCCTGCAGGGAGGGCGGGTTTTATATCCATCAGCTCTCCAATGGAATGTTTGGATCTACGAAGAATCACTGATGGCTAACTCTGCGCAGGAACAGATGGTGCCGCGCGTCACTATTTCCAGGATGACCTCAATGCATGTGCAAGGTGTGCCATGCCCAGCCCCATGCCCAGCAAATGCAGCAGCCGGGTTGCAGCTGTTGGGCATGGCACACTGAAGAGGCACCTGCTGTGCTGGATTCAAGACTCATTCCCTCAGTCATGGCATTATATAGAGAAATGCTCAGTGTTCATGACTGGGAAAACCCTCCTGTCTTCCCGTCTCAAACAAAAGCATCAGAGACATGTGCAGTTAGGAGGTGGCTTCCCCAAAAACCAGACCCAGGGTTTAGAATCAGCTGCCTGAGTGAGGCCTGCAGGGCTGGAAATGAGGGTGCTCAGAAGGTGTTTTGTCAGACGATGTAGAAGCGGCAAAAGAGACAGAGAAGGTTCAGCTCAGGACCCGAGTCTAAAGAAAACCACTTTCCTTTGTTCCCAAACAGACGGCCGTGACTTCCCGGACATACCATCTCTTACGTAAAACCTGGATTCACTGAGCACTAATCAGAAGCCCACGAGATAGCAGCCACGTGCCTCACTGCGCCCCCGCCTGCCTTCCCTCCTCCTCCTCCCCTCCTGCAATAGTCAAGTTTCCAAAACCCTCTTGGGAAAAGGCGTGGGTCAAAGGTGTTTCTTTTTCCTAGGGACATTTTTCAATCTTAGCAAAAATAAACTACAAATTGATTGAGATCTGCTCCGGTCGCTTTTTCATTTACAGTACTATAAACCAAAATAAATCCTCCCTGCTGTGACCAAGGTGAGCTCCCTAACTCACGGTTTCCTAAGCCAGCGTGTGTCTGCGTCCAGTCCATCTCTCCTAGCGTCTGTCTATCCTACATGATTTTTCAGCCCTGAGCTATGTGGGTAATGCAATTTTCTTCACCATGATTTCTTCCCTTTTTAAAATTTAAAAACTAGAAAAAATATTAAAAGTTTTAAATTAACATTTACAGCTTTTTTTATTCTTAAGTATCTGTTGAAAAGGTTTATTTATAAATTACAGGGCTCATGGTTTCTGGTGTGACGTTCTTTTCCTTATCAATATTTTTGCGGAAATGTTTTCAAATTCAGTCAGTGAAAACTTAGAACTGAAAGGGGTCAACACACGCCTGTCCTTCCAAGAGGAAATTAAACACATCTGACTTCGTAAGTTTATAACACAATCAGAAAAGTCATTATCCCTGTGTGTATGACAACAAAAGATTAACTTGGTCAAAAATTCAGCCCGTTCAGTAAGAGAAAAAGGAAAACACAGAAATCCTACCAGGTAGACGTGGGCAGTGGCCCCCAGGCTGCTGACTGACAGAGCCACTTCTGAGGGAAGGGCCAGGTGTCTCCCAGTGAGGCTGGGGTCAAGGACGGGATGCTGGCGTGGGCTGAGGGCAGGGTCCGAGCGGGGTGCATGTTTCCAGCCCGTTTCCTTAAATCCTGGCGGTAACCATCATCGTATTTCCATCAGTCTGGGTATGAAATATTTCCATGTGAATTATCTGTCCTTATCATCTCATGCAGAGGAGACCGTGGCTGAGGCTTCGTCCTGAGGGACGTGGCCAAAGAGGTGCCATGCGGCTTGGCCCTGTGGCTCTCACTGGCTTGTTTCTACGTGTCCAAGGTGTTTCTCCAGGATTTCCTCTCAAGGAAGACAAGCGCAAGTTTTGTCTGTTTGCTCACTCGGCCTTTCCAGGTCTTGGATACTTGCTGGCTGGGGGCAGTTCTTCCTCTCCTGACCCAGATGGATATCACTGTGAGGCAGGTCCCTTCCCCCGCCACTGTGAATCAGCCACAGGACTGATGAGACGCCAGCCCAGGAGAAAACTCTGGTTCCGCGGTGAATTCCCAATGTTACTGCACCTGTGGGTCCTCCGTGTGAAGCACCGGCTGGTGCAGGGAGGGAGAGAGACTGTGGGAAAAGCGGCAGAGGACTTGTCTTCACATGAGGCTTATTTCGGGTGGCTTTCAAATGCTGTTCTTCTTCCCAGCGGATGCAGAAACTTGGATCTGCCACTGGGTAAGAACTGCTGTTTACAGCAGTCAGCATGCTAGTTCTGAAACCGAAATGGCCCATGAAGATTTAGTTCAGGTAACAGCTTATCTCTTAGAATACCATCTACCGTTGGCTTAAATATTTTGAAGCTACACACATTCACCTTAAACCTGTTTGGACTTTCGCTTCATCACAAACAACCGTATGTAAGTGTGAATGTGGAAATACATGTGGGCCTGGAGCTTGGACTACCCAAGGAGCTTTGAGGTTCAAGGCACAGGAAAACCTGCTGAGGCTGCGTCCTGGATGGGAATCATTCCTACGACGGTGAAAAGACCACCTAAACTTCCTTTGTTTGAGTTTTCTGTGACATTACATTATTACATAAAGTAGGTATTCATTTATCTGCACTTTTTAAAAGAATGTCCTGTTGGATGAGATCTTGGGTAGCCCAGCGATGTAGCTCGTCTTGTGCTACGCCCCACCCAGACTCAAACACTTTCATAGAGAGAAGAATGGTGGCACAGGAGACTGTGTGGGTTACACGTGTAAGGTCAGTGACACTTACTCCTCCTGTATTCACACCCAAGCTCCCGTATGTGCACTCTGCTTTGTTAATACTGAGAAAAGTAAGAGTATTCCCTCTGAGTTTTAAGATTAAAAACACACACGCAGAAACCATTATAAAATAATCCAGTTTATGGAAATTCTGCTAAGGTGGTAAAATTACTGTGCACTTTTACATATTGTCCAGGGCTGCACAGCAGACAGCTTCCCACGTGCTCTATGAAAAGCCTAATTCCGGACACGTGTTGTGGAGTTGTGTTTTAAAGGAAGCATCTGATACAAAAGTGACCATCTCCTGGGAACCAGTGTGTGAATGTCCTTCTTAAAACAGGCTCCCAGAACAAAACACCACGTTTCCTGTGTGAACTGACTGGTTCCGGGTGTGTGGCAGGCGGAATGCCCATGTCTGCCCATCTTCCCTCATGGTGAGCACCAGGATGACATTGGCGTTTTCAGTAGCTCTGTGCCATGGCTTAACCCAGCCTGTGAGCTGCACATCCACCCAAGCTGCCCATCCACCATGGTGCCCACATATCCAAGCTCCCCATCCACCCAAGGTGCCCATCCATCCACACTGCCCATCCACTCAAGCTACCCACATATCTAAGCTGCCCATCAACCCAAGGTGCCCATCCACCGAAGGTGCCCATCCATCCAAGGTGCTCATTCACCCTTGTTTACAAGCTGAGGATGTTTCATTTTTTTCTGTAATCAAATTCATTTAGATCTTTTTTCCTTTGATAACTACAGTGTTGTTGAAGGTCACTAAACTTCAGACCATGAAATGAGAAAAATAAAGTTCATGTGAGTCATGGAAAAATATTATTCCTAATGTTCAAAAGTACTTGCTGTAAGTCTCAATCTCAATAAAACTGGACTTCATTGTGTTAGCTGTCTTCGAACACAACCCACTGCTAGGTTAATTTCCATCTCTCTTCCATCCTTCTGCAGAATCATCTCTGGGCTTTGCAAATCCAGGTCTGCTCTTGAAGTCTGTACCCTGTGGCTGAAGACTCAAACTCTGAGCTGTGATTGTGTCTCACCTGATCTTTCCTAGAGGTTTCTTTACTTTTCCTCTGTCAGAGTTTAGTCATTTTTCCTGGCTCAGCGTTGTGAAAAACCCACGTGCTTTGTACGAGCAAAGCCTGCATTGCAGATGCACATCCAAGTTAAAGACATATTCGGCGTGTGGTTCTCCATGATAAAAGAGACGCAATGTTTGTAATTTCCTTTCCTCACCTTGTGGGATTATGGGCATTTTCCGTACAGAAAACTTGCAGATGAATATTGGTAGAGCAACATCACTAACAAGAATTATCTACTCAGAACAATAGCCTGTCAAATGCCCGTATATTGGAAATTCAATCATGTTCAAAAATGCTTTCTGTTTTTGTTCAGATGGGATTTGGAATGCACAGACATGGAGCAGAAGGAAGATGGATCCATGTTTGTAAGATAATGGCTACTGTTTTCCAAGGAGGGGCAAAGACAAAATCTGTCCCCCAGGGAGAATCTCCAGGCCCCAGGGCTGCGGTGTGTTCTGATGGTCCCCTGCTCAGTGAGGGAGTCGGGCCCTGTGGTGTGAGGAACCCCGGGTGGGCAGCAGAAGGCCTGGGCTCCTGGCCAGCTCCAGGGCTGCAGACGCCTTGCTCGGCCCCCTCTGCTTCGGTACCTGCAAAATGGGAACGAAAGGCCTGACCCTGCAGCCAGGAGCGGTGGTGAGCTGGTGAGTTCTCAGTAGATGTTAGCTACAGAGAGCTCCAGATAACCCCATTACCTTTTGATTAAAACCTAAAGCTGAGGAGATCTTGGAATCAACTACTGTGTTTCAAATAAAAATAAAACAATTTCTGACCTGGGCTCTACCTTGCAAGGGTCTGGTAGAAGGAGATGCTGAGGCCACTTGAGGAGTCTCAGTTTCAAAGGGGTACAAACACGGAGGGCTGACACCCCCATGGGCCAGGTGGAATCACGAAGGGCTTCCCCCACAGTCCAGGTGGAATCAGTCATGAAGGGCTGCCTTCCCCCATGGGCCAGGTGGAATCAATCATGAAGAGCTTCCCCCTGCCCACAGTCCAGGTGGAATCAGTCATGAAGGGACTCCCCCACCATAGTCCAGGTGGAATCAGTCACCAAGGGCATCCCCACAGTCCAGGTGGAATCAGTCATGAAAGGCTGCTTCCTCCACGGGCCAGGTGGAATCATGAAGGGCTGCCCCACTGATGGGCCGGGAAGAGGGAGGCTGCTGTCTGGCATGTGGCTCTTTGCAGACTTGTTCATGCCCACCCACAGGGATCCACTTGGTGTGAAGAGGAAGGCTGTGGGAATAGGGTCGTTTGTCTCATTTTTACAAAAAAAAATACTTTTACTGTTTTTAAATTTTAAAAAATAGTGCATTTTGGAAGAATTTTATATCCATACAAATATAAAAATAAACTTTAGTATCAAATCTTCCTGGGAAAATCTTATTTTTTTCATTATTATATAGTAAAGGTTAATTTTTAAACTCTTTTTTACAAAAACAAAAATATTCCCAGTTTCTTCACTCCTTGGTGCAGAAGAATACGCTCTATTTTTGAGTGGGTTTGGGCGTTTTGGCATAAGGGGAAAAAATGAGCATCTGTTCATTCTGGAGATCAAAATATCCACACTGGAAGGGAAACTGATGAAAGGAAAATTTCTGCCTTTTCCTTTTTCAGGTTTAGGGTATTTTGTAAAATTCCAACTCCTATTGCTATTAATAGGAAGTTTGAGTTACAGCCAGAGAACGAACACTGAGACAGAAAAATACTGTCTGATGCCCATGAACAACATTCACGTGGCCGAATATTATTTTTAATTCACCTGAAATACTCTGCTCCTTGCTGGAGTCTTCCACAGAAGCCGTCAAAATGTCCACAGTGCATGTAACATTTATTATATAGAGATGTACATCTTCTAAAAAGGATATACTTTCAAACAAAAACTATTTTGTGAAATAAATATTTGGCATATTAAAGTATTTCCTTCCGCCTAATGTCAGATAGACATGGGGCAGGTGCAATGTGGGGAGCTGTGGATTGTTGCTGGAACCTTCATCATCTTGTGGAATGGAACATGGAAACTTTACCATCTGCACTTTTTATTTTTTGAGATGGAGTCTTGCTCTGCTGCCAGGCTGGAGTGCAGCGGCCCAATCTTGGCTCAGTGCAACCTCTGCTCACCAGGTTCAAGCCATTCTCCTGCCTCAGCCTCCTTAGGAGCTGGGGTTACAGGTGCCTGCCACCACGCCCAGCTGAGTTTTGTATTCTTAGTAGAGACAGAGTTTTGCCATATCGGCCAGGCTGGCCTTGAACTCCTGACCTCAAGTGATCCACCCACTTCAACCTCCCAAAGTACTAGGATTATGGGCATGAGCCACCACGCCTGGCCCGCATTTTCTTTTCCACAGAGCTGCAGGAGCAGACTTTTGTTTATTTCCTTACTTTCCTCTGCTTCATAGAATGACTGTTTTATGTCTGTCCTTTGTTTGCAGCCTTGACAAGCAAGCGCCTAATCCTTACTTTTGCTTTCTAGAGTCTGTACCCCTAAAAAAATTCAAGCAACTCCAGTCAATTGCCTTCAATAACAAAAATATAAAGTAGTCCTACTTAGAGGTCATAAAAAGTATGAGAAACAGGAAAACTGAACTGCATGCTATATTTGATGAATTAGGAAAATAATTAAAATTCACATTTGTTTAGGTTATTCAATGTATGATAAATTTGTAAGTATGAAGATTGATGTGTAATAAAGTTATAATATTAAGTAATTAAAGTTGATTTCCTTGCCCCATATATTTTGACCAATGCTTGTTTCTCAAATAACCCCGTCCCTCTGATCCCCATGGGAGGAAAAAGGAAATGAGAGCCCACTGCAGAGGGGACCCTTTCCTTCGTGAGGAGAAACGTGGCCCCTGCCCAGGATTTCCGATGACATATTTTACGAAAATAAATCTGGGTTTTACCAACGTGGGAAGTGGCGTGTGCAATGCCCACACGGTTGGTTCTCATGCTGCTGGGGTGCGGGCCAAGAGTGTGAACCAGTCAGGTGAACTGGAGTCTGGGCCCCACAGTCTTGCATGGGGGATGCCGGGCCTACTCGTGGTGGGGAGACACTCACGGGAAGAGGGGACCAGGCATCTCCCATGTTGGATTTAACAAGGAGGAACCATCTCTGGAAAGTAGCAGCATGTTTTATTGGTATCACAACTATATGCTGATTATAAAACCACACAAAGTTGCAATATTGTACAGGAAAGAGTCATTTCTTAAGAAAATAATTTTTCAGCACTCAACAGAGACAACCTTTAGTTGCTGTACATGTATTTTCTGGCAAGACTCTGACTGTCCACGAACCCAGGGTCCACGGAGGCCACCTTGGCAGCGATGAAGGCGTGGATGCAGTGCAGGACGGCGGTCAGGTCCTGGAACTCCAGCTCCTGTCGGAGAAAATCAGATCCAGTGTTTATCGTAATTGTTGGAAGAGCATGTTATAAAAATATTTAACAAAGTTTGGAACTTCTGAACTCCAAGAAAGTCCCTCCAAAAACCAAAAAGTACACAGGAAAAACTCATGGTTTAAAGTAAAAAGCAGAGTAACTGATCCAAATTCATTATAAATACACTGGGTAGTTTTAATTACAACACTGAGAATGTAACTCACTTGTTTTCTTGCACCTAACGGGGGCTAATACTTCCTTTATTTTGCATCCTCATTGATCAGTGGTGGGTCTCGATGAAGTCACACCCAGCAATCAGCGGGACTCAGTCTTCCCTACCCACCCAGCACCTGCAGCGCTTCTGTGATGGGGTCCTGTCGTCGCCGATCCCTATGCTGCGTGAGTTGGCAGAACTGGCCATTGTTCTTAGCCCTTTGCGCCTGGCTGTGTGGGTGTGTGAGGGCGTCGTGTCAAACTGCGCTTGGGAGGAACAGGGTGTGCTGTGTGGCAGAGAACAGGCCCTGGGCATAGCACAGCGGGGAGCTGGGAGGGACCTTGTTCACCCACTCTGTCCCCACAGCTATGGGAGAGCTGGAAAGGGTGCCCCAGGGAGAGAGTTTCCCCGAAAAGATGGTTATGCTCCTCCCCCCACCAATAAAAATAAGTAAAAACAAACTCCTGGATCCTTCCCACCTCATGTCACAGAAACCAAATGTTATGTTAAAGCAAAAACAACCCACGAAAGATTCATTTTCTCTCTACAAACTTCCTCACATAAAGTCTCTATGTCAAATCAACAAAAAAGTCCACAGTGAATCCCAAAGCTGACATCGAAGTTAAAGAAATGGGTGGGCACAGTGGCTCACACCTGTCAACCTAGCACTTTAGGAGGCCTAGTGGGCAGATCATGAGGTCAAGAGATCGAGACCATCCTGGCCAATGTGGTGAAACCCTGTTTCTACTAAAAATACACAAATTAGCTGGGCGTGGTGGTGTGCACCTGCAGTCCCAGCTACTTGGGAGGCTGAGGCAGGAGAATCACATAAACCAGGGAGGCAGAGGTTGCAGTGAGCTGAGATCACTGCCACTGCACTCCAGCCTGGTGGCAGAGCAGAGACTCCACCTCAAAAAAAAAAAAAAAGAAAAGAAACTGTTTTTAGAAATTATTCGGTGACTGGGGAAAGTCATGTTCCTGCTTCTGAAGGTAAAATGTGAACCTCTACTGTCCCGCCACCCTGTTGTGTTGGTAGAAAGGAAGCTCTAAGTGCATCTTCTAAGGTTGTCTCTCTTCTTTGTTGGCATAACAAAATTCAATAAAAGGAAGAACAACAAAATTTTTTTAAGATGACTGTTGACTGACATCCTATTTGCTAAAACTCACCAAAATTCTAGCATATTCTAAACTGCTGAGAAGATACCAGAAAGAAAGATAAATCGTTTTCAAGAACAGCAATGCAAACTCTGGCCACAGGCCATGCTCCTTTAAGCATCTGGAAAGGCAGGAATCTTGGGTTTTTATTCCATGGCAGATGAGGGGGTGGAGAACCCTGCCCTAGGCAGGAGTGGAGGCCGTACATCACCAGGTGAAGACTCCCCAGCAACACCCATCTTAGTTCTTCTGAGCCACTTTTTTTATAACCCTAAGACGTGACATCTCAAAATTGACTTCGGACCTCCCTGACAGTATGAAGTCCCCTTGGTGTGTCCCAGGTCCTCTCTGCACCCCTTTCTTTTAGAAACTGCTCCTCTCTTGCAATGAGTTTAGGACCCAGGTGGAGCAGCCAGAGCCCAGTGGGAGCTTGGTATAGATGACAGGGAAAGGGAGGCTGAGATGCTTACTTTGGTGTGACCAGCTGTGAGAAGTGAATACCTGAAGCTTGTTCTGATACCACTAACGCCAAGTGGAGAGAGAGCAAACCTGCCTGCCAGAAGAGGAATTCGACATGGAACACCCCACACTGGGACACACAAGGAACACTGAAGCAAGTTGGGTCCCAAAAGGCTGGGAGCTGCCCCCAACCTCCTTGTGACCGCAACCAAAAACTACCAAGAGGGAAGTTTATGTGGTAAACACCTATGTTGAAGAAGATTTCAAATAAACCAAATAACTTTATGACTTAAGAAACTAGATAAGAAGGTCAAACTAAGTCCAAAGTTAATAGACAAAAAAAAGATTGGAGCAGAAATAAATGAAACAGAACATAAAAATAATAGCAAAACTCAATAAAACTAAGACTTGGTTTTTGCAAAGATCAAGGATATTTAGCTAGACTAATGTTATGGACTAAAGGTTTGTTCACTCAAAGTTCGTATGTTGATGTCCTAAACTACAATAAAATCATGTGGAGTAAGACCTTTAGGAGATAATTAGATTTATATAAGGGCATGAGGGTAGGGTCCCCTATTGGAATTAGGGTATTTATAAGTAGAGGAAAGGAGACCTGAGAGCTCACTCGCTCTGCATTTGAGGACACAGGAAAAAGGTGAGCATCTTCAAGACAGAAATAAATCCATTCTTAGAAACTGAATCTACCTGCACCTTGATCTTTGATTTCACAGCTTCCAAAAGTATAAGAAACAAATGTCTGTTGTTTACACCTACAATGCATGGTAATTTTTTTAAAAAAATAGAAGTTCAAGCTCAATACAACTAAGACAAAAATAGAGAAACTCAAAGTCAGAAATGAGAGAAGACATAAATGATGCCGTAGAAGTAAAAAACAAAATGAGACTTCTGGGAATGATTATATACCAACAAATTAGAGAAATGGATAAATTCCTAGAAACATATAACTACCAGTCAATCATGAGGAAATTGACAATCTAAAGATAACACTAACTAGGAAGGAGAGTGAATCAGTAATCAAAAACATCCCAACAAAAGAAAAATGAGGAGCAGATGGCTTCCCTGGGGAATTCTACCACACATTTAAAGAAAAATTAACACCAATCTTTCTCAAGCTGTTTCAAAAATTGAAGAGGACAGAGCACTTCCAAACCATCACGTAAGGCCACAATTACCCTTATAATAAAGCAATCAAATGCACTACTAGTCAACTGAATTCAACAGCATATTAAACGGATCATATACTATAAATAAGTGGGATATAGGGATAAAAATCACATGATTTTAAGACTCAGGAAAAACATTCAACAAAACTCAACAGTCTTTCATTATAAAAATACTAAAAAGTAGGAAGAGAATACAATTACCTGAATGCAACAAAGGCCCTATGTGAAAAGTCCATGACTAACATCAACTCCATTGAGAGAGGCTGAAGTCTTGTTTTCTAAGATTATGCCCACTCTTGCCCCTTCTATTCAACACAGTGCTAGACATCCTAGCCACAGAATTGCTCAAGAAAAGAAATAAAATACAAAAAAATTGGAAAATGTAGACATAAAACAATCACTATAGAAACGTAATCTTACATGTAGATAACCCTAAAGATTCCACTAAAAAGTTAGAATAAACAAATTCAGCCAACTTTCAGAAAACAAAATATATATACAAAAAACAGTTCCATTTCTATGCACTATAACAGACAATACAAAGTGGATATTAAGAAAAAAACCCACTCACAATAGCATCAAAACAAGTAAAATACTTAAGAATAAACTTAACCAAGGAGGCAAAAAGACTTGTACACTGAAAACGACAATTCACTTTTGAAAAAAATTAGACACAATAGAAAAATATGCCACGTTAATGAATTATAAGTCTTAATATTGTTAAAATGTGTATTACTACACAAAATGATCTACAGATTCAATGTAATCTCCATCAAAATCTCAATGGCATTTTTACCGACAGAAAAAGAAATCCTAAAATTTCTATAAAACTGCAAAAAATCCTGAATAGTCAGGGCAATCTCGAGAAAGAACAAAGTTGGAGGCATCTCACTTCCTTACTCTAGAACATATTACGAAGCCACAGTAATCAATGCTGTGGTAGTAAACACAGACATATAAACCATCAGAACAAAAAAGAGAGCCCAGAAACACACTCAAACCTACATGGTCAGGTGATTTTCCACAACAGGGCCACTGCTACACAGTGAGGAAAGGTCAGTCTCTTCAACAAATAGTTCTGTGAAAACTGGATATTCAGATGCAAATGAATAAAATTAAACCTTTCTCTTGTACCATACAGAAAAATCAACTCAAAATAGATTAAAGACTTAAACATAAGACCTGAAACTACTAAAAATTTAGACGTAAACAGAGAAAAAGATTCATTACATTGATCTTGGCAATGATTTTCATGGATATGACACAATAGCACAGGCAACAGCAAAAGTAGACATGTGGGACCACGTCAACTGAAAAGCTTCTCTGCACAACAGAAGAAACAATCAAAAGAGTGAAAAATGCAACCTATGGCATGAGAGAAAATACGTACAAACCATATATCTAATCAGGGGTTAATGTCTAATATATATAAATAACTCCTACAACTCAATAGCAAAAAACAACCCGATTTTCAAAATACTCAAGACTTGAATAGATATTTCTCTAAAAATGACATACAAGTGGCCATCAAACAAGAAAAAGTGTTCCCATCACCAATCATTAGGGAAATGCAAATGAAAATCACACCGAGACCCTACCTCACATCCATTGGGATGACTGCTGTGAAAACACATACATGTATAAAATATAACGTGTTGACAATGATGTGGAGAAGCTGCAATTCTAGCACGCTATTGGTAGAAAAAGGTAAACTGGTGCAGCCACTATGAACAGTATGGGGGTTTCTCCAAAAATTTAAAACGCAACGACAAGAGGATTCAGCAATCCCACTTCTAGGAATGCATCCAAGGGGATGGAATCAGCGTCTCCAAGAGAGACCTGCACCCCCACCTTCCTGACACCACTACTCACAACAGCCGGGGCGTGGAAACAGCCTAAACGTCAGTCAGCAGGAAGAAGGGATGGCTGAATGAAGCTGGAAGACACAGCGATAAGTGAAATGAGCCAGCTACAGCAGGACAAAGTCTGCATTCTTTCACTCACACACGGAAGCTACAAGGCTCAGTCTCTCTGGAGGGAGAGTAGCATGCGGCTGGAGTTGGGGATGCGGGAGTTGGTGCTCCATGCGTGCAGTTCCCGTCGTGTGAGATAAAAAGGGGGCAGGGGGTGGTGGCTCACACCTGTAATCCTAGCACTTTGGGAGCCTGAGGCGGGTGGATCACGAGGTCAAGAGATCGAGACCATCCTGGTCAACATGGTGAAACCCCGTCTCTACTAAAAATACAAAAATTAGCTGGGCATGGTGGCACGTGCCTGTAATCCCAGCTACTCGGGAGGCTGAGGCAGGAGAATTGCCTGAACCCAGGAGGCGGAGGTTGCGGTGAGCCGAGATCGCACCATTGCACTCCAGCCTGGGCAACAAGAGCGAAACTCCGTCTCAAAATAAATAAATAATAAATAATAATAAATTTCACATGGAGGCCGGAAGTCGGCCCGAGGCTGTGTGACAGAAGAACTTCCACGCACTCTCTGATCCCACAGGAGGAAGCGGAAGCCACGGAGGCCGGAAGTCGGCCCGAGGCTATGTGACGCAGAAGAACTTCCAACCATTCTCCGATCACACAGGAGGAAGTAGAGGCCACGGAAGCCGGAAGTCGGCCCGAGGCTGTGTGACGGAAGAACTTCCGCCCACTCTCTGATCCCACGGCCCAGACGTCTGCCCGGAGACACTCGCCATCCGTGAAAAAGCAGGACTGCATCTGCCGCAGAGTCCCAGGCTTTCCTCTTCTCACACGTCACTCCAGCCTGACGCATTCGCAAAGGGCAACGCCCTTCAGGTGGAAACATGAGAAAAGCGGGGCCTCGGGAGCTCAGGCCGGGCTTCCGCCACCTCCGCCACGGAAACGTTATCACTTTACAGATGAGAAGGCCTCGTGAGGGAGCTCGGGGAGCAGCTCTGCCACCGGACACCCAGCCCCGAGTCCGGCCGGGGCCCTTCCACCTCCCCCACACCCAGCTCCTACCGCCCCATCACGTTCCTCGCAATATAGTTGTCCTAATGCCCTAGTTGTTTTTTTTTTTTTTTTTTTTTTGCATTTTAGGTTTTGGGGTACATGTGAAGAACATGCAAGATAGTTGCATAGTTACACACGTGGCAGTGTGATTTGCTGCCTTCCTCCCCATCACCTGTATCTGGCATTTCTCCCATGCTCTCTCTCCCCAACTCTCCACCCTTCGCTGTCCCTCCCCTATTTCCCCTGACAAACCCCAGTGTGTGATGCTCCAATCCCTGTGTCCATGTGTTCTCATTGTTCAACACCCGCCTGTAAGTGAGAACATGCGGTGTTTCATTTTCTGTTCTTGTGTCAGTTTGCTGAGAATGATGGTATCCAAGTTCATCCATGTCCCTACCCTAACTCATCGTTTTGGATGGCTGCATAATATTCCATGTGTATATGTGCCACATTTCCCCTGTCCAGTCTATCATGGATGGGCATTTGGGTTGGTTCCAGGTCTTTGCTATTGTAAACAGTGCTGCAATGAACATTTGTGTGCATGTGTCCTTATAGTAGAACAATTTATAATCCTTTGGATATATACCCAGTAATGGGATACAGAGATACAGACGAATGGAATAGAACAGAGGCCTCGGAAGCAACACAACACATCAACAACCCATATGATCTTTGATAAATCCGACAAAAACAAGCAATGGGGAAAGGATTCCCTGTTTAATAAACAGTGTTGAGAAAACTGGCTAGCTATGTGCAGAAAACAGAAACTGGACCCCTTCCTGACACCTTACACTAAAATTAACTCCAGATGGATTAAAGACTTAAACATAAGACCTGGCACCATAAAAACCCTAGAAGAAAATCTAGGCAAAACCATTCAGGACATAGGAGTAGGCAAGGACTTCATGACCAAAACACCAAAAGCATTGGCAACAAAAGCCAAAATAGACAAATGGGACTTAATCAAACTCCACAGCTTCTGCACGGCAAAAGAAACAGTCACTAGAGTGAATCGGCAACCAACAGAATGGGAAAAAATTTTGCAATTTACCCATCTGACAAAAGGCTGATATCCAGTATTTACAAAGAACTAAAACAGATTTGCAAGAAAAAAACAAGCCCATTCAAAAGTGGGCAAAGGATATGAACAGACACTACAAAAGAAGACATACAAGAGGCCAACAAACATATGAAAAAATGCTCATCATCACTGGTCATTAGAGAAATGCAACTCAAACTACATTGAGATACCATCTCATATCAGTTAGAATGGTGATCATTAAAAAATCTGGAGACAACAGATGCTGGAGAGGATGTGGAGAAATAGGAACACTCTTACACTCCTGGTGGGAGTATAAATTAGTTCAACCATTGTGGAAGACAGTGTGGTGATTCCTCAAGGACCTAGAAGTAGAAACTCCATTTGCCCTAGATTTGTATAAAGTCTTTTAATATTTAATGGTGGCTGAAACAATGATTTTAAGCATGTTCCACATCTTGGCACAGTTTTCAACAGTTGAGTGCTTTAACACTCTGAATTTTTCCTTAATTAGGTAAAACTTTTAGGGCGCTACAAGGCTATATCCTGTACTGTCAAAATGAGAATGATGAGGTCACCCATCACTTGAGAAAACGTTTTTTCTTTCCCACCTTTTATGCGCAGGTGTGCCCTATCTAGCACCAGAGTGACACTTTCAATCAATGTATAAATTCGAATACTTCCCCATGTCCTCAATCAGTCTCCTCCAGTGGAAATCATACCTCCTTCCTCCATGTCCCATTTTCCATCTCAGGGCACAAACTGCTGGATATTTGTCATAAAGCATCTTGAGATGTCTGGCCCTCTGATGAGCGGCCATCCTGGGTTCTTAGTTTTCCCAATCGTTACCTAAAGGCCCTATGGGAAAGGAGGCAAAGGCAAAGTCGACCAGCATTTATGAGAACCACCTCCACTGGGCCACAGGAATCCAAACGCAGGCTGCATGTCACAGCTAGCCACTCCTCTGCCACTGGCGGCCCCATCAATTCAAGGCGGTGGCAATGGGGACTTAGCCCTCAAAGCAAGACTTGGAAGAGATGGCTGTTCAATGCACGAATGAATACCTGGACAAAGTGAGGATGCTTTGTAATTTGCCTTAGAAAAAGCCCAAGAAGTATAGGGTGGAATGCAGCTATCATGAGGACCATCCACACCCGGACCTCAGTTCCACATCTGCAGTGCTGCAGGGAGCCCAAGCCAGGGCCCCAGCACTTCCTTCTGCTTATACTATGAGGCTGGAGCCCTCACATATGAAGACACACTGGGGAGCTCAGGTCATGCTCCTTCCACCCACTGGTTCTGTGGGCAGGAGGGGGTGTCCCCATGACCTGGTTGTCCCAGGGGTGGAGGGGGCCTGATCTTTGCTCATTGCTGAGGTGTACCAGCTCCTGCCACAGGCAGTTTCAAGCTCCCAATGGTTTCCTATGATGGCTGGAACCTTTTCTGAAAATGCACCATGTGGATTTCTAGGCGGTGTGAAGCAGATGCAGCACAGGAACACGCCGGGCCACTGTGTGCAGCTCGGAGGTGATGTCTCTGTCTGTGAAGCAGGGACACCCCCGAAACCCCAGAGCTGCTGTGGTGATTAATGAGGTGGCTGATGAGAAGGGGGACACCCAACAGACATTACCATCTTCACCAAACCACCTTTGTCAAATAAGGTACCCTTAGCCTCAAAGTTAAGGTAAAATAAAATGTAGGTGATGTAATCCTCATTTTTCAAATGAGAAAATAGAGATTTAAATAACCTGTACAAGGTGACAAGGCCAATTTGTTGCAAACCTGGCACTTGAAGTTGGATCTGATCCTTTGCCCAATGGGACCTGCTGTTTCACTTACTGAGGATTTCAGAACCTTGACACTATGAGTTCGCGTATTATGAAACACCCAATAATAAACTCATAAGCTTTATGGAGAGTGGTCCTGCAGAGACAGCATTTCCTGGGAGCCTGCTGGACAGGCAGAATCTCAGGCTCCACCTTGACACTCACAGGGTCACTGAACTGTGTGCTCCACCCTGACATGGAGCACAGCTGCTAGGGGGAGGCCTACACAGGCCCAGCCTCACCCAGCCCAGCAGCTCAGGGGCAGAGGGGCCTGCATCCCAGCCCAGGAGCTCAGGGGCACAGGAGCCCGCATCCCAGCCCAGGAACTCAGGGGCAGAGGGGCCTGCATCTTGGCCCAGGAGCTCAGGGGCAGAGGGGCCTGCATCCCAGCCCAGGAGCTCAGGGGCACGGGAGCCCGCATCCCAGCTTAGGAGCTCAGGGGCAGAGGGTTCTGCATCCCAGCCCAGGAACTCAGGGGCACAGGAGCCTGCATCCCAGCCCAGGAGCTCAGGGGCACAGGAGCCCGCATCCCAGCCCAGGAGCTAAGGGGCAGAGGGGCCCACATCCCAGCCCAGGAGCTCAGAGGCAGAGGGGCCCACATCCCAGCCCAGGAACTCAGGGGCACGGGAGCCCACATCCCAGCCTAGGAGCTCAGGGGCAGAGGGGCCTGAATCCCAGGCCAGCAGCTGAGGGACAGAGGGGCCTGCATCCCAGCCCAGGAGCTCAGGGGCACAGGAGCCTGCATCCCAGCCCAGAAGCTCACGGGCAGAGGGGCTGGCATCCAGCTGAAAGGAGCAGAGGGGAGCAGAGGAGAGGCCTGCACCCCAAACCAGTCAGGAAGGTAACGGTGCAAGGAGGATTGAGCAGAAGATGGCTTTGGTTGTAACTTGTAGTTTTCATTGCACTTTGGAGGAATAAATGATTTTTACTGTAGGGCATGGTGGGGGTGGAGGAGGTTCCAGGACAAGGCAGGAACCAAGGCAGGAGTGTAGTGAATTGGAAAGCCAATGGGAGCTCTGTGGGGGGTGTGCAGAGACTGTCAGAGAGGGGACTCTGCCAGTGCCACTCTGCAGGGCCAGGACCTCCTGGCTCCCTGGGAGACACCCATCATGTCTGTGGGTTGAGGACGGCTGCCCAGCATGAGACAGGAGGGAAAGACTGAGTGCAGGACTTTCCCTTGGGAGGGGCTGCAGGAGTCCAGGAGACAGTGAGGGCAGGTCAGTGAGGAGGAAAGGGCCACGTGGGCTGGCAGAGAGGGTGGGGCGAGCATCCCACCATTGGAGCTGGCGTTCTGGGAACAACCAGGTCAGAGACATCCCAGAGCAGTGGGATGAAGGCTGCCATGGTAAACAGTGTAAATGAGGCAGAATGGCAGGTACAGACCCAGGCTGCTGAGCCAGGCTGGACGCACTGAGTCTGCAGGTGAGACTCACCATTCACACCCTGTGTGCCTCCAGTCTTGTTTGGAAGTTGCTGGGTCAACTGCTTCTTTCTTCTCCCCATGCAGGTTCACCAGGTTAGATTCAAGACATGCCTTCCTTGGTAGTGCTCTCTGTAACTGCTACAGGTGACTCGGTTCACCTCCTGCGATTCTTTCCCTTGGCTGTTTGACTCAGGTTTTTAAACCACCTTTTCTCCTTCAGCAAATAATGCAATAATAACTTCATAAATTTTATTTATACGAACCCTCAGCATTATTATCTTGCCAGAAGGTTAAAAAGCACCTGACTTCTGCAAAGAACTCTGAATCTATCACTCTTGCCTCTTCCTGGGCCTCCAGAGACATATTTTAAAGATGAATGCCTGCTCTTTGGAAAGCTGTTTTCACAAAGCGTAGTCCTTGCAATTTGCTGTAGCTCCAGAGTCAGGTGGACGTATATTAAGAGAGGGAAAGCAAGGAAATTAAAAGAACTGTCGGCCTGCTTTCTTCTGCTTGTGTAAATACTTTATTTGGAAATTTCCATGTTCTAACAAAGAGAAATGACACCTATACTTGCTGCCCAAACGAGGTCAATTTTGTGAGGAGATGGTGTAGCATTTTACTCATTTCAAACTTGATATTGAGAGTAAAAGTCATAATAAATATATGAAGGAATTGGGAAGACATTTTCAGATAATTTTGTCTTACAAATAATTAACAAAACCATGAAATACAGGCACGAATTCAAGTCAATCATGTCCCTCTTCACTCAAAATACCATTTGCTTTCACAAGGCCCATTAGCTTTTCTGTCTTTTCTTTTTCTTTTCCAATAATGACAGCTGAAAAAACTTCATGTATCTTTTTTGGAAGCATGTTGACATCTATACTTCTATTTTCTCATTTAAGAAAATACAGTTCCTACAACACTGTTTCCTTACCATTATCAACATTAATCGTGCATCTCTGAGTCAAAACCTCAGACTTCACTCAAGTCATCGGTGCCAGCAAATGACAATGTGCTCAAATTTCAAAGCACATGTGCAGAAACAGCATCCATCTGTCCTTGCGGGAAAAATCTGTGATTTATAAATTGCCAGACCCCTGCAGGAAGCACCATAGAGATCAGCACAATGGGTAATCATAAATCAATGGACGATCTGTAGCTTTCCTAACAATCTGCACGTGTATCAGGACCATCCGTGTTGCAGGGTGACCTCCGTTCACAGAGCGACACTTTCCCTCCTTTTCAAAGGCTTGAAATTAATTCAACCAAAGCCCCACAGGAGCTAACGTGCTTATGTCCAAGTTCTGCTTTCCAGGCCCCAGGCTGAGTTATGTCATGAAGCTGGAAACCCCACTAGGGCATGAACTGCAGGCCTTCCTGGCACCCTGCCCAGGAGTGTGCATTGTTCCAAGCATGCAACGAGAGACTTTAAAGTTCTTGAGCACCACTGAGACAGCTGTGTATCTGGCAGACTTATCAAACATTTACTCCTTAAAGTAAGAAAATGATGACTTCACAGCCAGAGAGATGCCAGGATGAGGTTGAGGTCGCACACCATCAACTGAGCCACTGACAGCCCGAAAGTGGAATGCTGAGAGCATTCAAGGCCACACAAAGATCCTCCAAAGTGTGCCTCAGACAAGGTCAAGAACTAGAATTCCAGTCAGTGGGACTCTCAGACCCACAAGCTTCATAAGGCTCGTCTTACTCGACTTAGCAATAAACACCAGCAGGCAAGGAAAGAGTACAGTCAAGGGCCCTGGTTCCAAGTCACTCCCAGGAGTTATTTCCCACGGTTCCAAGTCACTCCCGGGAGTTATTTCCCACAGTTCCAAGTCACTCCCGGAAGTTATTTCCCACGGTTCCAAGTCACTCCCGGAAGTTATTTCCCACAGTCCCACCCCCGGACAGTTGTGAAGTTATTAAGACTTTGGGAGGCCGAGGCAGGTGGATCACGAGGTCAAGAGATCGAGACCATCCCGGTCAACATGGTGAAACCCCATCTCTACTAAAAATACAAAAAATTAGCCGGGCATGGTGGCACATGCCTGTAATCCCAGCTACTCGGGAGGCTGAGGCAGGAGAATTGCGTGAACCCAGGAGGCGGAGGTTGCGGTGAGCCAAGATCGCTCCATTGTACTCCAGCCTGGGTAACAAGAGCGAAACTCCGTCTCAAAAAAAAAAAAATAGAGACTAAGCCAGTGGACTCAGCTCACAGCAGATGGTCTGACTCACAGGATTCCAGTCTGGTACCAGTGGTTTCACTTCTTTTGGCCCCAAATTACACAGCATGTTTTTAAAATTGCAGCTGCTTCCAAATGTTTGTAATTCGGACCTGTCTTTTCATTTGGGACCAATTTCTGTTAATTCCCAACTGAAACCTGAATGACAGTGAGTTCCCTTCCCTGAAGAGAAGAGACAGATGCAGCTCTGGCCCACATGGGTGCTCTAGGGATTAGAAAGGTTTTGGGAATGTTGCTAGGACACAACATGGCCTCACAGAGCATCCCACGCTGGAAGAACATTTTAGGGACTCTTGCTTTTGGAAAGGTAAGTAAAGAACTGGTCACTCTGCTGCCCCAGTGATGGTGATGGGAGCTTCTGAAACATATGGATGCAAGTCATAACTCCCTGGTGACACCCTGAGGACAAGTCACAACTCCCTAGTGACAACGTAAGGAATGATGCTCCTGTCGACCTGATAGATTATGCTAGCCTTGGTCACATTTGAAAAGGGATTGCTAAAATTATGGGACACTGCTCAGCAAAGCAGTTCTCCTTCAAGGAGCACCCCACTGGAGACACCAGCTGGATTTATGGAGCTCTGTCTTGAAAATACCTGTGTAAATGTGACTCAAGATGACCCCAAAACAAGAATGGCCACAGTGAAAGTCTTTTGAAATTCTTAAATTAGTATGTTTGCACGCACAATTTTAAAAAGCAAGGCAGGCTGTGGAACCAGACTAACTGAATGGAGACATACTTTCTGTCCCAGCTGAAATCTGATAATAAGAGATTTAAATTTTGTTTTTCAGAGTTTCCCTTTGACTTCTCAAGAGACCCTGTGAACGGTAAGACTGCCTGCTCCACCTTGCTGCACAGATTACAAAAGGAACTCCAGGCTTTTTTCCCAGTTCCTTGGAGATGTAAATCTTATCATGTCTTTGTGGTGGTCTCATCCAGGGAATCAGCTAGGCAGTATATCACCTGAGATCAGATTTGAAACAGCATGGAAATTCTTTAGACCACCAAGGAATTCCTCTCCTCAGAGGATACATTTAGCTTAGGAGATAAATATTTATAAGAATTAATTTGAATTATTTGCTTAAATTATTTGTATTGTTTTTGACCGTTTAGAGGACCCATGTGTAATCCTTTCTACTGAAGAAAACCAAAAGGTTCCTCGTGAAAATACTGAGAACTGTCGAGCTGAAGAAGGTGAAAATGCCAGGGACATTGCCCCATCCTCGACTAGCTTGATGGCGGGACAGCAGTGTATGAAGACAGAGCTTCCCAGCCTCTCTCCTCCTTTCCCACCCGAAGAGAGGCCCCTCACAACACCTGTTTATCTGCTCAGCGGCAGTGGCACCAGAGGCTCTAGGAGCAGATTTTACTCTTCCCATAAATTCACTTCCCACATTTTCCCCCTTTTGGAAGCCTGAAAATGCTCTATTCTTTGTTTAGTCACTATACAGGACTTGCCATTCTTTGTGAAAATACTATGTGAGCACAGTCCCCAAGCAACTAACTGCCTCTCCCAGGTAGAGAGAGAAACTTCAAGGCCTCTCCCACATGATGGGTACAGCACTCATTAATAACCCTCTGCTGTATTTTCTTCTTAATCAGACTTTTGTTTATATGAAACTGTCAGAACTAAGAACACATGGGGGAAAGAAAAGCAATTATATTTTCTTCCCTGCACTCTCCCCATGGACAGCTTTTGTTTTCCTGTTTTCCTGGCTGTTCCTTTTAACCTGGCCATTGCTCAGACAGGTGGAAAAGGAGCCAGCAGGAAAGGAGCCTCTGAGGACCCTGCACCAGAAGGGTAGAAGGAGGGGGAGAGAGAGACAGAGGAAGAGAGAGAGAATCAGAGACAGAGAGCTAGTCAGAGACTTAGGGAGCTGAATCTGGTGCCAGATGTCTTTAAAACCATCCAGGGAGGCCATATTAATTTTTATACTTTCTCCTGGGGCAACTCAGGTTTAAACAGTTAAAGTGTGATGGGGTCTGCATTGGGACTCAAGCTCCGTTCTTTCTCAATCACAGTTCATCTCTAGGAAATGAGGTCCCGATGCACCTGACCCTGTTTCTAGGGATGTGGATTTTCCCTCCTAGGCCCCTAAATATTCCCGTGTCTCTGGCTCTAGAGGAGTCAGCTGCTGACTTTCCAGACTTGCTCTGGAGAGTCTTTAAACTGACCTGCCCTGCTGCAGGGGGAGTTCTGTGACTCAATGTTATAACTTCAGTTCACCATTTTGAATATTTTAGTTACTGAATTACACACTTGCTCGTTGCCACTGCTTAGAAAAGTGATTTGATTCAAATATATTTTTTGTTAGTTTGAATATTCTGTTTCTGGATGCAGCCACGATAGACTCACAACCAAAACAAAGATGTTGTGTTCACACATCCTAAAAGCAGCCAATCCATTTTTCTGGAATGAATCAACTCAGCAGCCCTCCATCATTATTTTTTAAAAAGGGAAAGAGGAAGGAATAAGAAAGAAGGAAGGGAAGGGAAGGGAAAGGAAGGGAAGGGAGGAAGGAGGGAAGGAAGGAGGGAGGGAGGGAGGAAGAAACAGGAGGGAGGGAGGAAGAAAGAAACAGGAGGAAGGGAGGAAGAAATGAGGGAGGGAGACAGGCAGCTTTGCTGTTGTTTTCACTTTCTTGAAACAGGATTTTTAAAAATAATTTCGGAGCTGTATTTGGGAAGGGGCGTCGCACTTCACATGAATCATGTTAGCTGTTCATGCTCTTCCTCTTGGTATCCACCTGCGTGAGGACTTTTAGAAGCCCCTGGTTCATGCACAGGAGATGGAAATTCTCTGTTGGGTGACATTTTGCTGGGGTTGGCCCTGCCTCCTGGCACCATCTGGCTTCCTGAAAGTTTTCTCAGTACCCTCGATGCAGTTTTTTTTTTTTTTTTTTTTTGAGACAGAGTTTCACTCTTGTTACCCAGGCTGGAGTGCAATGGCGTGTTCTCGGCTCACCACAACCTCTGCCTCCTGGGTTCAGGCAATTTTCCTGCGTCAGCCTCCTGAGTAGCTGAGACTACAGGCGTGCACCACCATGCCCAGCTAATTTTTTGTATTTTTAGTAGAGATGGGGTTTCACCATGTTGACCAGGATGGTTTCGATCTCTTGACCTCTGATCCACCTGCCTCGGCCTCCCAAAGTGCTGGGATTACAGGCGTGAGCCACTGCGCCTGGCCTCGATTCAGTTTTATCAGTGATAAATGCTGTTTGTTTCGGTGCTCCTGCCAAGAAAACTGGGCAGCCCGGCCCCAGTTTCAGAAACACCCCAAATTCCTTCTGCTCTGCCACCCCCCTCAGTGGTCCTAAACTCACAGGTGCCCATACCCAGTCTTCCTCCACCAGTGGCTGGCACAGTTGGACAACTCACTGATGGCAGAGGCATAATTTTCAGTGGGGTTGACTCTCACAGATCATTACAGAGTGAAAAATACATTATTCTTCATTAAACTGTACCTTGCTTTCAATGCACAATGTCTGCTTCGTGGATATATGTTTGGGAATATCAGAAACTTCTGCATGCATCCATGTGTAGTCATTAAGGTACCTCATTTCCATGGGAATAGGAACAATTTTCTCCTTAGAACTGATGAAACCAGTTTGCTGTTTCTTCATTAATTCATTCATTTAAAACATTCATTAAGTGTGCATATGTGCTGAACCTCAAGCTGAATACAAAAAAACTACAGTTGTCCTTTGGAGGCTCAGCCTAGTGGCAAAAGTGGAATTATAGAGAAATATTCAAAATATAAGCAATCTACACAGAACCACAGTGGGGCCTCACTGGGTATCTTTCGTGGGAATTGGGGAAGGGCAGCTTCCCCCATGCTGTGCACTCAAAGCTATGTCTGTATAATCTGCCATAATTGACATGAGTAACACAATTAAACAGCAAGGAAGGAAGTAAATTCTCCATTTAGTAACATTTGCTTCCTCTTCACTCTTTTTTTTCAAAAGGAAAAAACAGTCAAAGAGGAAGAAAAATATTTTATTTAAAAACTACTGCAATGTCAAATTTCTAGCCATTGGAATCCTTGTGAAATCATCCCACTGTCTTGAATTCCGTGTAATTTTTGCAAATAATGGGTGGTAGGAATAAATATTTCACTCTGCTCTCTCAGCCTCAGATCTCTCCCTCAGCTTGAAGAAGCTCAAGTGTTCCCATTATGCACTAATTACTAGGCAGCATTCTGGTAGAATATTCCAGAAGCATTTCCCACAAGTATTAAAAGGAGATTTGTTTCACGGTCACCACTCAGGTTACTCGAAAGTCAGTTTACCAGGAATATCGTATCTGACACTCCTGGGCAACTCGTGTAGTGAGGTGAGAAAATGTTCCCATTTCTTAAGGCGACATATTGCTAACGTCCAGGATCTGCAGGAACTTTGAGTCTCACCTCAGAACCGTCCCGTGCACTCTTTACGTCTTGCATTAGCTTCCAGAGTTTTCATTTCCCAGCTGTCATGTTCCAACTTTCTTTATATCTTATACGTTGATAAATGCAGAACCTCAGTGTGTGATGTGACTTCTGAAAACACCCCCACCCAAGCAGTTATCCACATGTGTGTGTCCTGCTCTGTGGGACAGTGTGGGAAATGCTGTCCTCCTCATCTGTGAGGCCCTCACCTGCACAGAGCCCAGGCTTCGGTGGGCCCCAGCGATGTGCCAGGGCCCTGAGTCCCTGCTCCCGTGAGGTCCCTGCCCAGGGCGTGGTGGGCCCCAGTGACATGACCAGGACCCTCCGGTCCCTGCTCCTGTGAGGTCCCTGCCCAGGCTGTGGTGGGCCCCAGTGACATGACCAGGACCCTCCAGTCCCTGCTCCTGTGAGGTCCCTGCTCCTGGGAGGTCCCTGCCCAGGGCGTGGTGGGCCCCAGTGACATGACCAGGACCCTCTGGTCCGTGCTCCTGTGAGGTCCCTGCTCCTGTGAGGTCCCTGCCCAGGGCGTCGTGGGCCCCAGTGACATGACCAGGACCCTCTGGTCACTGCTCCTGTGAGGTCCCTGCTCCTGTGAGGTCCCTGCCCACGGCGTGGTGGGACCCAGTGATGTGCAAAAGCCCTCGGGTCCCTGCTCCTGTGAGGTCCCTGCCTCTTTCTACTCAGGTTCCTCCCTCTCGTCCAGCAGTGCCACTGTGGGGCCTTGGGTGGCTCAGACTCGGTGCAGGGAAATGGAGGTGGGTTTTTTTCACTTTGGGTTTGTTGGGACATATTTATGTGCCCACACTCATTTCTAAGTGTAGTTAGGTTGCTGTATTTACAGTTTTACATTTTTTTTTCATAAAAAGTCCCCACAAATTGTTTAAAGGTCAAGCCCTACAAATACGGTACCCATCCCTGTGGCCTCTGGAACTCACTGGGGCTTTCTCTTTTCCACCGACTCAAGATGGAAGTGGGTTCAATCCAAACCAAGCATCGCAAGGCAAGGGCATCTGTCTCAAAGGTTGTGTCCACGGGAATCAAGGGCGTCGGTCTCAAAGCTGTGTCCACGGGAATCAAGGGCATTGGTCTCAAAGCTGTTCCCACGGGAATCAAGGGCATTGGTCTCAAAGGCTGCGTCCACAGGAATCAAGGGCATCGGTCCCAAAGTTGTGTCCATGGGAATGAAGGGCATCGGTCTCAAAGCTGTGCCGATGGGAATCAAGGGCATCGGTCTCAAGGGCATCGGTCTCAAAACTGTGCCCATGGGAATCAAGGGCGTCGGTCTCAAAGTTGTGCCCACGGGAATCAAGGGCATTGGTCTCAAAGTTGTGTCCACGGGAATCAAGGGCATCAGTCTCAAAGCTGTGCCCACGGGAATCAAGGGTGTCTGTCTCAAAGCTGTGTCCACGGGAATCAAGGGCGTCAGTCTCAAAGGCTGTGTCCATGGGAATCAGACAGACTTTGGGCCTCTCTGTCTTACATTATCTGATACTTCTGATATCCTTTTATTAACAGATACGAGCTGACTGATCATTAACAAATACATTTAACACAAATACATTTAACCTTAACAGACCCTGTCAAAAGGGTGTTTCAGATGCCACGGAAACCACTGGAGGTCCTGAAGCATGTGCCCCAGGGATGAGCAGGGCTCAGAAGGTCTTGGGGACACCCCAGGCGCGAAACCCTCATGGCCGCTGGAGACCTCCGGCGCCCTCACAGGGTGAGACTCAGAGCTCCACGAGACTGAAGCAGCAGGAGGTTACGGCGCTCCTCCCCTGCCACTGCAGCCAAGGCAAACCGCTGCATACATAAACAAATCAGGGGAAGAAAGTTCTAGTTTCATCCCCGATGGCCACATCCACGCCAGTGAAATACCAGGTGGAAACTCATGTCAAGCCTCTCTCTCCGGGTCCCCACCTTGTTGGTGGCTGATGATCCTGGGACATGGCTCAGGGCAGCCTGCTGAGAGCTCAGTGCCCGCCTGCTCAGGGGCCTGCGGTCAGCACTAGGGCCACGGCCTCACCACTGTCCCCGACCCGGGAGCCACAGCCTCCATGCCGCCGCATTCAGGATTTGCTTTTGTCAATTTCCAAACCGTAAGAATGTCAAGCAATTCCATACAATTTCCGTTGTACTTAAAAGGAGCTATAAAATGTCATTTCTTTGAGATCAGTGAAGAGAGGATCAAAGCCGACCTAAGCTTTCACCTATAAAAATGCCATGTGTGACCTGTTGCTCTGATTAATTCCATCAGAGAAAAAAATGCCTGCAACGTACTGACAATCTGTTCCCAAATAATATGTGTTCACGCGTCTCATCTTTCCTAAAACTTATTTTTGAGTGTAGTAAATTTAATCTTTAGTCTTATTAAGTTTATATTAAAACTGGTTTGTTGGCAACACATTTATACACAAACTACTGTAAAAGTCAGTACCTGTCAATGGTAAAATGTCACCTCCAGGCAATGAATTTGAAAGGTCTGAGTCTTTTCATTGGCAGAGCAGTTTGTCCTCATGATTGTGGTCAGTGTATCATCACGTACAGCGTGCAAACAAGACACAGTTTGTAAAACCCTTCCTTCAAATGTTGACTTACGGTATATTTTAAAATACTGATTTCCTGCTGATATTTACTAAGAAGCTTGTACATTTTAGTAAAACCAGTACTTTGTTTCAACAGTCACCCTTTTAGGATATAAACGTCTCTCTATCAGGAACACTGAGTACAGGCTGAGCATCCCAAATCTAAAAGTCCAAACCCCGAATAGCTCTGAAATCCCAGCCTTCCTGAACGCTGGCATCATGCTCAAAGGAAATGTTCAATGGAATATTTTGGATTTTGGATTTTTGGATTTGAGATGCTCAACCAGTGCTAATCCAAAAATATTCCAAAATCTGAAATCCCAAACACTTCTGGTTCCCAGCATTTCAGATAAAGGATGTCTGACCTGTACAGGCTCTTTTGACACATCCGTTGTGTAATTTTTAAGAAGGACCCATGCTTCAGGACCTGTGTGTTTACTTACGTGCGTGGGAGGGTGCAGACTCCGGCCAGCCGACCATCCGAGCTGCACTTTGTGTGTGGGTGGGTGGGTGGGAGGGACCGTCCGAGCTGCACTTTGTGGGTGGGTGGGTGGGTGGGCGGCAGAACAACTCCCCCCCAATACCTTCGTCTCAATCTGTTTGGTGTCCAGATGCTGAAACAGCAGCTTTACTCGGGTTTTCCCATCATCTGAAGATCCCTTCAGCTGAGAGAATTTAAATCTCCAGAGCACATTCTGTAAAAAAAAAAAAAAATTAATTAGTGATTTATAAACAGGAGCTCGTTTATTTAATTAGCACCTCTTACTACATTCAGCAGCTTCGTTAAATAAACAGATATTCACTTGATGTTTAAATCGACGCTTAGCATGTGATGATTTGTCAGAGTCTCCAGTTTCTCACTCTCGAGTCTTTGCAAACTGGCCTCCTCCAGCCCATGCAGCTCTGCCCCCACAGCCCAGCCTCCGACAGCTGCGCGCATCCTGAGGACGCATCAGCCACGGCCCTCAGTCGCACGTCCACCCCACAGCCCCTCTGGTCTTCCCTGGCGTTTTCCTGTACACAGCCTACAATCATCCTATGCGCATTGCTCCTTTTCCTGCTTAGAGAACTTAAAAGAAAATTCACTAAAAGGTCCAGTTCTGTTTGTATCATATGAGACATAGTCAAGAGTGCAGATAAAATGAAAACCTTTAGTCCTGACTGACACACCCATCTACGGCTATATATGAATCACTAAACCTTAGTGATCATGAACCAATTTGAAAAATGTGAAATTAAAAATTAAAAATATCACCTTTTCATACTACTGCAAAAATTGCTTAATGTTTGCTAAGGTACTTTAAAGATGAAATGTACTCTACAAACTGTTACTGCCATAAAAAGAAAGGCTGCAGCAAAGAAAGACTTAATGGATGTCTTCTGTAAAAGACAGTCTTTAATTATAGACACTTCAATATAGTAAAACTTTATCTTCCAGAAAAATTTCACTAGGGAACAGTGGAACCTTAGCAAGCTACAGTTCGAATTTCCATTAAAACCTTTTATTTTTAAACAATGAACGTATTTTCCTCTATGTAACAGGACAGGCAAAGGGGCTGCAGAAAACGTGGAAGGAGTTTCAAAAACTTTTATCACATCGGACACTGACAGGTTTATTCCCTGCCCACACGCAAATCTTGAGATTCTTGGCGACATCTTTTTCTTGATATTAAATCCAGGAGCTAAACAGAACCTCTGTGTTTTATGACAAAGTGTCAAAACACATGTTTCCTCTAGGGTTGGGGAAATTTATGACCTCACAGGATCTTAGGGAACAGTTTCTCCGTCTCTTCTATGTTTGCAGTGAGGAAACTGAGCCCACACCCACCTGGGCAGACTCTGGGCATCAGGATTCTTTTCACATTAGAATTGCCGGACACTATCCAGAAAGGGAATATTTCATAGACACGCTTCAGTCACTGCTTCCCCTGCAATATGGTTTGGCTGTGCCCCCGCCCAAATCTCATCTTGAATTGCAGCTCCCATAATTCCCACATGTTGTGGGAGGAACCCAGCAGGAAGTCATTGAGTCATGGGGCAGGCGTTTCCCATGCTATTCTTGTGACAGTGAAAACGTCTCCTGAGATCCGAAGGTTTTGTACAGGGCAGTTCCTCAGCACACACACTCTTCCCTGCCGCCACGTAAGACCTGACTTTGCTCCTCCTTCGCCTTCCGCCATGATTGCAAGGCCTCCCTGGCCATGTAGAGCTGTGAGTCCATTAAACCTCTTTCCTTGATCAATTACCCAGTCCTGGGTGTTTCTTCATAGCGGCATGAGAATGGACTAATACCCCATGGTCAATTCCAGAAGTGCAGCGTGTCTACCTGTTCTTGTCACGAGCAGAAGAGAGCATGATGTGAGCACTGGGGCAAGCCCCAGGAGCAGATGCAGTCGGCCTGGAGGGCCAGTCCCAGCGAGGGGGCAGCCCGAGGCACTCCTGCCCTGCTCCACCCACCACACTTGCCCCAGGGAGCCTCTGTCCACACTCCGCACCAAGTCCACCATGCCTGGGCAGCGCCAAAGCACCCTGTCTGAAAGCTGTTAAGTGAAGGCTGTGACTTTAGCCCCTTAGATTCGGGTAACTCTCATCTGCCTTTTAAAGGACCTATTATCCATCATTTGTAGGAGGAACCTGTGATCACAGGTATGTGCTCATTAGTCAGGAGGAGCCAGACAGTCTTGGCTATTGAGGTTTTGCATAATTTCTCACAAATAAGCAACACCCAAATGGCTCTGTGAGGAGCAGTAAGAGTATTTGGTTCAAATTTGAAGTAAAAGAGCTCAGTAGTGGTCTACCCCTATTAGGATAGGGTCCTGGGAATAACCTAAATTAATATTTTGCAAAGTATCATAAACTGCTGTTAAAACATTATATTCAGTAAGTGCAAAAATACCGATTTGAAGTCCTGTTTATTGTTTCAAGGAATTCCAAATGGTCCTCATAGTGAAGTGACTTAGGCATACGATTACTGTCTTCTTGGCCCATTGATATGGCACTGCAACAGTGCTAAATGTGTGCAGAGCTGAGAATCATGCGTCCTCATGAGTTACACACATCCAGTGTGCACGCTTAAAATGACGTCCCAATTTTGCCATCTAGCTCGTCTGGGTGATGGAAGGTAAGGCTCCCGTCAGCATCTCTGGTTTGGGACATGCTGCCACGTGGTCCGGGCACAAGTCAGGCTGGCAGGCATGGGTGCTGGCGTGGGCACAGGTGTGGCTTCTTTCTGCCCTTCTCAGCCGTGTGGTGCAGATGTGGTGTCTCCTCTCATCACTGTCCTTTCTGACTGACCGGTGGTGACGTCTTTTAAGTCCTTCACAGCTTTTCTTTCATGCACCTGAACACAGCAATGCTTCTGTGAAGGAGGAACTTGTTTTCCCATTATGGATGAGAGTTCTGCACGTTTTATTTAAGCGTGGTCTGGGGAACAGTTTATTTTCGCAACTCCGAGCCTTCTCCAAAGTGTGATGTGATCTTCCGGGTGGAAACACGGAACATGCCCCACTCACAGCTCCGGAGACACTGTTGGGCAGCCAGTCACGGGGTGGGAGCGACGTTTGTGAGTTTCACACTCACTCTTAATTAACACAGAGAGTAGTTTTCAAAAAAGACTGTATGACAAAATAGTGGACTTGTCCTTGCAAAGCGTATCCTTAACACTGAAGCAGAGAGGAGAAAACTCAGAGGCAGGTGGAAAGGGGTCCCCTCCCTTTCTCACACCAGCAGCACATTCCTGGCATCAGCCCTCCACACATTTCCCCGGGCACAGCCCCTGCTGCCCATCACCACCAGTGCTCCGGTGGAAGAGAGGCGACGAGGAGTGTGTGTCTCAATCGTTTACTCAAGTGTATGGGTCCCTCGTTAGCATCCTCGTCTTCAACTTCCCTCTCCGCCCACCTGGCCCTGCTGTGCATCCTCCTGGCCAAACGCCATCAGGGCTTGTGAAATCCTGGGGCCCTGAACCATCAAAGAAACGACCGTCCATGAACGCACGAGCTCTGCACGGCACACAACCCAGCAGGTGGCGGCTTTACCAGATGCGCGAGTGTTAGCACCCGCGGAATGTAACCAAGCGCTCAGCAGTGGGGTCGCACGGACGCCCGCGTGTCGCTTACCTTCGTCTTACTCTCAAAACACGTAAATCCCAACGCGAAATCCACCGTGAAACACAGCATCGCTCCTTGCCAGCTGCACATATATGTTTTGGACTAGAAAAAAGTAGGAATTTGAGAAAACATTCTTTAATAACGCTGTTTAACTTAATTAGGTAGTTGCAATATTAACCCCACTTTGGTCAACAGTTATAAAATGCTCTAACGTGTAAGTTGGGGGAATGTAACAGGAGGATGCGGGGTCCCGGGAGACCTCTGGGGACATGGGGCACAGGGAGCTCTTCCTTGCTTAGTGTTGACAGGCAAAAACGTCCAGCTCTGTGAGGGCGGGTTGTTTCCAGGTATTGCTCTAACTCACAACACAGGCGCAGGCCCAGCCAATCTCATTCTCCAAAGCATTTTTAAAAACACAATAAGCCACTGAATTTTCTTCCTGCTAGCTCATTACACCTACTGGTAGTATGTTCACTATCTCTCCGTGGGGCCTAGAAGCATGCTCCGGCAGGAGCTAGAAATGACACTTTCCTGAGAAAACACTGCAGTACGACGTAAACCACCACCAAGCAGAAGAGTACAGCAGGGTTGCCACCAAACGCAGACACAAAGCACATCGGCCACCGAGTGCTAGAGCTCCTGCAGGCTGGAGGGCGTCCAGCCTCGGGCTGGTGGTGTGGGTGAAGGGCGGCCTGGACCAGCACAGACCTTCGCAGGGGAAGGCGCTCTGCTCCCTGGTCCCCACCCGTCTGTCTCCGGGTTTCAGGCTGCAGAGGCCGGGAGCGTCTGCCATTGTGTTGAGTGAAGGTGACATGTACTCCAGACAAAAGAGGCATAAACCCTAAAACTTGGTCAAGGTTATTTTTAACAATCTCTGTAATAAATGTGCAGGTAAAATTTTCACATTTAGAAGAGAATCGGAGCCATTGAACTGTGTGTTCTGGGCCTGCCTGGGAGCCAGGGTGGGCATGGCCCTCTGGCATCCAAGCATGTTACTTTTGTGGGAAAGGGGTACTTGATGTCTTCTCTCTCTCCCTCTCTCTCTCTTCTTCTCTTTCTCTCTCTCTCTCCCCCCTTCTCTCTCCCCCTCTCTCACTCTCTCTCTCTCTCACACACACACACACACACACACACACACACAGTGCATGTCTCACACCCACCCACCCCCACACACAAAATGCATGGCTTACACACCATATACACAAACACAGCCCATGGCTCACACACATACACAGCACACAGCTCACACCACACACACACTTGCACAG